>ML105084.1:17953-94535 GCA_003697995.1 Taxidea taxus jeffersonii | reverse complement strand
GAAAGGGAGAGAAAGGGTTGAGGACTTGGAGAATAATAGGAATTAAATGGGAATGTATTTGTGGTTCAATGTCTTTATTACAGAGTTTTATTGTTGGCTTAGGTAAAATATCATTTGGAATTTATCATAAGAGAGTCTCCTAGGCCTTTTGGTAGACCATTCTCAAATTAAAGTGTAGAATCTGAGTCTTGTGAGGTTGTTTTTCATTAACTTAACAAAAAAACCATACTCGTAGAATGAGGAACCAAAGCCAGGTTGTGGGTTTCTTAAGCTACCATAACAGTGCAGTTTAGAAAGTGGTGTATGTATTACAGTTAGTTTATAGATGGTTCCTTTATGGCATTCAAAATATGAATCTATCAGTTCTAAAACAACTTTTGGTTTCATTACTTAGGTGATTCTTACATCTCTGTGACAACAAATACCAAAAATATATAGTCATGGGTAGTGAGGACGTTCCATGGCCGTGCCTCTAAGATGGAAGGAAGGAGGGAAGGAGAAAAAGAAAGAGAGAGAGAAAGAAAGAGAGAGAGAAAGGAAGGGAGGAAGGAAGAAAGGAAGGGAGGGAGGGAGGGAGGGAGGGAGGAAGGAAGGAAGGAAGGAAGGAAGGAAGGATGGAAGGGAGAAAGGAAGAGGAGAGAAGGAAAGCAAAGGAGAGGAGAGGAGAGGAGAAGAAGGGAGGGGAGGGGAGGGGAGGGGAGGGGAGGGGAGGGGGGGAGAGGAGAGGAAAGGAAAGAGAAAT
This sequence comes from Taxidea taxus jeffersonii, assembly GCA_003697995.1. NCBI lineage: Eukaryota > Metazoa > Chordata > Mammalia > Carnivora > Mustelidae > Taxidea > Taxidea taxus. The sequence goes on along the minus strand of ML105084.1, from coordinate 93,793 downwards.
CACTTGGGCAGAAGAAAAACTGGGTAACTGGCTTGCCTTCGACATGTACTGGCAAATCATTCCACTTTTGTGTGTCTCAAATGTTAAATATTTGTAATGGGAACAAGTATATAAAATCTACCGCCTTTCTAGGATTACACTGAGAAAAATAAAACACAAAATGCAAAAGAAAACACTCTAGATAATTAAAAACAAATTCACAGTTCTGTTGAATCTGTATTAGCTGGAATATACTGCTGTTTTCATGTGTCAGGTGCTGAATTTAGTAATTCAGTGATAGTGATACTTAAACCTCATGACAGACTTAGGAGGTGAGCATTATTATAATGCCTACTCCATGGATAAGGAATGGAGGCATCAATAGAATCACAGTGAAGAAGCTCAGGTTTGGATCTAGTCTGCCTAGCACCAGAGCTAGCTCTTCTATGCATTATCTAGCCCCAGCTAGATTATAAAGTATTCTGGGTTAATATGGGAAAAGGCATTGATCTGGAATATTTCAGGGTAGTTTCAAGGCTCAATACTCAATGAATGAAGCCACCAATGTCATGGTTTATAGCCTCGGAGATGGCTCCACTGATTTCCACTTCTAAATATTCATGCCTTTTTGTACATGGTTTATAGCCTCGCAGGTGGCTCCACTGATTTCCACTTCTAAATATTCACACCTTTTTGTAATGTTTTCCCCTTAAATGCAACACAGATGAAAAGATGTCATTTACAAGATTAGGTTATGAAAAGACTGGGACTTCCATCTTGGGCATTCTCTCTCACTCTCTCTTGGATCACTTCACTCTGGGGGAAAGCCATCTGCCAGGTTGTGAGGTCTACTAAAGGTCACATGAATGACGCATGTTGTCCAGGGCCAGTCAACATCCATGTGAATGACCTCAGAGGTATATTTTGCCCCAGTTGAACAGTGGGCTAACTGTATGTAGCCTTGGCCAAAATCCTGACTGCAGCCTTGTGAGAGACCCAGGTAACATCTCCTGGATTCCTGACCCACAGAAACTGGGAGACAACAAATATGTGTCATTTCAGCCATTAAGTTTTGGGGTAATCTTTTATGTAGCAATAAATAACTCATGCAGGGGCACCTGGGTGGCTCAGTGAGTTAAAGCCTCTGCCTTCAGCTCAGGTCATGAGCCCAGGATCCTGGGATCGAGCCCCACATCGGGATCTCTGCTTAGCAGGAAGCCTGCTTCTTCCTCTCTCTCTCTCTCTGCCCACCTCTCTGCCTACTTGTGATCTCTGTCTGTCAAATAAATAAATAAAATCTTTAAACATAAATAAATAAATAAATAAATAACTCATGCAAATGTTAATGAAGTGGCTGATTAAAGAAAGGGAACCTTCCCAAGTATCCCTCCTTCAACTCATTCAACAAATGTGTACTATGTTCTTACATACCAGGCATTAGATATGGTCCCTGCCCTCATACTGCTGAGCATCTATCTGATGAGTGGTAGGTGGAGGGAAAAATATTTTTTACATAAGTAAAAATCAACTTTTTCCTAAAATGCTAGAGAGGGAGTAGAAATAGCACAACATAGAGCCAGCCAGGAGACTCCAATTCCAGTCTCCAGATATAAGATCTGGGACAAATAATTTCTCTGAGCTTTCATTTCTTCATCTGAACAGGTCATGATACTATCTCTGAAAACTTTGTAGGATTAAATAAAAGAATACATGAAAAACATCTAGCACGTATTAGGAGCTCAACAAATAACAGTTCTATTAGTCTTAGTGTTCTTCTTGTAAAAATAGGGAGTAATCATCCATATTATGCAGGATTGTTCATTTTATAAAGATATGTGTATATAAAATGTTTAGCAAGGGGCAAAGTCTGTTTTATATGCACCCAGAATAGTAATTCCCATTAGTTTCTTTAGACCCTATAAGTCGCATTATGGCTATAGAAGATAAAAGTAATTTTATAAAAAAATAATACATGGGCACCTGTGTGGCTCAGTGGGTTAAGCCTCTGCCTTCAGCTCAGATCATGGTCTCAGGTACTGGGATTGAGCCCCGAATCAGGCTTTCTGCTCAGCGGGAAGCCTGCTTCCCCCTCTCTTTCCACCTGCCTCTCTGCCTACTTGTGATCTCTCTCTCTGTCAAATAAATAAATAAAATCTTTTAAAAAATAAAACAAACTTCTGTGGGTTATAATTTTTGTTTAAGAATCATCTCTCTTGGGGCACCTGGGTGGCTCAGTGGGTTAAGCCTCTGCCTTCAGCTCAGGTCATGATCCCAGGGTCCTGGATTCGAGCCCCACATCAGGGAGCCTGCTTCCCCCTCACTCTGCCTGCCTCTCTGCCTTACTTATGACCTCTCTCTCTCTGTCAAATAAATAAATAAAATATTTTTTAAAATCTTAAAAAAAAAAGAATCATCTCTCCATTTTATTTCTTTTGCAGAAGGCTTCACTATTGGTCAATGGAGGAGATGAAAAATAAGGATAGGATGTGCTATCTGAATTCACAACAAAGCAGGACAGAAGCTAGTTACTGGAGAACAGAAGTCTGGGATTCTCTGTTTGCTGAGGGACCACCCACTGTCTACCATCACAGGGGGCATCATATTGTTTCAGTCTTGTGTCGTAGTTATTGTGTAGCTTATAATTAATGGTCTTCTAATACAATTATTTTATAAAATACATTTCTACCATATGATGACATAAAGGATTAATATTTCTCGTGAATTTCCCAAATTTTAATCAACATGCATCACCATTAGTATGACTAGAGTAATATTTAAGGCAAGAAACACACACACACACACACACACACACACACACACACCCCTCCTGAATAAGTGAAAAATCAATATTAGAGTATATTGGATTTTATTTCTAGAAGAACTAAATATGACCACTAGATGGCACTGGAGTCTGATTTCCTCTTTCTATTTCCAGAACCATCTCTGAGAAAAACAACTGTAAGACTATCATAAATTTTCTGAGTCAGTTACTTGCTTATCTGATGTGGTGCAAGGCATAAGACATTTTGATATTCTTTTTCAAGTTACTGGCAGTCTTCCGTCAATAAATGAGCATACTGCCAACTCAACCTGAAGCAAACTGATCTTGTCCAGACAAGTGAGTTTTGTGATTCCTTGAAGAGCCTCCTATAAGAAAATTTAAGTTTCTACAAATGAAATAGATTATAATTTCAAATGAAAAAAGCTTGATATGCCTCTGCCAAAGTGCTGACTCCAGCTGTTCATTTCCTCTAGCAATTCAAATCTCAGTTCTAGCACATCTAGAGTAATGCCTAGAAACCCACTCAACAAACTTATGTTAAGACCAATGCTCCAGGGTGCACTTAGGTACTAAGAGGCAGTGGGCTTCCCTTGTGAAGTTTATATTCCAGTGGGAAAGTCAGACAATAAGCATCTGAATAAATACAATAATTTTAGGTGCCATGAAGGAAATCGGTGGGTAATGTGGTAAAGACAAGTTGGATCAAGCAGGGGAGCATTGGATAAAGTGGTTAGAAGTCTTCTCTGAATAGGTGAAATTTGACCTAGCAGTAGAATAAGATAGACTTGACCCCAGAAAAAAGATCAGCATCATAGAGGTAACAAGAGGGAAAGGGAGAGTGAGAAAGGAGTTGGAAGGGTCAGCAAGCTGAGTCTAAGAGTCAAGTTTGTATTTCATCTTGTTATGTGAGTCACTGAAAGGTTTTAAGCATGCATACAGCACATATGGTTTACATTTTTTTTAAAGATTTTATTTATTTATTTGACAGAGAGATCACAAGTAGGCAGAGAGACAAGCAGAGAGAGAGGGGGGAAGCAGGCTTCCCGCTGAGCATAGAGCCCGCCCGATGTGGGGCTCGATCCAGAACGCTGAGATCATGACCCAAGCCGAAGGCAGAGGCTTAAACCACTGAGCCACCCAGGCGCCCCTATGGTTTACATTTTTAAAAGAGCATTCTGGCTGCCAGTGGGTGATGGATTATGACACGAGATAATAGCATCAAGCACTCACTACATGTATATTAAATGAATGAATGAACAACTATGCCCACTGTGGCTAACAACAGCTAGGTGCTTATGATTCCTTGAAATTCATTTTATCACATTGATAGAGTTAGTAACACTCTTAAGATAATGGTTCTCAAGCTTTAGCAGCCATCAGAATGATCTAGAATACTTATTAAACAGAGATTGCTAGACTGCACACTTAATCATTTGTTTCTCCCTCCCCAGTTTCTGACTCAGGAGATTCGGGTGGAGCCTGGGAATCTGCATTTCTAACATGTTTCTAGATGATACTGATGCTGCTGATCTGAGGAACACACTTGGACACCCACTGCTGTAAGATGCTGAGCATTAAATGCCATCAGCTATTGAGACAAACAAAATAGGGAGAACTTAGTTCTCTTAAAGTTCAGGCTTCTGGATCTTAGAGATCACATTCATCCTTTTCTTGTACTACTAATGTGGGAAATATTCACTCTCTGGATAAGGATGAACTCTTCCTTCCTAATAGAGCCTCATTTTTGTTCAGGATTATTGTGTCCAGCTCCACAGTTTAAGTCAGGCTTGGCTTAGACCACATGTGGTAGCCCCATCCCCTTACCACCAGAAACTCACTATCCCAATCTCCCTTGAATAGCCATGGGACTCAGGTCTAAGCCAGGAGAAACAATAGCAGTACTAGAGATTCTGGGAGACTCTCCTCCCTAATGAAAAAGAGAGAAGGGGAGAAAGGAGTCTTCATTAATAGGAGATTCTGCTCAGTGAATACTCTCGTGTAAAAAGAGCCACAATTTCAAAAATGTGAATACCTTTCAGGCGGTGGTATGCTGGTAAGTGTTTAACAACAGGTTCTCTGCAATGGGAAAACAAAACAAAACAAAACAAAAGCCAATTGCTGATTTCCACAGTCTAAATGCTCCTACAATGGCTAATTTTAAGCTACCGATGTGAAGTCACTGAACACAAAATTGGGAAAAGATGGTAATGATAGGTTCTCACGAGCCACTATGAGCTGGCTCCAGCAAACCACTGCCGGGGATTCTGAAACCTAAGGGTAGGGTACACCTTATCCTGAAATGTAAAGAAAGCAAGCCTAATCTTTCATGTTCCCATACACATAATCTCTCCGAAAATCCATTTGCATCGTCATATAAACATCTAGAAAGGTTCGAGCATAGTGTCACACAAAAGAAGCACCCAGATTTATGATGATAAACAGCCCCCTTGCCATGGCTACATACATTGTATTGAAACATGAGTCTAAACGCAATCCTTTGTGGAATTGAATGCATTGTTTATAGGAAGTATTTTAGGAAGCTGGAGTCTTTCTAAAGCTCCTCCACAAACTACCTCTTATTCTCCTTAGTGTTAAAAGAAAATAATGTTTAAAACAGAGGAAAGCAAACTTTATTTGAGGAGTACTTCTGAGGAATTAACAGGTCCGGGTCCTTCTGTAGGGAAGTCACCAATTTCCTACTCTCCCCACATCCCAATACTCAAGCTTCTGCTCAGCCATGTGCAAAGTTTCAATGTCTTACAAATTTTTCTTAGCAAAATCTTCCTGATCCTGACATCACACTCTATCCTCTACCCAAAATAATTTCTCCTAGGTTCTCTCTACCCTTAATGTGGTGCATTGATATGCACAATCCTTCTGCCTAGAATGGTCATTCAGGATTTCCCAAACCTTGTGGATTACCAGAACAACATGGGAAAGGTACAAATACAGATTCCTAGATCTCACTCCTTGATTTAATGATTCAGAATCCCCAAGAGAAGGAACCTGGAAATACAAAATTTCAAACAAATGCCACCATGACTTCTATCTGGAAGTTTTAGATAAACTATGGCTTTTCTGTCTCCTTTTTACTGCTCAGCCCTCTCTTCCTTCCTGGTCCCCCAAACAGAGTTAAATTCTCTTCTTTATTGCATTAAGCTTACAATATTTTGCATTACTTTTTAGCCTTTGCTCGAATGAACTTTATTGAAAGTCCTTCCCATAAGATTGTAAATTTCATGAAGGTAGAAAGTGTCTTGTTTATGACCATATCTTGAGTACCTAGCACCATCCCTTACACATAAAGATAGATACTCAATAAATATAGGCTGACTGATTGACTCATAGTCCATCTCACACCTATGAGCCATGAAAAATCTAAAGATAAGGATCATTTCGTCAAGGAAGATTTGTAAATGCAAGCATATCTGTCTGGCCCTACAACCTAAATGTGTGTCCTTGTACAAGTCCTATACCTAGCCTGGGTCTCAGTTTCCTTAGTTCTAAAAGAAGCAGAATAAAAAAGAATGGATTAAAAGGGAACACTCTTAATACAGTTAGTTAGAACATGTTAGAGCTGAGTGTGAGCATTAGAACCCCGACTGGGGAAAAGACAGCCTTGTTCTAAGGCAGTACACACATTGGCTCACAGTCCACCATGGCCATAGACCCTCATGAGAGACATCTAACCAGAAGCGCTTGGCCTCTTTTCTGGGGTAATCTCAGATCCTGTTGGGGCAGGCCCCTGGGGTGTTAATTGGGTTGAAGTCTTCCATCTTACTGTCTCCATAGGGCAAATGTTCAGCATCAGATATTAATGGCATGTGTGAAGGGGGAGGCAGTGGAGGTGGACATCAAAAAGGAGGCACAGCTTTTTCAAAAAGCACCATGTTATCTGTTTTCATTTCCAAACCAAATGAGACGGGTTAGGGAATAAACATAGAATGTGTGTCAATTTCTTGATTCTCGAAGATCAGACACCTTAATTTTATTTTTATCTTTTTCTCAGTCTCTCCTGCACCAAATGCTTGCCCTTGCAGGCACCCATTCTCTTTTTGGCCATTCTTACCAGTTCCTTGAGCTAAAATCAAGAAGTATGGATCATAGGGACCAGAGAGCCATTTGATACCTATTTACTACATTCATTCTATGTGCCAGACGTACCAGTGAGCTAACCAAATGAGGACTATTGCTGTCAGGTATGACCAATAAGAATGGGAGGTGACTTCACTTAAACCCATTCCCAGAGTTTGGAAAACAAACTTAATCATACACCCAATGGACAAAAAAGCTAAGATATTCTCAAACTGACCATTGATTGATAGAGGCGTAAGAAACCTTCAGGATGCTCTGGTACCTTAATTTTAAACCCCTTTTCGCCTTGGTTTGAACAAAATCTTATTGAAAGCTTATTATATAAAATGGTTACAAGCACAGCTGATAACATTTTCCCCCCAGGAGTGGGGGGTCCCAGAGTACTACCTACTCTATCCCAGTGATACCTGCTGGGGAGACTCCCTAAGTTCAGTTTGAAATTCATACATCTGCTACAATATCTTCCTTTTAAAGATGAGAAAAATGAGTTGTGATAAAGGCTAATCACTTTCTCATGACAGTAGAACTCATCATTGAAGGAGCCAGGACAGAACCAGGGTTTCCTGATGCTGGTTCGGGGCGTGGTTCCCTTCACCAGAGCACAGATTTTGCCCCTTCCTAATGCATGCGGTTCCTAAAATCTGTCCCCTGGCATGTTTAGACATTTCTGGAGGAACTTTATACTAGCATTCAGGAAGGTCTCAGGGAAGCAACAGAAGGCAAACCCAACCAGTCCATTACTTAATTAAAGCCGGTAGGTGTATAAAGAATGATATCCTACTTTTGGTATAGGTTCTGAATCTCCATCTCCCAGAACACTTGAAAGAAGTCAGGGTAGAAACTGTGAGACCACAACACCATGCCCCCTAGCAGAAACATTTGGTCACTTACCCACTGAAAAATAAAACTATTTTATCTCAGATATTGCCTGAGGGCCTCACAGGTTCATTGGAATTGCCATCACATTGGAGGTCAAAGGGGACCTTAAGGAGTTCAACATGTGTCAAGCTTTCCTTAGCATCCCTTATGGGAACATTCTTGCCCACTTTGTATACGCTATTTGATCCGACTTAAAATTCCAGTACAAGTTAGGGGCACAGATTACCTGGGCCCAAACCAAATGAATTAGTCTAACATGATACATTAATAGGAGAGAACAAAAAGGAAAGCATTTGTCTTACATATTGTTATCTGGAAGCATAATTTGTGACTCCCGAAAAGGACGTTTTTACTGGTTACTCTTGTCAGACAAATTGTGTTTGTCCCTTTGTGTTTATTTTACCATTAATAGAATTGACATAAACATATACTATCCTCAGAAATGGAAGTCTGCCTTTACATTTATTTAGCCATCTTTCATGATTTTTCTTCCAGGAACCCATCTCTACATAGCAAATTGTGTTACTTTGACTTGCCGGCTGCTCTCTGCCAACCACCGTATGTATCTTTTAATTAAGTAGAAAAGAGATCTTAAAAGCTCACATAAGCCTAGGAAACTCTATTTCTGGCTGACAGCGATGTCTCCTCATTTGCTAGCAAAAGCACAGATTGACAGAATAGAATAGATCAAGAAAATTGATCGTTACTCATATGCTGGATTGAGTCAATATATGTAAATCCATCCCTATTGCTGGCAGGCGCTGAGATGCTTGCCATGCAGAACAGACACAGTTCCAGCCTGTTTTCTAGTCCAAATGCCAGCTTTTTGCTTTAATGCAGCAAAACTACAGTTATGTACTCGGGAAGCTCTTTTGTATTCATAACAACTGCAGTTTGAATGTGGTTCAGGACAGAGAAACTGTATTTACGAGCCACCATCTCTTCTGACTCAATACAATTTGCAGTAAATACAGTTTAAGTTAGAGCGATAGTATAGATGCTCTGGGAATTTTCTTTGTGGTTTTACTACATTTTGGGGAAATGTTTTAAATGTTCGCTGCTTTCAAGTTCATTTCTTTAAAGTGAACAGCCTCACATGGTTGTTGTGAAGATCAAGTGAAATAAAAGATACGAAAAAGGCTTTGAAAAAAATTAAAAGCATTATGCAAATGGGAGGCAATTATTATTTTTTTGTCTCAAGGTCCTTTTACTTAAGGGTAATGCTCTCTAGTTATCCTAGGGCCTGTTTTAATCTTGATTTAAAATAGTTGAATATTCAAAGTAGCAGAGCATGAAAAGAAGGCCTCAGAACATAAAATGCACATTATGTGTTTAGATATCCCTTAATATCTGTTCAGAGAAGAATAATTATGAATTTCATAGTATCAAAGAAGAGTCGTGTTTCTTTCCTCAGGAGTAGGACTTAATGGTACATGATTTGAGTCTTTCAAGAGCCTTTAGAATTGCTATCTTCTTTCCCAAGCCTAACTAATCCATTCAAAAGCTAAAGACAGTCATCTCTTCTGTGCTGTAAATCACAAGAGGAACACAGTTCATAAACAAATATAGGTAAACCATCGTTCAAGCTGATTTAACGCTCTCATAATCTATGGCAGTAATCATGAAGAAAGCCCTTCTGAAAAGAGTTGATAGGGACTGGGGTCTCTGTACCTTCAATAGAGCTACCATGAACATCACTCATCGATTACCGCCCTCCCTTCCAGTCACTCCAAACGGTATGGGCTCTCTCCCTCTGCTTCTCTCACCCTACAAGTGGCAAATGCCTCAGTCATGCTGGCCAAGTGGCCACAAAAGTTCGCAAGGACAGAATTACACATTACAGTGGGGAAGCATTTTCAAGATCTTTTAGCTGAGGTCCCTACCTTACAGATTATTCCCCACCCATCATTTCATCCCCCTTAAATTGTATCTCTACTCTAATCTGGCTTACCCCTCTCCCTGGGAACATTCTCAGACCTCCTACTTCTCAACTCTGCTTCTCCACTATTTGACCTCCCGGAGCCTCTTCAAGTTAGCTACTGAGTCTTTTACTGTTGCTATTTTGTCAGTTGTTGTTTTTGTTGTTTTAATTATTTGAGTATAGCTGACACACAGTGTTACATTAGTTTCTAATGTACAACCTAGTGGTTTGACAACTCTATAGGTTATGCTGTGCTCACCACAAGTGTAGCTACCCTCTATCACTGTACCGCACAGTTACGGTATCATTGACTACATTGACTATTTTTCCCGACTTATTCATCCCATAACTGGAAGCCTGTATCTCCTACTCCCCATCCCTTGGGGGGTGTTGCCCATCCCCCAAGACTCCTTCCCTCTGGCAACCATCAGTTTGTTCTCTGTATTTATAGATCTAATGCTTTTTGTTTGTTTATTCTTCTACTTTTAGTTTCCACATATAAGTGAAATCATCTGGTATTTGTTTTTCTCTGTCTGATTTCTTTCATTTAGCAGAGTATCATCTAGGTCCATCCGTGTCATTGCAAATGGCAAGATCTCATCCTTTTTTATGGCTGAGTAATAATCCATTTTGTATATATACCACATCTTTATCCACTCATCTATCAGTGGAGACACTTGGGCAAGAATGTAGAGAATTAGGGAATCCTCCTGTACTGTTGGTGGGAATGCAAACTGGTGCAACCACTGTGGAAAACAGTATGGAGGTTCCTCAAAAATTGAAAATAGAAATGCTATATGATCAGATAATTCCACTACCGGGTATTTACTCAAAGAAAATAAAGATATTAATTCTAAAAATATAAGCATCCCTATAAACATTGCAACATTATTTATAATAGTCAAGATACAGAAGCAGCCCAAGTTAGCTACTGAGTGTTTTTGACACCACCTTGGTCTTTTGATAGCATCCATGCTCTCTAGGACATTGTAGGCTGATCATAAACATTTCCAACCTCAAAATCATACAGATCCATGGAGTAGGAATAGTATTTCAGACTACTTTTCATATGAGAAATGCTCATTACTAATAATTTGGTCACTGTTTCTGTCTTTTCAGTGGGCAGAGCTAGAAGACAGCTTTTAGATAATCTCCCTATTCCCAATTCCCTCATTTTTAAAAGTCACATTATCTACACTATGAGAGCATATAGACTTGCATACTGCACTGTCTCTCTTACAGTGATTTTGGGGTCTTAATTGTACAAATAAATTTATATTTAATATTTTATACCCATCCTTATACTAAATTTGATTGTATAAAACTCTCTTTTATTTTTTTAGTTGGAAGAGTCCATCTTTTTTCCCAATCTTCTATGGACAGATACTTTTGTAAAGCACAATGAAAATAAATTGCTAGAGAAATGATTCATGGGCTTGGATGTCATGGTAATGTCAAAATGCTATAAAAGTTTGAAAATGCTTACTCTTAAATTCCATTCTTATTTCATTGTGGTCTGGTAGATTCCTTAGGAAAGGCACATGAGAACAATATTCTCTGTGTTCTTGCATGTTTACATCAGTTTACCAGAGGCTTTTTATACTTAAAGGTCAGTTTGGCTGAACATCAGAATCTTGGCCCACATTTTCTTCCCTTAGCTTTCCTAAATATGTCACTATATTTTCCTTGCTTTTAAAGATACTGGTGGCAATCTAATTTTCTCTCTATTGGTCTTTTTACTGGGATGTCCAAATGATTTTTCTTTACAGGATAGTGTTGACTATTATGGGGAAATTTTTAATCATCTCAATATGTAATTTCAAATTGTGTTTTATTTCAATAAAGTTTTTTTGAATTAAAATTTCCTTTCAGAGACTCCTATTATATAATACAGATCACAAAATTTGTTACACCGTGGAAATTTGTAGCAAGCTGGTAAAACCACTGAACCCTTTCTCAGAATAATATTTTGAAATGCATAAAACGGAGTACGTAGAACAGCAAAGGAAAGTCATTGTATTGAAATGCAGTTCTCAAAATATTTTTAAATTGTAATACAGTGATCTATTTATTTCCTTATTACCATATTAAATAATTATATACAGTGGTAAGTATAAAGGCCATTATAAGTTTGAAAAAGTGATGAATGACAATGAGATTTGGAAATATTTTTTAAAACTATAATTTGATATTATGACATTTATGATTCATTTTGGTGACAAAGTCACAGATACTGTTAATACCACTGTATATTGGCATATGCATACTAATTGAAGAAACATAATAAATTCAGCTAGAGGTTGGCGAAAATGGAGACATATTTTCCCAATGAAGTCCATAGACACATGCATTTTATCCATAAACCCTGCAGTCCTTCACTCGAGGCAACAAGCCCCTGTATTAGACACATGTTGGCTCCTCTGAACCATCCCTTTCTCTCAGATGCTTTCTTTAAATGCTTTTTTTTACCCCAATACCTTTCTTTCTTTCTTTCTTTCATGCATTCTATTTCTTTCACTGCATTACTGTTTCTGTTTCCTTGTGTTCCTCTGGGCTCAATTTCATTACAAAAATGATCTTATTATTTTATTTCTAGTTTTTTCCCCTCAATTTATTGAGAATAAGCTCTCTCTTAAAATCTTCTTTAATCATCTCACTTCTGAGTTCTTCCATTATGTAATTTATTGTCACAGCTTCTACCATTTACTTGGTTTCTTTTAGCTCACTTTGAAATTCTGGGTTTCAGTTTTCATCTGTGTTGTGGGCATGTCTTTCCATGTGCCTCCCGGGCCATGGGGAATTTATTCTGTTCCTCATTCTCTTTATTAGACTGCATACTTTTTCCTTTGCTCACATGCAAGTAAATGAGTTTTTGTCTACTTTTAGGAGGAAGGAGGGGCCAAAATAATTTCTAGATTCATGACTCTAAACTCCATCTATTTTTTTTTCTCAAAATAATGTTTTATAATATGGCCTTGTACTTTGTGACATCTCCCTTTTCCATTTCCCAATCCCATTTTCATCTGGATTTTTTTTAAAGATTTTATTTATTTATTTATTTGTTAGAGAGAGAGAGAGCGAGCACAGGCAGACAGAGTGGCAGGCAGAGGCAGAGGGAGAAGCAGGCTCCCTGCCGAGCAAGGAGCCCGATGTGGGACTCGATCCCAGGACGCTGGGATCATGACCTGAGCCGAAGGCAGCTGCTTAACCCTCTTGTCCCAGTTCTGCTCAGTTAAGACTCTCTGTGCTGGAAAGGAACACTGGCTTGTTATTATCAGTGGCTTATAAGGCCCGAATTGAGCCAACGCCATTAGATCTTATGAAATGCAGTACCCTTGCCCCGCCAGGGATTGGGATCTATAAAACTACCTCCCCATTCAGCTACATTTTCCACTGAGTACCTCTTAGTGATATGGGGGTGCTCTGGTACTCAGGACCTTCAGACCTCAGGACCTGAACAGCAGTTTCCTAATTGGCCTGCCTGAAGCCATTCTCCCTTCCTTCCAATCGAGATCATCATATCCATGATGCCAGAGTAATCCTCCCAAAGCACAGTTCATGTCATGCCAAATATCTGCTCAAAGAGATCCTGTGACTCACCAGTATCTTATGAATAAAGTTCAAACCTGTTATCTGGAAATTTGAAACTTTCTATGCTCTCTTCCCAGTTTATCTTCCCAACATTTACTCCTTCCCATCCCCTATACCTAACCTGGGGCACAGTCAAGTGGGACTCTTCACCATTTGACCAATATGTCTCTTTTTTTCCCAGTTCTTTGTTAGGACCATTGCATTAATGTGTAGTGCCTTGCCATACCCTCAGCCCCAGCCCCAAAGCTCCCTTGCACACGAAATCCCTCAATCCCTTCCACTCTTATTCCCTCTCCCCCACACACTTCAACCAAAATGCCCTTCCCTCTTCTGGGTATCTTAATATTTTGGGTACACTTGCCTTATAGAATTTAAATTTTACATATATACATACGTGTGTACACATGAAATCCCCCCCACACACACACATCCTACTATATTTTAATTTCACTGTAAGCAGAGATTGTGTGGTTCTCTTGGTGTTACCCAATGCACCTAGCATAGACTTATACGGAGTAAATGCTCAATACTACTTGTTGAATAAGTAAATGAACAGAACTCAGTCCTAAAGGTAATGTGACCATCCACAATTCATCCCTCCAGTCAGTGACTGAGACCATATGACGCTAAAACAAGATTACATAATAGGTCCCAAGACCATTTTGTATAAATGATGCTATAATCATCATCATTATTATTGTTGATAATTACTAATCTGGTGCTGCTTGCTGAATGGACATAATGAACAATCTAACTTAGGTAACACAGCGACTGGTACTTAGAAGAATTTCTAGGCAAATATTCATTCAGGTAGAGGCTCAACAAGTGATAACGAGATATAAAAATGAATGCTAAATATTAGTAATAGTTTCTTGATACTCCATCTCTCAAAGCTTTGTATCTCTACCACTCTGTATATTTTGTTTTTATTTTGAGTTATATTTTCTTAAAATAATGGGATCAGACTCCATATAAGAGATACGGCATAAATCTAGACTATCTTACCTTGTGCATGCTTTCTTTTTTTTTTTTTTTAGTATTACATATTGAGTGTTCTTTATAGGCTTACTGAGGCACTACACATGTCATATACACATGTATTTCTGTGGGTAGAAATACATCTGGTGCCTTCCTGATAGTAAGCTATATGTACAGGAAGAATCCCCATCCTCCAAAATGCTCCCCCACCTGCCATTCCTGGTCTTCTCTGCTCATTATAGATTTTTCACTTTGATGTTTACAGCAGGAATCTTTATAAGTCATTTATCCCATGATGGGAATGAGTTTCAGATTCCCTGCCCCTAGAACCAGAGTAGGGACCATGAGGTCACTGAACTATGACAGTGAGGGAAAGACAAGGATGTTTATGAGAACCAAGTACCATGGACACATTTTGCTGGTTTCATATTTGGCCACAGGCCAGGCACTTCTCTGTTCCCTTCTAGTCATTTCTTCATTTTCCAGCTTCCTCTGCAACATAGCTTGACATGATCCCTGTGCTTAAAGAAATCTTCTGGCCAGAAAATAGAACCTCAAAATTTATTTTATTGTCACTCTTTGAGCAAAAAAGAGGTCATGCCTCTGTGTAGAAAGTTGTATCATATTTACAGAATTAGTATGTGACGATGGAAACTGAAAAAAAAATCTCTATCTCGTGTTTTGTGGGTATTAAATGTAGAACACAGCATCAAACCATTTTTGAGAAAACCGTTAAGGACCTAAAGTGCGATAGGTTGTTTGATCCTGCAATTTTAATCCATGTTATTTCAAAATATTCAAGATCACTCCTCTTTTCCCCTTGGGGATTGAAATTATTCTCAGAGATCTAGACTTTGTCATGTCTCTGAATACTAAATATCAATTAATGTTAAAAGAGGAAAGCTGTGTAGACTGTGAAAGAAGAGCAATCTTACACGTCTGGTCACCTCTGCCAGGCACAATGATTTGGGCTAAATGCTCACGGACCTGTAGTACTTTCTTTTTTTTTTTTTAATATTTTATTTATTTGACAGAGAGAGATCACAAGTAGATGGAGAGGCAGGCAGAGAGAGAGGAGGAAGCAGGCTCCCTGTTGAGCAGAGAGCCCGATGCGGGGCTCGATCCCAGGACCCTGGGATCATGACCTGAGCCGAAGGCAGAGGCTTAACCACTGAGCCACCCAGGCGCCCCCCTGTAATATTTTCTTAGCAATTTTCTTCTCAGTAATTCCCAGACACATTATGCTCTAACTCACTTGTTATCATACCTGGAGAACAAATGTGGTATAGGAAGGGTCTGGTGTCACACTACTGTCTTTAGGTTTGCGCCATGCTGAAACCACCCTGGCCTCGATATATTCAGAGCTCCACTACCCACCAAATGGTTGTGGTTTCTTCATTTTGGAAACAGACAGGGCCAGGATGAGATTCCTGTTGAGCAAATATTCATTTCCTTCCCCAATTCCCCGTTTCCTGGGAGGAATATACTTCTTCAGCCCTCTGATGCTAAGCTTGGCCCTGTGACTTGCTCTGGTCTCATGGTAAGTGGAATGTAATGCCCTGCCTTCTTGGTCTGGATTTGGCCACCCACAGGATTTGCTTTGAGATATGAGCTAGCATGACATAAGACTTGAAATAGGCTTGTATTTTGCCATCGGAAGAACATACCTTGGGTAACTCTTGTTTAAGAAGAGCGAGGTATGTGAAACTGATCTGGATCTAACCTACAGTGTGAGGCCAGGTTAGCCAAATCCCAGCAGACCTAGTTATGTGGGAAATAAGTATTCATTGGGTGCTAGGAGCATGGTTGCGGTGATGATTAGCTAAGGCCATCCGTAATGTACTAAAACTCTTATAACATTAAGAACATTATTTACTGCACATTATCTACTGCAACAATGAACGTTACCTACTGCAGTTTGGCCTCTCCGACTCCAGTCTTCATCACCTCCAACCTACCTTGCCCAACACTGCCAATTTCAACGTGCAGAATCTCTCCTGTAATTGTGCTACTTTTTCAAAGATTTTTATTTATTTATTTGACAGAAAAAACGAGACAACACAAGCAGGGGGAGCAGCAGAGGGAGAAGGAGAAACAGGCTGTCCGCTGAGCAGGGAGCCCTACTCAGACTGGATCCTAAAATGCTGAGATCGTGACCCAAGCCAAAGGCAGATGCTTAACCAACTGAGCCACCCTGGTGTCCCAATCATGCTACTGTCTATATGAGATTTTGGATATCTTTATGATTAAGAGCTAGTACGTAAGCTGTGTCTCCTGAAAACTAATATCCCTCAAATGATAAAAAAAGAAAAAAATACTCCTTGATAAAAGGATCTACAATCATATGTATTTAGGAAACTCAGGGTTGAAAAAATACTGACTTTTTGTTCTGTGGTGATTTTGTTGTTGTTGTTTTACTGCAGAAATTGTCAGAGCCTTTACTGTATAAATGTACATAATGCTTCTTCAAGCAGGAAGCCCGAGAGACATCATTTTTTAAACTTAATGGCCTTGGAACTCTTGTATCTCCCAGGAAGACAAATTAACATCTCAAGGGTCACCATTTGGGAAATAGTAGTCCGCAGGATAAAGCAAAAACGTAGCATGACATTAAAGATGCTACACAGGTTTGTCTCCCTCCCGATCCCATCTTGTCCAAACATACATTTTTATCATAATTTTATAATATCTTATGTTTTAAACTGTAAAAATAGTATAATCTCAATGAACATTTTAAAAATACAGAAAAATAAAATAAAATAAATTAAAAATGATACATAGCCCCATCCTCCAGATGTAACAAGTATTTGATTTCTATTTTATTTACTTCCCGTATTTATGTTATAAATATTTTATCTGCTTGTGATCATGTGGCACACTGAAATTATAAACATAGACTTTATGTTTATATTCATAAGAAGATACATTACAAACAAAATATTAATATTTCATTTTTCTTCTTACTATGCTATATTTCAAGCAAATAAAATTATACCTACTATTTCAATAAATAAAATGTATCTACCTACTGCATCAGCTTTGCGAGATATTAACATCTTCGTATTCATGCCTCAGATTTTTATGTTTTCTCAAGAAGAAAGAAAAAAACACCGCAGAATGGCCAATGCCCCTTGTGTGTCCCCTCCCCAATTTTACATCCCTTTCCCTCCTCCCCAAAGATAACCACCACCTTGAATTTATTGTTTCCTGGTATACTTTTATAATTTGACTATATGTGTTATATCCATAAACAAAAGGGTTTTATGTTTTTAAACCTATAAAATTGAGATTGTGCTATAAATATCCTTTGTGACTTACATTTCCTCTCTCAATATTATATTTTTCAGGTTTATTCCACATTGTGTTCTTTGTAGCTCATGTTCAATTATTTTAATTACAATGCAGAATATGCCACAAACTTTTTATCCATTTTTTTCCTTCTGATGGATTTTGTATCCACATTTTTGTCATTACAAGCAATGCTGTGACAAACTAAAAGTATAATTGCTGGATATGTACATTGTTAACTTTCCTAGATACCATCATATTAACTTCTAAAAGCTTGTGTTTATTTATATTTTCATAGTAGGGTGAAAGAGTTCCATACCATACCTTCACCATCAAAAGTGTAGCTAAACTTTTAAATGATTGACCATTCTGATGGGTATAAAAATACATACTGAGGTTTTATTTTGAATTTCCCTGATTAATTCTGAGGCAGAATATTTTTCCATGTTTCCTGGTCACTCAGGTGTCTGCTTATGTGAGATGCCTGTTTATATCCTTTGAATATTGTGGTATTTAAATTCAATTCCTTCCTAATTACAGCAGTAAAATACGCTCCCTTGTGAAATCCTACAGCAAACTGCAAGGAAAAAAAAAGCATGAAATCACCTCAAATCCTGCCACTTGCTGGCTATTATTAACATTTAGCTGCATTTTTCTTATAGTGTTTTAATACACTTAAATGTTTTATACAGTTAAAGTGAGGAACAACTGGGAAGAAGGCCTTGGTGACAGAATTTTTCACTGCGTTGTTTACAATATTTTCCAGATTAAGTCCGAAGAAAAAGAGTCATTCAATATGTGTTTGAAAAATAAAGAACACTGTCATTTCAGATCTCTGGCACTGTAAATGGCCAGAATATAGATATTCACTTTACTTTTGTGTAGGACAAAGACAAATCTTTTGTTTAGTCATTTCTGGGCTTTCTTACTCAGTGTTGCACAGAGGTCATCCATTGTCAACAAGCACTTGTAGAGAAGAATATCGTGAATATGGCAAGGGTTTCACCTGAAAGAGAGCACAGCCGACTAAATGATAACAGCTCACCAGTTACATCTGCTGCCAAGAAAGTGGAAAAAGCAAGAGTGCAGAGAGAGGAATGCCGCAAGGCTAACCTAAGCCCTGTAAGGCCTTCAGGCTTCGAATTACAAAATCCAATTTATTACTGATTTTAGAATGCAAAGTGTGACTTAATCAACACAATGCCTAGAACTCCTCTTCTTGCTCATTTTCCTTTTTTTTTTTTTTTATCTCCTGCATGGTTTTAGTATATTTTTAAATGATATTTTTAAATAGAAGGACCACATCAGTGAGCACTTTCTGAGCCTTTGAATAATGGTGAAGGTCTTTCTGTGGCTGTCACACGTGAAAGACAGTCAGGACGCTTTTAAAATTCTTGAGTTACAAACTATCCATCGAAAAGCACTAAGATTTTTCTCAAATTCTGACATTTGCTATTACAGAAAGGTTAAGGTCAATCTTTGTAGGCAACATTTTTATTTCTGCCTGGGCAAATGTAGGATTTATTTTTATTCTTCTAATTCAAACATTTTGGCCAGTCATGTTCAAGTGTGGTTCTCTTTTCTTTGATTCTGTCCAGCATACCATGAATCCTCCTATTCTTGATACCTGTCTTCGGAGGACTGGGAAAAGCTGCTTTTTATTTAACATATATATTTTTTTTATTGCTTCATCTCCAGTTGTGCTTGTTTCCTCCTCCTTAACACCTAATGTCATTCAGTTTCATCTGCAGTCTCTGCTTTGTAGAGTCACAACCTTCTCCGTCATCATTTTCATCATTTTAATCCTTTTTCCTCTGCATTTTCTAAGAGTTCTAGAGCTTGCTCAATAAGTCACTGATGTCATTTTCTATAATGTCTAAGCTATTCTTTTTTTTTCTGTATAGTTGACACAATGTTACATTAGTTTCAGGTGTTCAACATAATGATATGAGAAATTTATACATTAGCCTATGTTCACCCACCACCACAAGTATAGCTAACATCTGTCCCCAAACATTGCTTTTACAATATCATTGACTATATTCCTTATGCTGTAATTTTCTTACTATGACTTACTCATTCCATAACTGGAAGCCTATGCCTCCCACTCCCCTTCATGCATGCTGCCCATCCCTTCCACTACCCCCCTCAAAACCATCTGTTTGTTCTCTGTATTTATAAGTCTGATTCTGCTTTTTGATCATTTGTTTTATTTTCCACTTATGAGTAGAATCATGGTTTTGTCTTTCTCAGTCAGACTTATTTCACTTAGCATGCTTTCTAGGTCCATTCAAGTTGTCTCAAATGGGAAGATCTCGTGCTTTTTTATGGTCGAGTAATACTCCATTTTGTGTGTGTGTGTGTGTGTGTGTGTGTGCATGCACACACACACACACACACACACACATAAACCACGTCTTCCTTAAGCATTCGTCTATTGATGGACACTCAGGTTGTTTCCATATCTAGACTATTGTAAATAATGCTGCAATAAACATAGGGGTGGATATATCTTTTCAGATTACTGGGTTTTTTTTTAAAGATTTTGTATATTCATTTGAGAGAGGAGAGAGAGAGAGCATGAGCAGGAGGAAGGCACAGAGGTAGAGGAAGAAACAGGCTCTCTGCTGAGAGGTAGCCTCATGAAGGGCTGGATCCCAGAACCCTGAGATCATTACCTGAGCTTAAGGCAGAAGCTTAACCAACTGAGCCACCAGGTGCCCCTCAAATTAGTGTTTTCATTTTCTTTGGCTAAACACCCAATAGTCAAATTATTGGATCATATGGTATTTCTATTTTAATTTTTGTTCTACTTTAATTTTAATTCCAGACTGTTTTCCACAGTGGCTGTACCAATTTACATTCTCAAAACTGTACAATTTCTTTTTTCTCCACATCTTTGTTAAATTTGTTACTTCTTGTCTTTTTTATTTTAGCCATTGTAACAAGTATAAAGTGACTATCTCTTGTGCTTTTAATTTGCATTTCCCTGATGATTAGTGACATTGAGTATCTTTTCATTTATCTGCCATCTGTATTTCTTCCTTGGGAAAATGTCTATTCAGGTCCTCTGCTCATTTTTTAACCAGATTGATTTTTTTTTTTTTGGTGTTGAGTTGTATAAGTTCTTTATATAATGTAGATATTAACCTTTATTGGACATAGCATTTTCAAATATCTTCTCCCATTAGTAGGCTGTCTTTTTGTTTTGTTAATGGTTTCCCTTGCTTTGCAAACTTTTTAATTTTGATGTAGTCCCAATAGTTTATTTTTGCTTTTATCTCCCTTGCCTTAGAAAAATACTTGAAAAAATGTTGCTATGACCAGTCAGAGAAGTTACTGCCTGTGTTCTCGTCTAGGATTTTTATGGTTTCAGGTGCCACATTTAGGTCTTTCATCCATTTCGAATTTCATTCTTTTACAGGTAGCTGTGCAGTGTTCCCAAACCACTTACTGAAGAAACTGTCTTTTACCCATTGTAAATTCTTGCCTTCTTTGTCATAGATTAATTGACATATAATTGTAGGTTTATTTCTGGGCTCTCCATTTTGTTCCACTAATCTATGTGTCTATTTTTGTATCAGTGCCATATTATTCTTTATTGCTATTCAATTTTATCCTACGGCTTAGTCTTTGGTGTTCTAAAAATCCTTTCTTCACTCAGAAATCTTCATTTTTATCTTTTCCAATGTCTCTCATTATGACTTTCTAATACTGTTTCATGGAGACAAGATGTCTTGAATTACACTACCGATGATCAAATTTTCTAAAATTCTCTTCTGTTTACTATTACAAATCATGCTCTAAGGTATGTTCCTCTTCTAAATCTTTAGACTAATGGTCTCTTCCTTTGTTTATTTTGCTTTTCTGTTTATTTTTCCATCAACAAGGAAAGTTCTTTATCGATTTTCCCCAATAGACAAAAAAATATGTGAATTTTCCTCAATTCCTTTCTTTGGGGACTTGGGTATAAACTGAATGCCCATCTTATACCTCAGCTGATATACTCATTGGAAGGTATAACTTCTAGTATTAACTGCCAGAGGCCAGTAGTCCTTCACCCCCATTTTACCTATAATGACTCTGCTACCTAAAAGGAAAGTTCTCCTCTCCCCCACTGCATGATATTCTGACTCTCTAACTGTATTCACTATTTTAAAGACTGAACTTCTTGTTCAGGTCTCCAAGTAGAAGAAGGAGTATATAATGAGAACCCATGTCAGAAATTCCACTTTTTATTATTTTAAAGCTCAAAGCCCTGCAGATCACTGAAAGGTCTTCTAAGTGTTTGCTTTGATATTTTTTTAAATGAAATTTTGCTTAGCAGGAAATTTTAAGTACATATGTACTGAATTAAAGACTGTGCCATCAAATAATAGGTAGAAAAGTTCTGTTATTCAAACTGATGGTCCCTGGCTTCATCTTACACCCTCCTTCCAAAAGGTCATGCCTATTCCCTAGAAATTAATTTACTTTTATTTATTGTTTATAAAGTAATAATATTTTAATAATTATTTTTCAGTATTGTGCAGAAGTATCCCTTCTATGCCTCAACCAGATCTTAAATATTCCTGGCCTATGCATGAGGGCATAAGTTGTGGATTAAAATCCAGTTCTAGTGTGGCAATCAGAGTTCTTTGGTTGCAATCAAACAGTTGCACTTTGGCTGATTTAAGCCAGAGGAAATCTGTTGAAAATATTCTAGGAAATCAGAAAGTTGACAGGTAAGTTGGAGACCAAATTTAAAGAGACAGGAGAAATGGCAACCTGGACACGTGGAATCAAAGACTGTAAGAATTAAAGAAATGAACTCACAGAATGAAGAGTCTGGCTACCCTCATGTTATTAAACTCTGATCATGCACTATCTGTGTGTTACTCCATTCAGGACTCAAACAAGTTCTTCAAACCAACTTCAGGGAGTTAGTGTCCAGTTGGCTTTAGATCACAAGCCTATCCCTTTTATCAGGGGGAGCAAGGCTCCTGATTAAGATTCCACCATATGGAACCCTGAATGAAAGAGGTAAATGCCCCACAAAAACCAAGATGCTGGTAAGGAGAAATAGACCCTAAGGAGGCAAATTCCTGTGAATGTCCATCAAATGAAAATTAGCCTGTACCTTCAGATTTCATCCATGTGACCTTATATCTTGCTCATTTAATTTCTTCCCATATCTTAATTCACTGGCTTTTGTTGGCTTTGTACCTCAAAATTGGTTTTCAGTAGAATCTGATGAATCTGAAGTCAAGAACCAACTGCTCCACTCACCTAGCTATATAATCCTGGACAAATCACTTTGTTTTTCTAAGCTTCAGTCTCCTGATCTATCATAATTTTTTGGAGAATTTTAATGGGGTAATATATGTAAGACTCATAGAAAATATTTAATAAATAATATATTGTGTTAATACTATGGTTATAGTTGTATAAATTGTTATTATTATCATTAACAATTGACTAATTCATATTGACCTGTTATTCTCCACTTCAACCCAAACAGGACTTCTAAATTAATCCTCTGATACCACCAACCCTCAACAATGGGAAGAGAGAATCCCAATAACCTTTCCCCAAACATACAAACCTCCTCCCCAGTGAGAAATAAGCCAAATCAGCCCCTGACTGGTTTACTAAAGTCAGGGCATCCTTAAGGGACTTTTAGTCCCCTTCAAGAAATCAAACAATTGAATACAGTCAAAGCAATTGTGGATAAACCACCCAGTTACTTGCTTAAAGGACCTTTAATGATTATTTATTCCTAAGATAGGAGCAGTAACTCTACCTGAGCAGAAAATTAATGTATTGTACTTAAAATATCCATTAACACATTATAGTGCTGTTCACATTTGTTTGTCATAAGCACAGTAAACATGCAAGACAAATTCCAAATATCAATGAAAAAGTGCAGTTAAAATTGTCCAATTGAAAAAACAGGTGGACTTTTCTAAATTGCACATGGAATGGAACATTTTCTAGAATAGATCATATGTTAGCCACAAAATATGTCTCCATAGAACCAAGAATATCTTCTGACCATATAAGGATATGAATCTAGAAATTAATACCAAAAGAAATCTGGAAAATCACAAATATGTGGAAATTAAACAATGTTATCTTTAATAACAAATAGATCAAATAATAAATCAAAGGGGAAATGAAAAAATATCTTAATATAAAACACAAGGGAGGCATAACGTACCAAACCTTATAGGATGCAGCAAAAGCAGTTCCAAGAGGAAAAGAGGAAATCTTACAGCTATGAACACATATGCTAAGAGAAAAGAAAGATCTCAAAAAACAATCTACCATTATGCCACAAGGGATTAGAAAAAGAACAAGCTAAAAAAGTTAGCAGAAGGAAGTAAATAATAAAGATAAGAGCAGAAATAAATAGAGAATAGGAAAGCAAAAGAAAAGATAAGCAAAACTAAGGGATGATACTTTGAAAAGATAAACAACATTGAAAAACCTTTAACTAAACTAAGAGAAAAGAGAAAATATTAAAGTGAATAAAATTATAAATGACATAGAAGACCTTATAAATAATACCACATAAATACAAAGGATCATAAGAAACTACTAGGAACAATTATATGCCTACAAATTGGACAACCTAAAAAAATGGATAAATACTTGGAATCATACAAACACAAAGACTGAAACATGAAGAAATAGAAAATCTGAACAGACCAAAAATGGTTAAAGAGAAGCAATCAGTAATAAAAAACCCTCCCAACAAAGAAATGTTCAGTGCTGGATGGTTTTATTGATCAATTCTACCAAACATTTAAAAAAGAATTAAAACCAACCCTTTCTGAACCCTTCTTCAAAAGTGAGGAAGAAACACTCTCAAAGTCATTTTTTTTTAAGATTTTATTTATTTATTTGACAGACAGAGATCACAAGTAGGCAGAGAGGCAGAGAGAGAGAGGAGGAAGCAGGCTGTCCGCAGAGCAGAGAGCCCGATATGGGGCTCGATCCCACGACCCTGGGATCATGACCCGAGCCGAAGGCAGCGGCTTTAATCCACTGAGCCACCCAGGCGCCCCTCAAAGTCATTTTTATGAGCATAGATAGCATTACTCTGAAAACACAGCCAATAAGGAAACTATAAGAAAAGCACAGGCTAATATCTTTGATGAATATAGCTGCAAAATTTCCCAACAAAATACTAGCAAACCAAATTTGACAGCACACCGAAAATATTACACACTTTGATCTAGTGGGATTCATCGCTAGGATGCAAGGTTGCGTCAACATCTGTGAATCAATAAATGTGATACCTCACATTAGTATTATGAAAGAATAAAATTATATGGTCACCTCAATAGATGCAGAAAAAGTATTTGACAAAATTCAACATACTTTCATGGTAAAAACTGTGAACAAAATTGAATATAGAAGACTATACTTCAATATAATAAAGGCCATTTATGGCAAGCCCACAGCTAACATTATACTCATTGGTGAGACATTGAAAGCTTTTTCTCTAAGACCAAGAACAGGACAAGGCTGCCCACCCTCAACTCTCCTATTTAACATAGTATTAGAAATCCTAGCCAGGGGCATCTGGGTGGCTCAGTGGGTTAAAGCCTCTGCCTTCAGCTCAGGTCGTGATCCCAGAGTCCTGGGATTGAGCCCCACATCGGGCTCTCTGCTCAGCGGAGAGCCTGCTTCCCCCTCTCTCTCTTCTCTCTGCCTGCCTCTCTGCCTACTTGTGATCTCTGTCTGTCAAATGGTTTTCTTTTGAAAACTATTAAAGGACAGAATCCAAAAAGAAAAGAAAAGAAATCCTAGCCAGACAGTGCCTGGGTGGCTCAGTCGATTAAGCATCAGCCTTTGGCTTAGGTCATGATCCCAGAATCCTGGGATCAAGCCCCACACTGGGCTCCCTGTTGAGCAGGGAAAAGTCCTTACTTCTCCCTCTCCTGTTACCCCCTCTCTTTCAAATAAATAAATAAAAATCTTAAAAAAAAAAAAAGGAAAGAAAGAAAGCATAGCCACAGCAATCAGTCAAGGAAAAGAAATAAAAGACATCCAAATGAGCAAGGAAGAAATAAAATTATCTGTTTGCAGATGATATGGTCTTATATATTGAAAAACCTACAGGCTCTACCAAAAAAACTTTAGAACTAATAAAAAATTCAGGAAAGTTACAGAATACACAATCAGCATACAAAAATATGTTGTATTTCTGTGTACTAACAACAAGATTTCCAAAAAAGAAATAAAGAATGCAATCTCATTTACAATAGCATCAAAAGCAATAAAATACTTAAGAATAAATTTAACCAGAAAGATGAAAGATCTGTACACTGAAGACTATAAGACATTAGTGAAAGAAATTGAAGAAGACAAAAATAAATGAAAAGATTTCCCATATTCAGGTATCAGAAGAATGAATATTCTTAAATACCCATACCACCCAAAGCCATCTATAGATTCAGTGCAATTCCTATCAAGATTTCAATAGTTTTTTTTACAGAAAAAAAAATCCTAAAGTTCATATGGAATCATGAAAGACCCTAAATAGCCAAAGCAATCTTGAGAAAGAAGAATAAAGTTGCATGCATTACACATCCTGATTTCAAACTATGTTACAAAGTTATAGTAATTAAAACAGTATGGTACTAGCATAAAAGCAGACACATAGACAAATGGAATAGAACCAAGAGTCCAGAAATAAACCCATGCATGTACAGTCAAATAATACTTGAAAAAGGAAACACATTTTTTTTCAAAAGGGAAAAATAGTTTCTTCAATAAATGGTACACTAAAAAAATACAATATTCACATGCAAAAAAAAAAAAAGAAAGAAATTAAACCCTATCTTACAATACCCACAAAAATTAACTCAAAATCGATTAATGACTAAAACATAAAACTTAAAATTCCTAGAAGAAAACATAAGGAAAAGCTCTTTGACATTGGTCTTGGCAATAATTTTTTTGGATATGACACCAAAAGCACAAACAACAAAAGCAAAAATAAATAAGTGGAATCACATCAAACTAAAAAGCTTCTACACAGCAAAAGAAACCATCAACAAAATGAGAAGGCAACCTAAGGAATGAAATTAAATATTTACAAACCAAATATCCAGTCAAGGGTTAATATTCAAAATATACAAGGAACTCATATGACTCAATAGCAAAAAGGTCAAATAATCCAATTATTTGACAAATGGACAAGGAAATCAAATAGATATTTTTCCGATATATAAATGGCCAACAGGTACATGAAAAAGGTGCTTAATCTTACTAATCATCAGAGAAAACCAAATCAAAACCACAATGAGATATCACCCCGAAACTCTAGAATGACTGCTATCAAAACAACAACAACAACAAAAACAACAAGACATAAGAACTGCTGGAAAGGTTGTAGAGAAAAGGGACTTCTTGGGAACTACTGGTGGTGACATAAATCAGTATAACCACTATGGAAAAAGTACTAAGGTTCCTTAGAAAATAAGAAATAAATTACCATATTATTCAGAAATCCCATTTCTGGGTCAAGAGGTCAAGTATATACCCACTGATTTTGAAAACTGTCTGTACCTTTTGGGAGGTTGCCCATTGAATTCTTAACTATGGGTGTCATTTGTATAAATGTCAGCCTCATTCAGAGACTTATTTCCAAGGAAGGGGATTACAAAGTTCTCCTTTTCAAACTTTAGTATACATATGAATCACCTATTGATATTGTTAAGATGGAGATTAATTAGGGGTGCCTCTGTGGCTCAGTGGGTTAAGCCTCTGCCTTCAGCTCAGGTCAGGATCTCAGGGTCCTGGGATCAAGCTCCGCATTGGGCTCTGCTCAGCAGGGAGCCTGCTTCCCCCCTCTCCCTCTTTGCCTGCCTCTCTGCCTACTTGTGATCTCTCTCTGTCAAATAAATAAATAAAATCTTTTTTTAAAAAAAAGATGGAGATTAATTAGGTCTGGGTTGTGGCCAGAGATTTTGCATTTCTAAAAAGCTCCAATATGATGTTGAGACTGCTATCCACAAATCAGAGTTCTAAGTAGCAAAGCTAGAAGAGTATCAACAATGATTCCAACACAAATTTCTAGGCATAACTAGAAAAATTCTCCTGATTTTACTCTCACAACTGCTTATATATAATCTTACTCACAAATACCAAAAGGTCAATGCCTATCTACTGTCTTGGAAGGTTTTCCATAGGCCCTAAAAAAAGCAGAAAGCTAATAATCCAGGATAATTGTATCTTTGGTTCATACAGGCATCACTGCAGAGCATGTTTAAAATGCAGTTCCCGTGCATTTCTACCCCTGAAGAATTTGGCTTTATGATGCGTGAAATTTGCATTTTATTTATTTTTTTATATATTTTATTCTTCTAGATGACAGAGAGAGAGAGCAAAAGCAGGTGCAGCAGCAGTGGGAGGGGGATAAGCAGGCTCCCCACTGAGCAGGGAGCCAGATGCAGGGCTTGATACCAGGATTCTGGAATCATAATCTGAGCCAAAGGCAGACTCTTAACCAACTGAGCCACCCCAAGCACCCCTGAAATTTACATTTTAATATGCAGCCCAGGTCATCCTAATGAAGATGGCACATGGACAATCCTTTGAGAAATACTAAGTGATTTTGTTGGTATTGTTACCTGATGTACTATAGTTAGGGTGTAGACTATGCTATTATAACAAAAATACCCCAAACTACATGGCCTCCATAAGATAGATGGCAGTATCTCCTTCATCTGCCAATCCAAAGAATAATTCCAAACTGACAGGGCAGCTCTGCTCCATAATGCAACCATGGCCCAGATACCTACTATCTTGTTGCTCTGACATCTCTTAGGATGTTGCCTCTGACTGTATTTTCAAATGTGAGTCACTACCGCATCTGTAGTGCAGCCCACAGGAAAGAAAAAAAGAAAAACTAAAGATCAAGCTATTTTCTTTTGTCCCCTAGTTATTTGGTTTATACTTTATTGAAGTATATGCTATATACATCAAACTTCACTTATTTAAAGTATGCAATTTGAGAAGTTTTGTCATATATGTAACAGCCAAAATGTTCATACACAGGCGGGTGAATATGCCACTTCTTTTAAGCAATGGAGGCAGATTGTAACATGCGTTAAGCAGTGATGATAAACTAGTCAAAAGGCCACACCCAAGCTGCAAAAGAGGGTGGGTAACATTGCCTCAAACTGGGCACCATATGCCAAGCTGTAACTCCAGTTCTACAGAGGAAAGAACAGACTTTGTGGGATAGCCAGAAACCCACAACTCCTGGCAAACCTGTATGCCTTAAGACTCGGGGCAGGTGTCTCCTTCAGAAGGCCTCTTCCAACCCCCAGACCTGAATTAATTTGTCTCTTCTATGTTTACTGAAACCTACTACTCGTGAATCTCACTATACCTAGGACATTGAGTTATTAAAATGACTTCTTTGTGTCTTCATCTATATGTTCCCTTTTAGTATGTGTCTAGTTACTCTCTGTCAGCAAATGACAAAATTGAACTAACCTGGTATGAAGGTTGATAATGACTGACATTTCTTTTTTAATATCTATAATACCAATCTCTTATTTAACAGGTGCCCACTATGTGCCAAAACACCATTCAAGGCCCCTTGAAAATACCTCTTCCTTTCTCCACAAAAGTTCTGTGAAGTAGTTATTATTATCCCTACTTTATTTATGAGGAAGCCAAGTCTTGTAGGAGTTACAAAGCTTGTCCCAGCTTCAGAGCTAATGGGAACCAGAAGCAGAATTTAACTTACCTGTCTGATCCAAAGCATACTCTATTTTTATCTGAGCATGCCTCTTCTCCATTGTCATTAATATGATGATCAATCTCCATAAAAATGCACACCTCCCATATTTTAAGGGTTTTTTTTAAAGACTTTATTTATTTGACACAGAGAGAGATAACAAGTAGGCAGAGAAGCAGGCAGAGAGAGGGGGAAGCAGACTCCCCGCTGAGCAGAGAGCCAGATGTGGGGCTCGATCCCAGGACCCTGAGACTATGACCTGAGGCGAAGGCAGAGGCCTAAACCACTGAGCCACCCAGGCGCCCCTAAGGGTTTTTTAAAGCATGTTTATATAAATTATTACTTGCCCTGGAAGGAAAAGTTTCTTAATCTGCTTTTCCATCTGCAAGCCATAAAAAATTATCTGTAAGGTATTGCTCATATAAACTAAGAGCTAACCTGACTTAAAACCAAAAATCTCAATGTCTTAAAAGAACCCAAATTAGAACTCAAGATCTAGTTTATAGCCTAGGTCACTGATGGGAAAGTAGGGTCACAAAGACAGGAAATGATTGCTGGAGTCAAATAAGGCACTGACTCAGTCAGGCTTGGGCTTCCTGTTCCAGGGAGACAACATGTGTTTGGAAAGAGTATGGACCATGCAGCCAAACAATGCAATATTCAAATATTGATGCTGCCATTTGAGTATGTGACCTCAGGCAAGTTTCCCAACTTCTTTAAAGCAGTTTCCACATTTGTAAATGAAATAAAGATACCTACCTCGTAGATGTATTGTGACTATTGGAGATGAATTATGGAATTCATATATGAATTATATAATCCATATAGGGCCTGGCAGAGTGAGTGCTAATTAAATGTTAGCTCTCTCTTTCCATCACAGGCTAGCCTTTTCCTAGAGCACATATTGCCTTCTACAGGGCAATGGTCTTTTACCCTTCTTGACATCCACATAAATTTCACATTGTAGAAATCTAGAGCTGAGTTCACATGAAGCAGAGTCCATTCTAAAGGTTTTTTTTTTTTAATTTAAAGGAAGAAAAAGTAAAAAGTGCTGAGCCAATGTTTCTACTATTCAATCATTAAATATTAATTGATGTCAATGCATTTGAGGGAGCCTTTAGCTGTGACAGGTGAGCTGAAAGTAGAAATTCTGATTTAACGAGGCCTCTTGGCCACTTTGGCAAAATGTCAGGGTGCAGGGTGTGGTGGAGAATAATTAACTGATAAACAACCTTCCAAAAAAGATCAGTAACTATGAACTTGAGGACAAAGACAAGATTTCTCTTATTTTCTCCAAAGTCTTTTTTCTCATGGGATCTCTCAGTCCTTTCTGAATCAACACTGATTCAGTACCCCCTTAGTCGGAATGCCCTTAACTGTTTTGTTTAGACTGGGCTATGAAATGATTAGACTGTTGAAATGATGAATCAGGGAGCACTGCAGGATTTTTCACAGTCTCTCTGAACAATGCCCCATATCACATTTACACTGACAGGCTGTATTTTTATATTTGACATGTGAGAGGAACATGGAAAATAACACACTGACAGTGCCTTAGATACCAGTCATACATCTTCCTAACACAGATTGATGGGTGGAAAAGAATATTATTTAGTGAGCCCTTCTTAAGCTCTCCAAGGAAAATATATAGATCCACCAGTGGATTGACTTGAACCTCATATTAACAACCCTTACGAGCAAGAAAGAGAAAAACAACCACCATCCATTTCTGCACCAGCAAACAGATCAGAAAAATTAGCAGAAACCAATCCTGTACCTGTACATTTTTCACTGATGGGTCAGGCTTTGCTCCTCTCCAGCCTAGCAATCTGAGTCAGTGGAATTTCTCCATCGAGGCACATCGGTCTTTCCAATTTCAAACCAAAGGTGAAAGATAAGCTGGTAGGAAAATTTAAGCCACAGCTTTAGCTGCTCAGGGAACCAACATGAAAACAGAAAAACAAAACAAAACAAAACAAAAAACCTGAGACAGAGTAGCCTAAGCTAACCACATGCCTATGGAGAGACCTAAAGAACCATGTGGGATTGTGGCTGCCACTTATTAGGAGACATATTAAGAGACATAGAAGAGAAGGAAAAGAAAAAAATATATATGTCCCTTATGGTAAATGCTGTAATCTCCCTCCAGGAAGGCATTATTTATTCCCACAGTTGCTAGGAATGCTGCTGGTGACCACTGTCTCTGCTGCCGGCCCTCTTCAGAAGCTCCTTCTGCTAAAGAGAGCTCTCACCAAATAGTATGTTGTCTCATGGAGATGCTCACATCCATTGACTGGTCAATACAGAAGTATAAGGGCCTAACTTATTGCCAAAAGGAACAACTATGGAAGGTTTTCCCAGTTTCAGAGTCCCATGAGTTAGCTAAGACCTGCTTTGAGACTCCATCACACTCTATGCCCAATCCTGCTTCCTTCCATTTGTTTATGCAGGTGTCAATCCCATAAGCATTTCATAATTTACTGCAAGCTAATCTCCATCTCAGAGTCTGTTTCCAGGAATACCCAATACTCCCTTGCCACTTCCATAATGTACTATGTAACTCAAATATCCCAATGAATAAAATCTTATGATACTTTCAGAAATGTGTATGTATAATCAACCAAATCACTTTGAAACCCACATCACAGTCATTCTAATTCTCAAGATGGAAAATAAAAACAGAGAAAGACAAGCACTATCTTTGGAAGGACCTACTACTCTAAGTTTCAAGCTCATTCTTTAGTCTAACAATGGCTTTTGTTTCTTTATTTGTTTTTAATTATATGCTTAAACGAAGGCAAAAGCAGATAAAGAAAAACTCCTAGGAATTCTAGTACCAAAAGAGAAATAGGTGAGAGAAATCTTTTTCCTGTTGTAGATGATCCTAAAAAGTCATTAGGGATGCCTGAGTGACTCAGTCATTTGAACATCCAACTTTTGATTTCAGCTCAAATTATGATCTCAGGGTCCTGAAATTGAGCTCAGTGTCATACTCCGGGCTCAGCATGGAGTCTTCCTGAGATTCTCTCTTCCTCTCCCTCTGCCCCTCCCCACACCCCACCAGGCCACCTCTCTGAAATCAATAAATAAATTCTTTAAAAAGCCAAGAACCTGGGATCTGGATCACTGATTCTTGGGATCACAGAGTATCTGGCACTCTTATTTCTGATGGAAAACAATGGGATATGTAGACTTTCAACTAGCAGTTTACTGGCAAAAGGAATCAGAGACGTATTTAGAATCTCACAGTAAGATTTTGGCATTTGGCTCTTAAGAGTATCAAGTCATTGGCTGCCTATGGCTTCATCTATGTTGCCTAGTTTTTTCCTCTCTATTCTCCATTTGCTTCCTCTGCTTCTGCTTCCTCCTCTTTGGTTCTTTTTCCCATTTCCTCTCCTTCCCACTTCATTGGACTTTTTTTATTGACTGGAGCTTCAATGGTGGTTGCATCACACAGATTTCTTTTTCCTCAGTAAAGCCCTGATTTGGAAGGGAGAAAGAAGAACTTTTCATCTCTGTGTGCAAATGAAATTCAAATATGGTGAAATAATTTATTCTGTAAAACTTAATTAAAACCAATAAAAAAAGGAGACAGCTCTGGAGGGAGCAGTAACTCCCTTGGCAGGACCTGGGTGAGATGCATTCAGTTGGGACTTTTTAAATCTTAGCATTTGATTTGGCCCCATGATTTTCAGAGAACTTGGTTTGGTTTTATATGCTACTAAAATGCTTTTAAGTATTTAATGGTTTACTCCAATTGGGGAAAGTTTTGTTAGGTTTTCTCTAAAGTTTCCCACAGGAAAGCCTTGGTTTTTTATTTGTGACTGGAATATTTTGCGGCTTTAGAAATTACCAGGAAAATTTTTTAAATGCTACTTTTGAAGTTTTCCAGATGCACACAAGTATATTTTCATATATCTTACATCACATCCCTCATTTTGAAGTGATTTTTGTCTGAAAGTATGAATAAACAAGGTCAGAGTAGAACTTGCAGGAATAGTGACTTCATGCTGAGATCCCCATTACACTTTAAGCTTCTTGATTGTAGAACTGTGTCTTAAACACTATTTCAATGCTTCACACCAAATAGAGAAATAAAGTACACACTGATGGGTGAATGGATGGATGGAGGGAGAGAGGGAGGGAGGGAAGGAGAGGAGGAAAGGAGAAAGGGAGGGAGGCCTAAATAAATCAATCCATGAATCCTAGAGTGTTGGGATACATTTGTCTGTATTCTTCCTACTGGAGTTGGAGTTAAAGGGAGAGGCTGGAGCTGCTCCACTAGTCGTGTGTAAGAGTAGAGGACTATTCTAAGAGGAGGACTACTAAGCATTGCATCTCAATGAAATCTCATACCCAGCCCCAAATTTTGTCAAGGTAGGTACTCAGTAAATATTGGATAAATAGGATTTTCACCCCATGTCGATCAAAGTTTGCCTCAAGAACACTGCAAGAGGAGCACCCACGGTGATTATTTCTAGTATTTTATTATGAAAATTTCCAACATATAAAAAAATTTGAATAATTTTTTTCACAGAACACCCTTATACCTACGACCTGATTGTTAGCACTAACATCTCACTCTACTTATTTACGACATAACTCTCTATCTGTCCATCCTTATATTCATATTATTTTTTTGGCTGGGTACAATATATTTTATTTACATGACAACATAGGGTTTCCCAAACTCCTCCCCTTCTTCAAATGTTCTGGGATGGAAACTGTATAGAGGTTGGGAGATTCTCAATGTCCTGGGGAATAAGTTGGGGCAAAAACTCCCCAGCAGCTGAGGAATTCTCTCTTCCTCTTTCTCTTGCTGGGGTTGGTGGTCCAGGGAACTGGTCTACCACCCAGTTGCTGTAGCCAGATTCATTATCATACCAGGCAATAAGCTTGACATAGTGGTCATTGAAAGCAAAACCAGCTCCATCATCAAAAGTGGAAGCAGGTGTCATTGTTAAAGTTGCAGGAGACAACCTGGCCCTCAGCATAGTCCAGGGTGCCCTTGAGGGGCCCTCTGATGCCTTCTTCAGCACCTTCTTGATGTTACTGTATTTGACAGCCTTCTCCAGACAGCAGGTCAGATCCATGACTGACATATTGGGGGTAGGGACACAGAAGGCCATGCCAGTGAGCTTCCCCCTTCAGCTCAGGAATGATCTTGCTACAGCCTTTAGGCTCCAGTAGAAACAAGGATGATGTTCTGGGCAGCTCCTGGCCATCATGCCACAGCTGCCCAGAGAGGCCATCCACATCTTCTGAGTGGCAGTAATGGCAGACTCTGGTCATGGGTTCCTCCATGCTACCAAAGTTGTCATGGATGACATTGGCCAGGGGACCAAGCAGTGGCAGTGCAGGAGACACTGCTGATAATCTTGAGGGAGTTTTCATACTTAAGGTTCACAATCATCACAAACAAGGGGGCATCAGCAGAAGTTGGCAGAGATGATGACCCTCTTGATCCCACCTTTCAAATAAGCCCCAGCCTTCTCCATGGTGGTGAAGACTCCAGTGGCTCCACAACATACTCAGCACCAGTATCGCCCTATTTATACTGGCAGAATCTCATTCCTGGAAGATAGAGATAGGCTTTCCATTGATGACAAGTTTCCTGTTCTCAGCTTTAACAATGCCATTGAATTTGCTATGGGTGGAATCATACCAGAATATGTAGACCATGTAGTTGAGGTCAATGAAGGGGTCACTTTATGGTGATAATACCCACTTTGCCAGATTTAGGCTGCCCTGGTGGCCAGGTGACCAATATGGCCACATCAGTTTACTCCAACCTTCACTCTCATGTCTCCAGGATGTGCCTGGCACTGCACCAGAAGATATGGCTATCTGTGGAATGGGGAGGAGCAGAAGGCTAACTCGTATTATTTTTTTATTCATTTCAAATTAAATTATAGGCATTGGTAACTCTGTATGTAAATACTTTGACATACATATCATTAGAATTCAGTATTTATTTCAAGTCTTTTCCTTTGAAATAAAATGATCATTCTAAATTTTGACGGTTGCAATCGCCAGTGTAACACAAATATTTAGCAAGATTAGCATTACTCCCAGAAAATTTAGCAGTGAAGATTTGAGAGTCTTTGAAATAATTTCTTTACTTCTTTATCCAGAAAGAGACTGTTTGAGAATAACTTACAGTTTAAAATTTGGTAGGAACTGGGGCACCTAGGTAGTTCAATCATTAAGCATCTGCCTTTGGCTCAGGCCATAATCCCAGGGCCCTGGGATCAAGCCCCGAATCAGGCTCCCTGCTCCATGGGAAGCCTGCTTCTTCCCCTCGCACTCCCCCTGCTTGTGTTCTCTCTTTCTCTGTCTCTGTCTCTGTCTCTCTCTCTGTCAAATAAATAAATAAATAAAATCTTTTAAAAAAAATAAAATTTGATAGGAACTGTCCACCCTCACAAACTGCTTCAATCTCACACCATTAAAGAGGTGCCTTCCTATATTTGTTTTAGCAAAATCCAAACTCCAAATGCAGAGTTGATGGCAAGGGAGAGATTCATGTGTATGTACAACATTCGCTGAAGGTCCAGTGAGTTGGCAAACAGGCAGGAAAGAATAAAGCAAAATTAGGATCATATTTTCTTATGTGGATTTAAAAATAATAATGTATACAAATATTTTTTGTCAGAATAACAGGTATCTTTAGGTCTTAATACATGTAAGTATGTTTTCTTTGCACCAGATTTTCTTGGGACATCACCTTTATGGGGGGAGGGACAACCAAGGGGCCCTCTGTGAGGTTGTGCATGTTGCCAAGTTGAATCCAGTGCCAAGCTAAATCCCTACCACATGGTACATAAAAGTTGAATCTCTTCCAAATGCAGGGCTCCTTCTTAAGTAGCTGTATTGACTAATTACTTTCATCAGGATAATTGCACCTAAGAAAAGGGTACAATTATTTCTACCGAGTAGAATGTTGACATCATTTAATGAAGAATTAATGCATGTGGTGACAAACTATGTATTTAGAGAGGAAATAAAGCACTTACCAACAATCTGTTTCCAAGAAAGAATTTTTAAGCATGTCTGGTATGCTCTTAAGTATTCAGAATGAAACTAATAGGCATTTCCGCAGCACATAAGACTCAGCCTCTATCTAGTCCATGCATGCCAGTGAACTGACATCCACCATGCCCTAGTGGGTTCTACATCATGGTTGAAAGTCAGAGCTGCAATTCAGTTGGGCTAAGGTAGTACCCACTCACATCATCACATTTCAAAGTGATCTTCCCAGTCACTGTTCCACACAAATAGTAAACCTACATCATCCTTCTTTGTGGGAATGGCAAATTTATAAAACTGAAATGCAGAAGGATTATGGTTAAAACCTCCAAAGTGTTGACTGGGACCTAGAATAGTTACTGATGGACAAGAGTCCTAAAATTTCATATATTAACTGAACATATACTGATCAATCAACTATTATATGGAAGGTGTATGCTAATTATTATATAATAACCCAAAAGGAACCTACATTCCAGAAGCTTGTAACTACAGAAAGACCATTCAATCATTCATTCAACATATCTCTATTGGGAACTATGGTGAACTTTGTGGTCCATTGCCCAAATCCTCCTCTAAGACTGAGGCACCCATTACTCCAGCTGCCAGGAGTACAGACTGCTGATAGCTCACAACTGAGTTCCTTCCCAGGAATCACTCTAGGCTAAAAGAATACACTTCCCTCTTCCTGGAGGCAGCTGCATCCAGTGACTGCTGGTGCTAGGGTACGAAGACTCTTGAGGTCTCTCCTGCAACTACATCACAATTCAATTTCTCCCTTTGCCCAGTGAAGCGACTCTCACTCATCACAGGTGTTGTTACTAAAAGCACTCTTCAATTAACCTCCTGCATGTAAATCTCACAGCCATAATCACCTGAGGAAGCCAACCTAGGACATTCACTGCCAAATATGATTCTAGGAAGACAACTATAAAATGGAACTTACAAGCTAGATCACCTAGCTCCAAATCCTATCACTAGTGTGCAGTTGTGGTGCAACTATTAAAAAAAAAATCCCACTAATGGAGAACTGAGATGGAAATGAAAGCCCGAGGGTAAAATAATACCAGCATAAGGTGGTAGAGATCTTAAGGGCCTCCACAGTAATATAAAAAAGACTCTCATTTCCTGCAACCAGAGGGCAGAAAAACTGCATTTGGGACACAGAAAGAGCTACAGAGAAGGTTGAATTCTCCATGCCTCCGTGTCTTTTATAATACAGGCAGGGT
This sequence comes from Taxidea taxus jeffersonii, assembly GCA_003697995.1. Lineage (NCBI taxonomy): Eukaryota > Metazoa > Chordata > Mammalia > Carnivora > Mustelidae > Taxidea > Taxidea taxus. The sequence continues at coordinate 56,279 of ML105084.1, read as the reverse complement.
TCTGGCTGGGAAGGAGTGGGACATAGAGACTTGAGATGGGAACATTTTGGTCAACGTACTAGAACTTCTTGAATCTTTGGATACATTCAGACTCCCCTGAATCCTCTAGCTATTCAAAAGTGGTCCACCTCTCTCTCTTTAAAGGCTTGTACTCCCCATTCCACTTTTGCTTAAAGATGGTACAGAAGCTTTTGTACCTGCAAAATAACACACATCTTCTGATGATCTGTCCCACCTTTTCTCCTGGCCACCAGATCATGGAGAAAGTTATAACAAATCATCTGGGGTAGCTCTGGGCCACTAAAATAAGTTAAAAACTATATGTCAAAGAAGCTGCACTAGTAGCCAACAATTCTCAGCAGGAACCAGGAGAGTTTACATGGGATTGCAACCTGAGTGTGATGTATCTAGGAGAATAGAATGAGAAGTTGGAAAGGGATGAGTTTAAAATATGTAAGCAGTCTCCTGTGATCTAAGATTTACACCCCATCAAGGACCCCAGGAGACAGTGTTAATATGCTGCTAGGGTGGTTCTTGGAAGCTTGGACAAAGCAATAGCCCACACCTAATGAAGCAGAAATGGGACATATGGCAAAGACAGTAATCAAAAGATTCAAAGAAGTGAGGCTGCTAGATTAGATATAGTACATGAAGCCAGAAAATCCACCCATCTACAGTGTTCTAAGAAAAGGCCTAGAGGATAATCCATTTACCAAAGTGTTAAGTAATATGCCAATAAGAGGGGCACTAGCATCAATAAGAAGCTCAGTGACAGCCATCTTTGGTTGTCCAGGGAAATAAGAGGTCCTGCTAAAGAACTAGGCTCCCTGATAAAAACAGACATGAGAGGATCCTCAAATAAAAGAATCCAGGTAACTGAATCCACTGAAAAAATCCACTTAACTCAAAAAAACAAGGTGGACACAATTGTCATAATAAATAGAAAGGTCAAAGTAATAATCAAGGGAGCTAACCTATAAAGAACCTTGGAGATAGTTAATAGAACACTGCACCCCAAATGTCATGATAAATGGGCAGCCTTTGAAAATTGCTCAAGCTGTACAATGAAAAGAAATTAAGGATGAATGATCAAGAGGCTGGAGTGGATACCTCAATAAAAATTCACAAACTTGTCCAATATCCAGACCTGAGCCTTTCTCAGACCTGGAATACACTGACTGATGGAAATGTCATGTCTCCAGTAAAAAGAATTCCATGACATCATGAAAAGTTATTTGGTAATGATTTTTCCATAAGGGACCACTGTCCATTTACTCAAATAACTTTATACTTGAGAAAAAGAAATATCCAAATATTTGGATGAGAATTGTAGGACAGAATCCTACAACCATTAATATTTATATCAAAACATTAAAATGGACCTCAGTTTTAGTGGGGCTAATATGGGTACACAAAATAAATGGAGCTCTGGCCCACACCCCACTTACTACGGGTCCACTGGGCTCTGTGGACCTATACTACCATCATTTTCCTAGTGTCTGAGTGGATAATTGGAATAAATATATTTGATAGTTGTTAGGACCTATGCATAGCTTTTTTAGTCTATAGGTTAAGGGCTGTTATAGTGAGAAATACCAAATGGAAGACTAAGAAACTGCCTTCTCATTTCTTTCTCCAGCCAAGATTGTATGCTGGGACATCCTCTCCAAAGTGAAGGAAAAATTATAGCATCTCATAAACCCCACAATTATGGAGGACAGCATATGCCACACTTTGGAATACTGCTTCCACTCATTTACTGAGAGACTTGGAAGACTTAGATCTTTGAGTGGATCCCAGAGCAGGAAAGAGATCTGTGACATGTCCAAGGTACAGTACAAGCAGCCCTTCTACTTGGGGCATCATACCTAAATGACCAATGGTATTAGAGATATCTGTGTTGACAACAGATGTGTAGAGTTTATGGTGAGCTCTAATCAGAGAATGATAACATAGACTTCTAGGTCCATATTTGCAGCAAGGCTCATTCTATCTACTGCAGAGATTCCTAGGCCACTTAAAAAGAGCTCCCTCATATGCTACTCATTCCTAGCTAAAATATAAGATCATGTGGCCAGAGCTTCCTATCAGAAGCTGGATTTTCAGACCCACAAAGGCATAATGTTCAGAGGACTCAGCAGCAATCCATCATAAGATAGAAGAGTTACTATCAGTATCAGGCATGAGGAAGTCCAGAAGGCACAAGTAAGCTACACAAACAGGTGGCCAGATTCTCATGCCATCCTCCACTATTTTGCCAGTACCCCTCCCTTCAACTTATACATATGGCCTCATGGTAGGGGTGGGGAGGGAATGGAGGATGGTATATGACTTGGTGATAAAGAAGAAAAAAGGCCAGATGGGTTCTATTAGATGACATATCACAAGCTGCCCTGTACTCACCTCCTCTCCAAAATGATGATCTAGGAACCTATCTTGGAACTGTGGTGCCAGATGCCACCTGGTGTTTAAACCAGGTTGCTATCTGATAAAATAACTAGTTGCACCACTTCTTTTTATTCATTCATTCAATAGCTACTTATTGAGCCCATACTCTATGTTATCCTGGGTAGGAAGAGTGCAGCAATAAGTAACTCAAACAAAAATATCTTCCTTCAAAAACTGAGTAGCATGCAAAACAATGAATCTATACCACTTTCTTATACCATGCACAAATATAAACTCAAAATGGACTGAAGACCTAGATATAAGGCCTGAAACATTAAAACTTCTGAAAGAAAATATGGGCAATAAACTCTTGGACACTGGCCTTAGCAGTATTTTTCTGAATCTGTTTCCCAGATCCAGATCCCTTTGTTCCAAAGGGAACAAAAACAAAAATAAATAATTGGGACTACATCAAACTAAAAAGCTTTTGCACAGTGAAGGAAAGCATCAACAAATTAAAAGGCAACCTACTGAATGGGAGAGATATTTGCAAGTGATGTAATATTAAGGGGATAATATACAAAATATATAAAGAGCTGGGGCTCCTGGGTGGCTCAGTGGGTTAAGCCTCTGCCTTCGGCTCAGGTCATGATCCCAGGGTCCTGGGATCGAGCCCCGCATCAGGCTCTCTGCTTAGCCGGAGGCTGCTTCCTCCTCTCTCTCTGCCTGCCTCTGCCTGCTTGTGATCTCTGTCTGTCAAATGAATAAAATAAAATAAAGTAAAATCTTAAAATATATATATATACATATATATATAAAACTTATACAACTCAACAACAACAACAAAAAAACCCCACTAATAATCCAATTAAAAACAGGAAGAGGACCTGAATAGACATTTTCTAAAGAAGATATACAGATAGCCAAAAAACACATGGTAAGATGCTCTCACTCAACATCAGGGAAGTTCAAATCAAAACCACAATGAAATATCACCTCACACAAGTAACAATAGTTAGAATACAAAAACAAGAAGTGACAAGTGTTGGCAAAGATGTGGAAAAAAGGGAACCCTTGTACATTATTGGTGGGAATGCAGATTGATGCAGACTTTATGGAAAACAGAATGGGGTTTCCTAAAAATTTAAAAATAGAAGTACCATATGATCCAGTAATTCTACTATTGGGTACTTACCAAAAGGAAATGAAAACACTAATTTGAAAAAATATATATATGCATCTCTATTTATTGCAGCATTATTTACAATAGTCAGGATGCAGAATCAACCAAAGTGTCCCTATAGATGAATGGATAAAGAAGATGTACCATGTATATATGATGGAATATTGCTCAGCCATAAAAAAGAATGAAATATTGTTATTCACAGCAACATGGATGGACCTAGAGAATATTATGCTAAGTGAAATAAGTCAGACAGAGAAAAACAAATGCCATATAATTTTATTTACATGTGGAATCTAAAAAATAAAACAAAGAACAAGCAAACAAAAAATAGAAACAGATTCATAAACAGAAAACTGGTGGTTGCCAAAAGGAAGGCATGTGAAGGAAAGGTTGAAATATGTAATGGCAATTAAGAAGCTTCCAGTTATAAAATAAATAAGTCATGAGAATGAAAAGTACAGTCTAGGAAATATAGCCAAACAAATGTCCACTTACATTTAAGTGTAGGGTACAAAAAACACAAACAAGTAGAAGACACAGTATGTAAGGTGATCATCTCTAGGGGGAAAAATAGAGAAGTCAGAGGGACTGGAAGTTTCTGACTCATATACAGAGGTCAAGTTTTGAACAAGATGGTTTGGAAAGGTCTCCATGAGAAGTTTTAACTTTTGAGCAAAGAACTAAAGCATTTACCTTTGGTATTAGCATTCTAAGCAGAAAAAAAGCAAATGCAAAGGACCAGAGTCAGTGGGCATCCCTGAAATTTCAGGTAGGAAAAAGGTAAGTAGGGCCACAATCTAGTGTGGAAGAATAAGTTGATGGAGGTGAGCTCAGAAATAATGAGCTACCAGATTTTGTAGGTTTAAGACCATTGTAAGGACTTGGAATTCTGCTCTTAGTGAAATAAGGAGACACTGGAGGATTTTGAGCAGAGGATGGATGTGATCTTATATATGAAAATAATTTTTCCAGTCTCTGTGTTGAAGATAGACTGCTGGTGGGATAATAATGGGAGCCCCAAATTGCCATAACCTAGAAAGGAGATGATGATAGCTTATACCAAGATGATAATAATGAAAGTCATAAGAATTATATGAATTTGGATTTTTCAGATCAAAAATAATCTGCAAACAGATTAAACATAGTGTGAGAGAAACAGACAAGGCTAAATATTTTTGGCCTGAACCAAAGTGGATGGCCTTTCCATTATTTGAGAAGGAGAAATTTGAGGGAGAAGCAACTTGGAGAAGAAAAATGAGGAATTTGCTTTTGTGCATGTTAAAATTGAGATCTCTATTTATTAGATACCAAGTGGAGATTTTAAGACTCAACCAGGCTGGAGTATGTATTTGAGATATGCATTTGGCTGAGGTATATATTCAAGGATCATTATCATGCAGACAGTATTTAAAGCCATGAGACAGATGAAACCCCTAAGGGAGTATAAGTCGGTAGAAAAACAAAGAAGCTCAAGAAAATGAGGCTTGGGATCACTCTACCACTAAGACTGAGGGAATCAGGAGTAATCTGTAAAAGAAACTGAAAAGGAGAGGTTGCTGCCTGTGTTCTCCTCAAGGATTTTGATGGATTCCTTTCTCACATTGAGGTCCTTCATCCATTTTGAGTCTATTTTCATGTGTGGTGTAAGGAAATGGTCCAATTTCATTTTTCTGCATGTGGCTGTCCAATTTTCCCAACACCATTTGTTGAAGAGGCTATCTTTTTTCCATTGGATGTTCTTTCCTGCTTTGTCGAAGATTAGTTGACCATAGAGTTGAGGGTCTATTTCTGGGCTCTCTGTTCTGCTCCATTGATCTATGTGTCTGTTTTTGTGCCAGTACCATACTGTCTTGATGATGACAGCTTTGTAGTAGAGCTTGAAGTCTGGAATTGTGATGCCACCAACTTTGGCTTTCTTTTTCAATATTCCTTTGGCTATTCGAGGTCTTTTCTGGTTCCATATAAATTTTAGGATTATTTGTTCCATTTCTTTGAAAAAATTGGATGGGATTTTGATAGGCATTGCATTAAATGTGTAGATAGCTTTAGGTAGCATAGACATTTTCACAATATTTATTCTTCCAATCCATGAGCATGGCACATTTTTCCATTTCTTTGTGTCTTCCTCAATTTCTTTCATGAGTACTTTATAGTTTTCTGAGTATAGATTCTTTGCCTCTTTGGTGAGGTTTATTCCTAGGTATCTTATGGTTTTGGGTGTAATTGTAAATGGGATTGACTCCTTAATTTCTCTTTCTTCTGTCTTGTTGTTGGTGTAAAGAAATGCAACTGATTTCTGTGCATTGATTTTATATCCTGACACTTTACTGAATTCCTGTACAAGCTCGAGGAGTTTTGGAGCAACTTCTTCCTAGGAACAATGCCAAAGGCAAGGGAAGCAAGGGAAAAAATGAACTATTGGGACTTCATCAAGATCAAAAGCTTTTGCACAGCAAAGGAAACAGTCAACAAAACCAAAAGACAACTGACAGAATGGGAGAAGATATTTGCTAATCACAAATCAGATAAAGGGCTAGTATCCAAAATCTATAAAGAGCTCAGCAAACTCAACACCCAAAGAACAAATAATCCAATCAAGAAATGGGCAGAGGACATGAACAGACATTTCTGCAAAGAAGACATTCAGATGGCCAACAGACACATGAAAAAGTGCTCCACATCACTGGGCATCAGGGAAATACAAATCAAAACCACAATGAAATACCACCTCACACCAGTCAGAATGGCTAAAATGAACAAGTCAGGAAATGACAGATGTTGGCGAGGATGTGGAGAAAGGGGAACCCTCCTACACTGTTGGTGGGAATGCAAGCTGGTGCAACCACTCTGGAAAACAGCATGGAGGTTCTTCAAAAAATTGAAAATAGAGCTACCTTATGACCCAGCGATTGCACCACTGGGTATTTACCCTAAAGATATGAACATAGTGATCCAAAGGGGCACGTGTACCCAAATGTTTATAGCAGCAATGTCCACAATAGCCAAGTTATGGAAAGAACCTAGATGTCCATCAACAGATGAATGGATAAAGAAGAGGTGGTATATATATACAATGGAATACTATGCAGCCATCAAAAGAAATGAAATCTTACCATTTGCGACGACATGGATGGAACTAGAGGGTATTATGCTTAGTGAAATAAGTCAATCAGAGTAGGACAACTATCATATGATCTCCCTGATATGAGGAAGTGGAGATGCAATGGGGGTGGGGGCTAAGGGGGTAGGAAAAGAATAAGTGAAACAAGATGGGATTGGGAGGAAGACAAACCAAAAGAGACTCTTAATGTCATAAAACAAACTGAAGGGGGTGGGGGGAGGGGTGTTGGGAGAAGGTGGTGGGGTTACATTATATGTTTAAATTAAAAAAAATAAATTTAATTAAATTTAAAAAAATAAAAAATAAAAAGCTGAAAAGGAGCAGCCAATAAGTTAGGAAAACCAAGAATGTGTGGTGTCCTGCAAGTCAAAGTATTTCTAGAAGAATGGAATGATCACTTGTGTCAAATGGCTGACAACTGATCTTTAGAATTCCCAACGTGAAAGACATTGGCTTTGATAAATGAAGTGTCTTCATCATTCTCTGTCAATAGTCAGATCAGGAATACACATACAAGTGTATCTCTCCTCCTCATTAGTTCCAACTCAGCAATCTAGCTTTCATAGCCTTTGTAAAGATGAAAAACCATCTTTCTTTCTTTCTATCTTTTCCCTTTTCTGTTTCCCCATCCACCTCTCTCTTCTCCTTTCACTCTACATTTTGCATCTTCCTAAATAGAAAAATAATATAATGGCTCAAAATCTTCTAAAAATGCTAAGTAAACAGGTACCTTTCACCTCTAAATTTCTAACAGTTTCTCAACATTTTCCTTCTGAATACTGACAACTGTCAACATCCACTTATTATCTTTGCTTATCCACAGGAAACAGGTCTCAGGATAAAACATGCAACATGAAACTCTTTTTTCTGTAATCTAGCAAGTAACTGCAAATTATATTTCCACTATGTATTCATTTCAAATGTGCTATATGTTAAATATACATTAATGGTCTTTCCCAGACTTTTTGGGAGCAAGAACCGTACCTATCATTCCATGTGCCCTCTTTCCCATGTGCCTTGCATAGTGATTTGCATTTGGTAGGACTTCAGTTAATATTTGTAAAATTGAATATAATATTTTCCTGTGGCTAAATGGGTTTAGTTCCAGAAAACTTACCTACAACTGAATTTTAGAACAAAATCTACTTACAAGATAGAGATATGTTTATGTGCCAAACCTTGTGTCATAAAGCAACAAGAGTGGTGGGGGACAATCATACATAATGTCTCCAAATCAGGGGTTAAAAACCAAATGAAGGAGGACATAAATGGGCCAAGTGAGGACCTGGGGAAAAAGATCAACATGTCCAGTCCAAGGGGGAGTTGCCTCTCCATGCCAGATAGTCGTAGCACATGCAAGAACACAAGCCTAGTGTGGTTGGGTTATTTCTTAAGAGAAATTGGAAATTCAAGTGATATCTTAGTATTAAAATGTTGGTTATGAATCCAGTCTTCTTAAATGGAAGTGGAGAGGGGTCAAAAGCAACAGAAATGTTCATCAAAGGCTTTTCTACAGATTTGTCACCTCTGCCCTAAGTAGGCGTGAAGACTTTTGAGGAAAGGAACTAGTTTTATAGCTCAGCTTGCTGCCTGTCACCCATCTAAATGTGGCCCTAGTACATTTCATAGATGGTGGGGAAATAGAATTGTTATCATCCTTCTAAAAGATTTAGATTTAAGGAGGCTACATTAAATTCCATAAATTACATCATTCAGTAGGAACTACACCCCCATCTATATATCTATAGATATGAAGTACTTCCCTAAATGAGATAACCGTTCAGACGGCCTGAGATGTCCCCAGTAAGCAATCTATATGCATGTTTTATTATTACCTCATAAATACTCAGCATTGTGGAGGGCTGTCCTATTTTTAGTTCTTTCATAGATTATTCATGAAGAGTTGTAGACCGTCTGTGAAATTTGACTAACTTTTCTTCAATTCTCCCAAAGCAGTGGATTCCTTTTGGTGTACCTCTGTCTCCTGGAAACCGTTTCCTTCCTGCTCTGTTTCATTTAGCTGGAATCATCCTGGATGAATAATGGGCTCTTATCTTCAAAATACCAGTGTGTGTGTGTGTGTGCATGCGCACATGCATGCGTGCATTTTGCAGTCATCACTGTGGGGCTGGAAACTGGTTTTAAAACTTGTCCTAAAAACCAGGGTCATAAACTCAAATGTAATTATTTATCTTCCTCTTAAACAGAGAAAAGCTTTTTTAAAGCTCCCTAATGCATTTATTGGCTTTGCCCTGATGGAAGTAATTTGAACATATCCCTAAAGCATTTGCCCCATTTCAAGCAGAACGTGGTTCTGGGATTGGGCAGGAGCCTAAGTACAGCATGGCATGGTGCTAAACTATACTGACAAGAAGGTCTCTTCCTCCCTACTATTCCAAGGAATAATGTAATATTGAAACACATTCTACTCTCCCCTAGCATTTTCCTTTCACAGGTCCTAACCTGTTTTCTTAAACTAACACTAATACCTTTATCCTGCAGGAGGGCCAAGGACAACCCATTTTGGGGTGTTTTGTTTTTAATTTTCCAGCACATGTAAGCCAATGAACCAGAGTGAAGAAAACTTTAGTGGGGGATCCTTTGGCCTCTGCGGGAGATCAGGCAGCTCTCCAGCTCTCAGTGGTTGTTCTCGTCCTAAACTCCAGCTGCCTGGAGGATTCCTTTTAGATTTTTGGGTTGTTTTCACATACATTATGTTATCCAATGTTTCTGCCTGTCCTGTAAGTTTGGGAAACAGAAGAGGCACTAATTACACCCATTTAACAGGTGAAAAAAGTTGAAGAGCAGAGGTAAATGGTGGTGGAAGGAGAACCAGAAATAGTTCTCCCGAATCATGCCATAGATCTCCTTTGTTATTTGTGGCTGCCTTTCCTAGACCATTCAGCATCAACTCAGATGCCACTATGCAAAGAGGCCTTTCCTGATCATTCTGTTTAATGTCACTCCCACTTCTCTGCCAGTCATTCAATCACAAGATATTTTCCTCTTGATAGCACTGAAATTATCTTCTCTATTTACTTTTTATTTTTTTTAAGAATTTATTTATTTATTTGACAGAGAGAGATCACAAGTAGGCAGAGAGGCAGAGAGAGAGAGGAGGAAGCAGGCTCCCTGCTGAGCAGAGAGCCCAATGCGGGGCTCGATCCCAGGACCCTGAGACCATGACCTGAGCCGAAGGCAGAGGCTTAACCCACTGAGCCACCCAGGCACCCCTCTATTTACTTTTTAGCCACAGGTGTATGTTTTCTGTCTTCCCTCATATTAGAAGGTAGGTGCCATGAAAACCAAGAGGATGTCTCTGATGTTCATTCCTGCGTCTCCAAAACTTAAAATAGTGCATGGCATTTTGAAAGTATTAAATAAATATTTGCTCAATAAATGACTTCCCAATAACTTGATTTCTTGTACACTTTAATCAGTTAAAAAAAATCACAATAAATGGGAAAGGTGTTGTATGAGAAATCAGAAGATGGGATCTAGTAGGAGTCCCCACTATTGAAAAGTGGCATGGCCTAATACATTGGTTCCTATATGGCAGTGTATGGTTGAAACATTCTAGGCCACATGCATTATTACTTGTAGCTTCCCCTTTGAACTCTCATGTTTCATCAACCAATTCTCTTACTAAATTAAGCACATTACCCTTTCCTCACAGTGAAAAATTCTAGTGATGCCCATTCTTAACCATAGAGAAAAGAGAAAATAGCTTTACCAAAATCATTGGCTCAAATATTACATACTTAACTAGCCCATGAGGTAACATATTTCCCTAATTCATTAGTCTCAGAGTCCTGATCCTAGGTGACTATACAAAGCCCAATATTCTTCCAGGTTTCTTTGTCCACATGTTTCTAGGAATCTCCAGAAAAACTTTGTATGATTCTCGTGTCTATTCTACCTGTGGCTCACTACTGCTGCCAGCCAGCTGGCCTTATGCCACTGCTCTGTTCCTCCACAGATTTCCTCTTATCATCTGAAATCATTTTCTGTCTGCTGTTGCCTAACACTGGGACATTTTGCCTCTACTTTCGTAACAGACCTTACTTTTAGGTCTCCATGACTGTGGAGACAAAGATGTAGCTCTTAGCACATGCTGGAGATAGGAAAGAGCAGACAAGAATAGTAACAATAAAGAACTTAAAGACAATATAAGTTATGGCTATTCTCAGAATTCACAAAGTCTTCCTCTGGAAACTTCACTGATTTCTTCTCTTTACAATTTCCTTCTTTTCACTTACTTTGGGTTTGCTTTATTTTTTTCCACCTTCTTCAAGTGGAAGCTTAAATAATTGATTTTAGACCTCTTTCCCAATATAAGCTTTTAAAGACATAAATTTCCCTTTAAGTAGTGCTTTCACTGTGTCTCACTAATTTTGAGATGCTGCATTTTCATTCAGTTAAAAATATTTTTTTAATTTCCCTTGTGATTTCTTCCTTTATATGTTAATTAGAAATGTGTAGCTTCATTTTCAAGTATTGGAGGATTTTCCAGATACCTTCTTCGTTATTTATTTCTAGTTTAATTTCAAATCTTTAAAGTTAGTTGAGGTTTATTCTATCATTCAGAATAGAGTCTATCTTGTTGAATGTTCAATGTGGACTTTCAAAGAATATGCATTCTCCTGTAGCTGGGTGAAGTGTTCCATATATGTTCCATATATTCAATTAGGTAGTTAGCTGATAGCATTGTGTTCTAAATAACTATCAAATGTCCAATTGTTCTAATAAGAAGGGAGTTTTAAAATTTACTACTACTTTAGATTTTTCAATGTATTCCTTCCAGTTCTATCAATTTTTATTCCATGTATTTTTTTAAGCTTTATTTAAACATATAATGTAACCCCACCACCCTCTTCCAACCCCTCTCCCCCCCACCCCCCTCAGTTTGTTTTATGACATTAAGAGTCTCTTTTGGTTTGTCTCCCTCCCGATCCCATCTTGTTTCATTTTTACTTTTCCTACCACCTTAACTCCCACCCCCGTTGCATCTCCACTTCCTCATATCAGGGAGATCATGTGATAGTTGTCTTTCTCCAGTTGACTTATTTCGCTAAGCATAATACACTCTAGTTCCATCCATGTCGTCGCAAATGTTAAGATTTCATTTCTTTTGATGGCTGCATAGTATTCCATTGTATATATATACCACATCTTCTTTATCCATTCATCTGTTGATGGACATCTATTTTATAATATCTATTATTAAGGCCACAGATATTTAGGATTATTAAGCTTTCTTCATAAATGAATTCATTCATTATTAAAAATTCCTCTTTATCTCTTATGATTCTTTGTTCTGAAGTTATCTTTGTCTAATAATATACTAATTTATATTTCTTATACTACTTGCATGCTATATCTTTTTGTGTGTGTTTTTTTCATTTTTAACCAATCTCTCTCTCTTTTTAAATATCTTATTTATTTATCTGAGAGAGAGAAAGAGCATGAGCAGGAGGGGCCGTGGGAGAGGGAGAAGCAGACTCCCCACTGAGCAGGGAGCCCAATGCCAGGCTCTATCCCAGGACCCTGAGATCATGCATGACCTGAGCCAAAGGCAGAGGCTTAACCTACTGAGCCACCCAGACACCCCTTACCAATATCTTTTTATTAAGATGTTGAGGTGTTTCTCATAGACCGCATATTTTTGGTTCTAACTTTTATCCAGTCTGACAAAAATTTCTGCCTTTAAATTGGAGTGTTCAGAACATTTAAATTGAATGTAACTATCAATAGGTTTGGTATAAATCTACCATGTTCCTCTTAGTTTTGCATTTATCCCTTCTGTTCCTTGTTTCTTTCCACCATTTTCTGCCTTCTTTCAGGCTGGGTAGGTTTTATTACTTTATCTCCTCTATTTGTTCATTAGCTCCACATTTTATTTTTATGTTTTAGGCTGGCTGGCTCTATAGTTTACAAATACATCTTTAATCTTTACAGTCTACCTCCAAATATCATACCAGTTCACATAGAATGCAAAAACCTTACAGCAGTATACTTTTAAATGCTCATTGAATACTCTGTGCTATTGTTGTAAATCATTTTATTTTACAAAAATTATAAACCCCACAATACATTGCTGTTAATTTAGCTTTAAACAGTAAGTTCCCATTAAAAAATTTTGAAACAATGGGATAAAACTCATATGTATCTACACATATTTACTACTTTAAACATGTTCATTCTTTTGTATAGATCCAAATTTTATCTGGTATATAATTTCAGCCTGAAGAACATACTTTAACATTTCTTATAAGTGAAGGTCTTCTGACAATAAATACGCTAAGCTTTGGTGTCTCTGGAAAGGTCTTTATTTTACCCTCATTTGTGAAAAACAGTTTTAGTGAATATAAAATTCTACATTAACACTATATAATTTCAGCACTTTAAAGATGTTATACAACTACCTTCTGGCATACTTCATTTCTCACAAAAAGTCAGAGATATTTCTTATTGTTAGTTCCTTTATATAATGAGTCTCCCTTCTCTGGATGCTTTTACGATTTCTTTTTATCACTGATTCTTTGCAATTCATTGCGATATTGCCTTGAGGGGTGTGTATGTATGTGTTCTCTGAGCAGTGTTTATTTACCTTCCTGAGTCTGTGAGTTAATAAGCTGCATCAAATATAGAATTTTTTTTCATTATTTTTTCAAAATATTTTTGTTCTTTCCCTCTCTTCTCTCCTTCTGAGACTCTACTTAATAGTTTTTTTTTACTTTATTTAAGCTTTATTTAAACATATGATGTAACCCCACCACCCTCACCCAACCCCTCTTCCCCCCACCCCCCTCAGTTTGTTTTATGACATTAAGAGTCTCTTTTGGTTTTTCTCCCTCCCGATCCCATCTTCTTTCATTTTTACTTAATAGTTTTGTTAGACCACTTGTTGGCCCATTAGTTCTGAAGCTCTGTTTACTGCTTTCATCCTTCTTTCTTTCTGTGCTTCCCTTTGGGTAATATCTTTAGCTACACCTTCACATTCATTGATCATTTCTTCTGCAATACTTAATATAGTGGTAATACCATCCAGTAACATTTTAATTTCAGATATTTTTTACCATTAAAAGTCTTATTGGTTTCTCCTTTGTATCTTCCTTTTAACATCTGGCCATGCCCTATGTTTCCTCTAAATACTTGAGCGTACTGGACATATTTATAGTGGGCTTTTTAATGTCCTTGTCTGGTAATTTTGGCATTTCTGTCATTTTTACGTCTATTAATTTTTACTGATTTTTTTATTTGGATTTTTTTTTATTTCTATAGAACCATCTCTCTTCCCCCACAAACATAGAAGAAACATAAACACTTGAAAAGGGGAACAAATATCCTTTGCACAGCAGCTTGTGGAGCAATGCCCATCTCTGGGAAGAAAAAAAGGGCAAAGAATTCAGGATACAAAGAGGTCAAAGCCCCTCATCCATTAAAGTGATACTATAGACCTCAAATTCATATCTCTTGCAGACCAGGAGACAGAAGGCCATTATCTTATAGTACTTTTGGCCCAACAATGAGTCCTGCATCTCTTCATATATCTAACCCATGAACACCACCAAAGGGGTTATTGTAGTCAGGGTGTGTTTCCATATAGGGCTTTCGTTCCTCTTCTGCATGTCCCACACATTGATCAAATGAGCCTTCATCATTTGTTTTAAAGTGCCTTTCTTAATGGGAATGAGAATGAGAAATTTCTTGGCCAGGTTTTCATATTCCATGGACAAGTAAGAGGGAATATGGTATTTTCTGCTCAGCGCCCCTCCCACAGCACCTTGAATTTCTGTCCCTCAAAAGGCAGGGATCCACTGAATAGTTTATATAGGATGACTCTTGGGCTCCACAGATGCACCTCCGGTCCATGGTGTACTTTTGAACCTGGAAGAGTTCTAGGGCAACATGGTGAGGAGTTGGTGGGGGAGGGGTGCTGTCATAGACGTATTACTAAACTTATTGCAAAATTCATTTCTGAAGCAAAACTTGATGTTCATATGAGCATCCAGAGCAGGTTTCTGCCTTTAGATTTCTACAAACAATACCTTTTTGGTGGCAGTTCTGTATATCATACACTGAGAAAGTTTCCTTCAGGCCTCTTCCTCTTACACACTGCTAAAAGAGTTCTACTAAACTCAGTTCCACTGTGTTCTTCTAAGCCAACTCTTTTCCCATCAGGATGTGTTAAACAAACTTAGCTTTTACGAAGATACCACTGCTGACAGTCTCAAGGAGTCAGCAGTTGCAATGTGGGTCTCCTCCTCAGCAGAGTTGACAGAGAGGCCTGGCAAAATTATGCCAAGCTTGGAGTTAAGGTATCCAAAAATCAGCATAAAATTGAGCTAAGTTGATGAGAGGTTTTGTCCAATTCACTTAAAAATAAAATCACTTCTAAAGCCCATCCAACAAATTGATCTTTTAATGGAATCAAAACACAATGCCAAACAAAAATAAATAAAATAAATACAAATTAAATTTTAAAAGACTGAGAAAAAGTATATAAGTAGAAAAAGTGAGAAAAAGAAAAGAAAAAAGAAAAAATGAGAAAATGAAGAGTGAATGAAAAAGAAAAATTAACAACAAATACAATACATATTAAAAATACACAATGACAAGAAAGAAAGCTAAATTTGGTCAAAGTCCCTCAAGTCATTGAAAACCATCTTCTTGGACTGGGAGGATCAAAAATCCAGGCCAAAAGATTAAAATCATATTGAGCATCTGCCAACAATGGTATGAAACTAGAAATAAATTACAAGGAAAATTTTTGGAAATAACACAAATATATGGAAGCTAAGTAATATGTTACTAAACAATGAATGGGTCAACTGAAAAATCAAAAAGAAAATTTTAAATTTAAAAAATATATGGAAAAAATGAAAATACAATGGTCCAAAATCTTTGGGACACAGAAAAAGGAGTTTTAAGAAGGAAATTTATAACAATACAGACCTACCTCAAGAAATGAGAAAAATCTTCAATAAATACCCTAAACTTACATCTAAAAGCCTTGAAAAAGAATAAAGCCCAAAGCTAGCAGAAGGAAGACAATAATAAAGATTAAAGCAGGAATAAATAAAATAGAAAATAAAAAAACAACTTGGAAAGGTCAGTGACAACAGAGAAATAACAACTGATACTACAGAAATAGAAAGTATTGTACGAGAATATTATGAAAAAATATATGCCAATAAATTGAACAACCTAGAAGAAATGGACAAATTCCTAGAAACATATAATCTTCCAAAACTGAAACAAGAAGAAATATAAAATTCAAACAGACCAAGTACTAGTGATGAAATTGAACCAATAAACAAAAAACTCCTAACAAAAAAGCATCTGGTGAGATGCCTTCATGGGTTAATTTTACCAAATATTTTAAAAAGAGTTAATACCTACTCTTTGCAAGCTATTCCAAAAAAAGAAGAGGAGAGAAAACTTCCAAATTCATTCTATGAAGTTATCATTACTCTGATTCCAAAACCAGACAAAGATACTAAAAACAGGGACATCTCTGCTCAGCAGGAAGCCTGCTTCCCATCCCCCCTGCCCCCCCACACCCCCCCACCTCTCTGCCTACTTGTGATCTCTGTCTGTCAAATAAATAAGTAAAAACTTTTAAAAAAATAATGATAGTTCTACTGTACCAATTTGGAGGCTATTTATTTATTTATTTATCTTGTCTGATTGCTGCAGCTAGGACTTCCAGTACTATATTGAATTAAAGTGGGGAGAATACACATCCTTATTTTGTTCCTGATCTTAGAGGGAAAAACTTTCACTTTTTCACCACTGACTATGATGTTTGCTGTGGGTTTTTCATATATGGTCTTTATTATGTTGAGGTATATTCCCTCTAAACCCACTTGTCCAGAGTTTTTATCATGAAAGAATGTTGTATTTTGCCAAATGCTTATTATGCATCTATTGAGATGATCATATCTTTTTTATCTTTCTTTTGATAATGTTTTTTTTTTTCTATCACATCAGATGATTTGAAAATACTGAGCCACACTTGCATCCCTAGGATAAACCCTACTTGATTATGGTGAATGATTTTCTAATGTATAATTGAATTTAATTTGCTAATATTTTGTTGAGGACTTTGCATCTATATTCAGAGATATTGGTCTATAATTTTCATTATTGTTGTTGTTTTTGTTTGTTTTGTTTTTATTTTTTTTAAGATTTTATTTATTTATTAATTAGAGAGAGAGAGAGAGTGAGCACAGGCAGACAGAGAGGCAGGCAGAGGCAGAGGGAGAAGCAGGCTCCCTGCCAAGCAAGGAGCCCGATGTTGGACTCCATCCCAGGACGCCGGGATCATGACCTGAGCTGAAGGCAGCCGGTCAACCAACTGAGCCACCCAGGCATCCCTGTTTGTTTTGTTTTTAGTATTTTTTCTTAACTTTTTTCTCTGCTTTTCTTTCTCCTTTTTTTTTTTTTTGAAGATTTTATTTACTTATTTGAGAGACAGCAAGAGAGATCATGAAGGGGAGCAGGGGAGAGGAAGAAGCCGGCTCCCCACTGAGCAGGGAACCCAATGTGGAGGCTCCCTACTGACCCACCCAGGATCCCAGAACTATCATTATTTGTAGAGGCATGATACCATATATAGAAACCCCAAAGACTCCACCTAAAAATATTATAACTGATAAATAAATTTAGTAATGTTGCAAGATACATGGCACCTAGGTGGCTCAGTTGGTTAAGCATCTGCCTTTGGCTCAGGTCATGATCTCAGGGTCCTGGGATAGAGCCCTGCACTGGGCTCCCTGCTCAGCGGGGATTCTGCTTCTGTCTCTCCCTCTGCTCCTCGCCCCACTCATGTGTGCTCTGAGCTCTCTCTCTAATAAATAAAATCTTTTTTTTAAGTTCCAAGATATAAAATTAATATACAGAAATCTGTTGCATTTCTATACATTAAAAACAAAGTAGCAGAATGAGAAATGAAGAAAAACAATCTCATTTATAATCACTCCAAAACTAATAAAATACCTAAGAATGAACTTAATGAAGGAGCTGAAAGATTTTTACTCTGAAAACTATAAAACAGCGGTGAAAGAAATGGGAGATGACCCAAACAAATAAAAAGGTATTTCATGTTTGTGCATTGGAAGAAAAATGCTGCCTAAATGTTCATACAACAAAAAGCAAACTACAGGGGTGCCTGGGTGGCTCAGTGGGTTAAAGCTCTGCCTTTGGCTCAGGTCATGATCCCAGAGTCCTGGGAGTGAACCCCTCATTGGACTCTCTGCTCAGCGGGGAGACTGCTTCCCCTCCTTCTCTCTCTGCCTGCCTCTCTGCCTACTTGTGATCTCTGTTTGTCAAATAGATAAATAAAAATCTTTAAAAAAATTCAAAAATTCAAAAAGCAAGCTACAGATTCAATGCACTCTCTATCAAAATACCAAGAGCAATTTTCAAAGAACCAGAAAAAAACAATATGAAAATGTTGAACTACAAAAGACCCTGAAAAACCCAAGAAATTCTAAGAAAGAACAGCAAAGTTGGAGGTATCACAATCCCAGATTTCAAGATACACTTCAAAGCTAAGTAAACAAAATAGCATGGTACTAGCATATATATATTTATTTATATACATACATAAGTACACACACACACACACACACATATCAATGGACTAAAACAGATCCTAGAAATAAACCCATGCTTATATGGTCAATTAATTTTGACAAAGGAAGCAAGAATATACAATGGGGAAAAGATAGTCTCTTCAATAAATGACACTAAGAAAACTGCACAACTACATACAAAAGAATGAAACCAAACCGCTTTCTCATACCGTATACAAAAATAAACTCAAAATGGATTAAAGATCTAAATGTGAGTGAGACCTGAAGCCATAAAACTCCTAGAAGAGAACATAGACAGTAAACTCTTGGATATGGGCCTTAGCAATGTTTTTCTACATATGTCTCTTCAGGCCAAAAAATTCAAAAGCAATAATAAACTTTTGGCACTACACCAAAATAAAAAAGCTTTTGCACATTGAAGGAAAACATAAGAGGGAAAGAAAGAAGAAAGAAAGAAAGAGAGAAAAAAAGAAAGAAGCCTACTGAATGGGAGAAGATATTTGTAAATTATATATACAACAAAAAATTAATATGCAAAAGATATAAAGATCTTATACAACTCAATACCAAAAAACCAAATAATCCAATTAAAAAATGGGCAAAGGACCTGAATGGACATTTTTCCAAAGATGTACAAATGGCCAACAGACACATGAAAATGTACAGAATATCACTCATCATCAGGGAATTGCAAACCAAAACAACAAGTACGCCTTACACCTGTTAAAATAGCTATATTCAAAAAGACAGGAAATAACAAATGCTGGTGAAGATGTGGAGAAAAAGAAACCTTTATGCACTGATGGTGGGAATGCAAATTAGTGTAGCCATTGTGGAAAACAGTATGGAGGTGCCTCAAAAAATTTGAAACAGAAATGCCATACAACCCAGTAATTCCACTACTGGGCACTTACTGAAAAAGTATGAAAATGCTAATTTGAAAAGATATATGCATCCCCAAGCTTATTGCAGCATTATTTGTAAAATATGGAAGCAATCAAAGTATCCACTGATAGATGAATGGATAAAGAAGATGGGAGACATATATATCTATATATATATAATATATTTATAATATAATATATAATATATTTTTATATTTATATATATTATATTATATATTATATATATTTATAGATATATATAAAATGGAATATTACTCAGCCATAAAAAAGAATGAGATCTTGACATCTGCAACAACATGGATGGGGCTAGAAGGTATTGAGCTAAGTGAAATAAGTCAGACAGAGAAAGACAAATATCCTATGATTTCACTTACATGTGGAATAAAAAAATGTAAAAATCAAATAGACTTAAATACAAAGAATAAAATGCTAGTTGCCAGAGGGGAAGTGGAGGGGGGATGAGTGAAATAGATAAAGGAGATTAAGAGTTAGAAACTTCCAGTTATAAAATAAATGTCACAGAGATAACAGTGTAGAGAATATAGTCAATAATATTTTAATAATGCTGCATTCTGGCAAATGGTAACTATACTTACTATGGTGAGCATTGAGTAACATAGAGTTGTTAAACTGATGTATTGTATTCCTGAAACTATGTAACACTTTTGTTAATTTTACCTCAATAAAACTGGTCACAGCTGGAAATGATTTATAGAATTATGCTCATTTTTGGCCTTAAAAACTCTTCAATCTTTTAAAAAATTGTTGAGGACTCAAAAGAACTATTTTCTCTGTGTGAAATGGCTATTGATATTTAAATTTTTAGAAATAAAAACCTATAGGATACTTCAATAGCTTTCTTGTTTCTAATATGAAAAGCTCCATGAATTTGGGGATTTTAAGACTCATAATGTCTATAATTTCAATTACAAAATCAATTCCTTTTTTCTTTAAACTCTGAATAATTGGTATCAAAATGATGCCACAACTTAATTTGCATCATGATGCTTTACAAAAATGTTCTGTTGCACAGAACAATAAGGTACAATATTACTATCTATAAAGCTGAGAGGAAGCTAACTTTCTCCATATTTTAATTATTTAAAGCTTTGCCTAGCTTTCTCTGGAATAGATTCCTCCCTTCTTACACTCGTACCTCAGGCCTCTACAATAGCTCCCAGGTCTGCCCAAGTCTCTTTACTCAGAGAGCAACAAAACTCCTTCCCCACCTCCTTCAACTTTGGTCAAAATGCCATTTTCTTAAGTGCTCTATCTATTTGGTCTTGCCACACTCCCTGCGCAACCTACCCATTACCCCCATCCATTGCCTTCCATTAAAAAAAAAAAAAAAGTATTGTAGGAATTTTTCAAATATACACAAAATTAGATAAAATAATATAAAGACCCTTCCTCACATACTTATCATCCAACAAGGATTATCAAATTTTTGCAATCTGATTCTATCTTACCCATAAATGCTTAAGTCTACATCTTTAAATGACAAATACTTTTATTTCTTTGAAAATGCAGCCACAATGCCATCATCAAATCTAACAAAATTAACAATACCATATAGTATCAGTCCATTTTCTAATTTCCCCTTGTCTTAGAAGTGTCTTGGTACAGCTGGTGTCTTTGAATAAAGACCCAAACAAAATATACCAGAGAATAATATCGCCATTCAAAATACTACATGTTTTACTTAGTTATTTGCTTATTGTTTCTCTATTTCTCCCATAGAATATCAACTCCACAATATCAATTATCAGTATCAATTATATTTCCTTTTTCACTTTTTTAGAGGCTGGTTTTGAATTTGCAATGTACATTTATAACTAATATAAGTCCTCTTTCAATTATTTCATGTGCAGTATAATTACCTTATTATAGAGTATATCTAATTCTTCTTTCATAACATTGCTATCACTCACTTCACTATCTATAAACTATAATCACTGAATATATCACTGTTGCTATCATTATTTTGAATAAATCATTATTTGTTAAGCTAATTCAAAATAAGAAAAATATAACACTTTATTTTACTTTATTTTTTCCTTTTCTAACACTTTTCTTTTGTTTTTATAGATCCAAATTTCTGACCTATAGTGCTTTTCTTCTTTCTGAAGAATCTCTTTCAACATTTCCACTAAGGCAGGTCCTGGATTTCCCCCAATTTTTGCTTGGCTGAAAATTTTTCATTTCTCATTTACTTTTGAAGTATTCTGCTGGATACAACATTCTTGTATCATTTGGTCATTTTTTTTTCTTTCAACACTTTATTTCACTCCATTCTCTTCTTTTTCTGGTTACTGAAGTGAAATCTGACATAATTTTATTTTTGCTCTTCTATAGGTAATGTATTTTTTCCTCTGGAAAAAGAGGAGTTTTTCCTTTGTCTTTGATTTTCTGGAGTTTGAATATGATGTACCCAGGTTTTCATTTTTTAATATTTGTCTTTCTTGATGTTCTCCTAACTTCTTGTATCTACACTTTGGTATATGTCATTAAGTTTGGAAAATTCTCAATCATCATTTCAAATATTTCTTCTGTCCCTTTTTCTCTTTCTTCTTCTGGTATTCTTATTACCCACATATCATACCTTTTTTAATTGTCCTACAGTTTTTGCATATTCTGTTCTTTGACATTTTCTTTTTCTTGTTGCATTTTGGTTTTGGAAGTTCTGTTGTCATCTCTTCAAGCTCACTGATTTTTCTTCCTTTGGCCCTGTCTGATCTACTGATGATCCCATCAATGCCATTTTTTTCACATCCATTACATGTTTTTTTATTTCTAGCATTTCCTTCTGATTCTTTCTGATATCTTAACGATACTAGTTTTCCATATCTCTGCTTACACCACCCTTATGTTCTTAAATATTGTCTACTTTTTCCAATTGAACCTCTAGCATATTAATCATAGATTTTAAAAATTCCTGGTCTGTTAATTTTAATACCTCTGACATATCTGAGTCTGATTCTGATGCTTATTCTGTCTTTTCAAACTGTGTTTTGTGTTTGAGTATGCCTTGTAAATTTGCTGAATGTTGAACACAATGTACTGGGTTAAAAAGAAAAAAATAAGGTAAATTGGCCCTATTGATATGATGAAGAGAAAACAGTCTATAGTCCTATGATTAGTTCTCAGTCCTTTAGTGAGCCTGTACTTCTGAGCTGTTTCCTTCATAAATGCTTTTTAGGTGTTTTGTTTTGTATTCACTCTTAGATGAGGGAGGATAGAGAGGGATACAGTTGGGTATTTCCTTTCCCCAGGTCAGTTAGGTTCTGATAAAACTCCAGTTTTCTGGGTTCTGGTAAAATAGTTTCTCTTAAGGGACGCCTGGGTGGCTCAGTTGGTTAAGCAGCTGCCTTCGGCTCAGGTCAGGATCCCAGCGTCCTGGGATCGAGTCCCACATCGGGCTCCTTGCTCAGCAGGGAGCCTGCTTCTCCCTCTGCCTCTGCCTGCCACTCTGTCTGCCTATGCTCGCTCCTGCGCTCTCTATCTGACAAATAAGTAAATAAAATCTTTAAAAAGAAAAACAGTTTCTCTTAAAGGCAAGCCTTTTTAGGAAGAACAGAACGTTCTGTGCATATTTCAAAATTGTCACTTTTACCTTCCCTTTGCTGAAAGCACAGATGATTTTTCCTCAGTTTTCACTGGATAACCTGTAGGGTTTCCAGAGATAAAAAATAATGAAAATATGGGGACCCCCTAATGCAGCCCTCCCTGGAGTTTTAACTCATAAACTTATCTTCACTGAGCTTCCAGCAATTTATCAATTACAGTTTAAGTTTTTCTACCTCAGTGCTAGTTCTCACAGAAGTTTCTGTTACTGGGTTTCTGCTCTAATAAGTTTTGATTCTCTCTGTCCTCCAATTTTGGAGCAAGTGGTTTGTCTTGTGATCTTAATCGTCTGAAAGACTTTAATAGTTGTTGATTTTCAATTTGTTTGGCTTTTTTCTTGTGAAAATAAGAGTAACAACTTCCAAGCTCTTTACCTGCCATATCAGAAACTGGATATCTCCTCAGTAATTTTTATTTTTCTAAAATTTTGCATATATACTAAATTTTTCTAATTCTTGTCAAGCTTAATAATTTTTATTGGTTCCTGGACACTGTGATTTTATTTTCTAGAATGTTAGATTTTGTTATATTTCTTTAATGAATGTTGAACTTTGTTCCTGCAGATATTTAAATAATTTACATATCAGTTTGATCATTTCGAGTTTTGTTTTCAAGCTTTTTTGACTGTGAGTCTAGACTAGTTTTCTCTTTATAAAACTTTAATGAATGTTCTTTGTATTCATTTAAGGCTTCTCCATCAGACTTTGGGATTTAAATGATTCCAAGTCCTGTGTAAATTCTGGGAGTTGTTTGGTTGACAACTCCCACCCTTATCCCAGAAACTGTTTTTATCCTCAGAAGTTGTTTTTTGTCCAGCTTCATGAATGTTACTTTTGCACATACATATGGTTGTTCAGCCAAACCTTAAAGGACACACATAAGCATAGTTCTGGAGCTATCTCCATGCATATATCTCTCACAAATTCTAGCCACTCCAGCCTTTCTTAAGGTCTCTAGGTCTCCAACTCAATAAGACTACTAGGCTGCTTCGATTTCTACTTCCTGTACTGTGGTTTGAAAATGTTTTCAGGCATAGAACTAGGGCAATTGTACCACTCACTTCATGTGCTTATCTTCTTTCAAAAATCACATTCCTGCATTGTGTTTAATGTCTGAAAACAATTGTGTCATATATTTTGTCCAGCTTTCTAATTGTTAACAATAAGAGATACAGAATGGGAAGATAATGCAGAGTGGGGGGACTCTAGGCTTACCTCATTCCATGAACACAATTAGATAATTATAAAATCATTCTAAATATACTGGAAGTCAGCCTGAAGACTGAATCAACAAACCCTACAACTAAAGGGAGAGAAGAGGCCACATCAAAGAAGGTAGGAGGTATGGAGACATGGTTTAAGGGAGAAATGGGTCATGGGTGCTGTGGAGGGGAGGAAGCTATGGTCACAGAAAAGGGTGAGAGAGAGAAGAGCACACAAGGGAATGTACAAGGAGAACATTTCCAAAGTGACTGGCTTGGAAAACAAGAGGAGCTGAATTTTGTGAGATCTTGCAAACAAAGGGAATTAAACCTAGAGTTTTAAAGGTCAGCAGGCTTGACTGGGATAGAGTGCAGAGGGCACTGTCCTGCTTCTGGAGAGAAGGCTGGAAAACAACCTGGGGGGGCAGACAGCATGGAAACAATGATCTAAAGAATGCCTGGGGCACACAGTGGAGAGTTAATTGCTCTTCCCATAGTGCATCCCTGAGAAGCAGCATTCCCAGAGATGCCTCTCCTGGAACAAAGGAGTTGGCCAGTACCATTTCCCTCCCCGACCCCTTATGATGAACAAAGTCAACTGCAGGCAGCAGCCCAGCACTCTCTGCGTAACTTGCTTAAACTAAGCCCCACACCCCTTTGCTCAGGTGGGACAGCCCTTCTCAGTCAAGCTTGTCTTGGTCCCAGAATGGCAGGCCCCTCCCCCAGAAGACTAGCACAAAACCCTGCCCACACCACATTTCCCAACCAGAGAGTTCTGCAGGGACTCAGCTCTGGTGGAGTTGATGTCAGGCCTCATTTTGCAAGCAGAACAGAGCACACGTAGTTAAAACTCACCACACTCAGGCCAAGGACCAAATACTGCCCATAGCAGGAAGGATCACCTCTCCATATGACTGGCCTAAAGAACAGAGCAGCTGAAAGACATCAGAGTGCATGCCTCACACAGCAGACACTCCCTGAAGTGCCAGGTCCTGGGCACTACATGACCTCATCTTCATAAAGACATTACTTTTAGGAGTAAGAGACATAACTGGTTTTTCTAATACACAGAAATAGACAGAGACTTAGATAAAATGCCAAGATGGAGGAATTTATTCCAAATGAAAGAACAAGATGAGTTCATGGCCAGAGATCTAAGAGAAACATATAAGCAGCATGCCTGATAGAGAATTTAAAACAATAATCAAGAATATTTGCTGGGTTTGAAAAAGGAATAAAAGACACAAAGGAGGCCCTTAAAACAGAGATAAAAGAGTTTAAAAAGAATCAATCAGAGATGAAGAATGCAATAAACGAGACTAGAAACAGGCTTGATGCAATGAACAGCAGGCTGGAAGAAGCAGAGGAATAATTACTGACCTAGAAGACAAAATAATGGAAAATAGTAAGGATGAATGAAAAAGAAAAAGAAGAACTACGCAACACAAGAACAGACTTAGGGAACTCAGTGACTCCATCAAATGTAATAACATTTATATTATAGGAGTCCCAGAAGAAGAGAGAGAAAAGGGAGGCAGAAAATTTCCCTAATCTGGGGCATGAAACAGACATCCAGATCCCGGAGGCACAGAGAATGCCCATCAAAATCAACCAAAGCAGGCCGACACCAAGACATAGTATAACTAAGTTTGCAAAATATAGTGATCAAGAAAAAAAATTAAAAACAGCAAGACAAAAAGAAGCAAAGTACATACAAGGGAAAAGCCATGAGGCTATCAGGGTATTTTGCAACAGAGTCTTTGCAAGCCTGAAGGTAGTGGCATGATATATTCAAAGTGCTGAATGAGAAAAACCTGAAGAAAGAATATGCTATCCAACAAGGTTATCATTTAGAATAGAAAGAGAGATAGTTTCCCAGACAAACAAAAACTAAAGGAGTTCATGACTATTAAGCCCTGCAAGAAATATTAAAGGGGACTCTGAGTGTAGAGGAGACACTAGAATGACAAATACGAGAAAGGATCAGAGAAATCTCTACAACAATGAAAAAACAAGTGATAAAATGGCAATAGATACATACCTATCAATAGTTACTTTGAATGCAAATGCACTAAATGTTCCAGTCGAAACACATAGGGTGTCAGAATGGATTTTTTTTTAAAAATCTGTATGCTGCCTACAGGAGACTCATTTTAGACCTAAAGACATCTGCAGATTGAGAGTGAGGGGGTGGAGAAATATTTATCACATAAATGCATGTCAAAAGCAAGCCTGAGTAGCAATACTTAAGTAGACAAACTAGACATTTTGTTCTTGTGTTGTTTTTATCTGTTTTGGTGCCAGGGTAATACTGGCTTCATAGAATGATTTTAAAATTTTTCCCTCTATTCCAATATTTGTAAGAGTTTTATAAGAGCTGTCAATTACTTTTCTAAATATTTGGTAGAACTCACCAATGAAACGATGCCATCTGGGCTTTTCTGTGCTGGGAGATTTTTATTCCTAATTCAACTTTCACTCTTGTTATTGGTCTGAGGAGATTTCATATTTCTAAGATTTTCCTATGTTTTGGATTCAAGATTGATGATTTAGTCATGGTGACTCATGCATTCTTGGAAAATTACCTTGGTTTTATTTTGTTGGGTTTTTTTCCCCTTGTTATCTGTTTATAGTAATCTGTTATCACACTATGTATTTCTGTGGTATCTATTGTATTGTTTCCTCTTTCAATTCTCATTTTGGTTTTTGAGTCTTCCTTCTTTTTTCTCAGTTAATGTAGTTAACACATTGCCAATTTTGTATATTTTTTGGAAAAACTGGTGATTACTTTTGACATTATATTATGGTTATTCTGGTCTCTATTTTATTTATTTCCAATTTTTCTTGTTTATTTTCTTCCTCTACAAATTTTTATCTGTTTGTTCTTTCTTTAGTTCTTTGTATTGTAATGTTAAGTTGCTTATTTGATTTTTTTCTTAATACAGGTATTTATAGCATCAATTTCACTCTAACATCTGCTTTGCTGCATCCCATAGGTTTTGGAATATTATTTTCTTTTTCAGTTGTTTTGAGACACATTTTGATTTGCCATTTTCTTATTGGGCCTATTGTTTATGCAGTAATATTTTGTTTAATATTTACATACTAAATATTTAATATTTACATTGAAAAAAAGTAATGAGAGGGTATATGTAGATACATCTGGATCATTTTACTCCCTCATGGGAAGGCAGCCTTTCTTCCAGGAATGACTGACAACAGGCAAGTTCATTCATTTTGGGACAATCTTCACTGGATGCCACAGAAATTTGGTCTTAATATCTGCATCTCCTCATCTCTTGACATTAGCACTAAAGACAACCTAAATATATTTTCCAAAGTCTGGTTTATTTATTCTGGAAGACACTGCATGTAGTACTTCTATAACAAAGTCAATCCAATTCCTTTCAGGATACCGCCAACAGCATACACTTTCAATCTTCGGGGTATTTCTTTTTGACCTCTGCACAATTTAGACAGAGGTCCACACACTCAAGGTCTTGTCTTTTTCTTGTCTTTAGAACAAGAACTCAGACCCATCTTCCAAGTATGATCAATATTTTTCAGAGATGAATCAATCTAAATCTTAACATGAAAAATATATTTTTTCTTGAGGAAAATATAATGTGATCAGATGAGATGCTAGCTAAAATGGAAACAGCTTTTTTCTATTATTATGGAGAACTGTTCAGCTTTTGGGTCCACATTGTCTTGAATTTCTCTATCTTCAAATTTTGCTTTATCTCTGAAAAACTTCAAGGTTTATCAAAGTGGTCTTTCAGTGCAAAGAACATCTGCATAATGACTTTATGTCCACAAACTATATAAAAAGAGAATCAGAGAATAGCCTGATGCTTTTAAGTTGTAGTTCTTTCAGAATCTAATATCTCCATCGGTTTTAGAGATTCACAGGGCTTATTCTAAGCCCTGGGTAAAATTACATTTTTCCCCTCCTCCAGCACTCTCTATGAAAGGGAATCTTTTCAAAGTTAGCAACCTAAAAAAGGCTGTCCAGTTATGAGACAGAGTCATTTGAAGGTTTCTCCCTCCTCCTCAGGTTTTCTCCTTGCTTCGGTTGTTTGGTTCAGAGATATATACATTACCTGGATCTAATTACACTGCCATGTAATCAAGGTTGGGAATCATAACTATAGATGCATGATATTGAGCAAATATTCAGATCTCTCTTTCTCATGTACAGAGTAACAGTATCGCATAGCTCATGGGGCTGTTATGAAATAACATCCGATTGTTTTTTAAAGAGACAAAAAAGATAAACATATATCTCTGTTTTTATGGCATTCCTAATTTAGTTTTATTCAATGTGATATTCATGTATTCTCTGCATATATATGTTCTAAGAACCATGTGAAAAAGTGTATCATAAAACCATCTCAGATGTAAGATCTTTAAAATTTTTAAGTCTGGGTGCCTGGGTAGATTGGTGGGGTAAGCATCCAACTCTTAATCTCTGCTCAGGTCATGATCTCAGCCCTGCATGGGGCTCCATGCTGGGCATAGAGTCAACCTGCAATTCTCTCTCTTCCTCTCCCTCTGTCCCTGTTTGCTCTTTCTCTCTAAAAATAAATAAAATAAAATAATAATTATTTACATTTTTTTAAAAAATTTAAGTCTTCCCTCATTTAGGGCAGGGCATTTGCCTTAAAAAAATCACCAGATAAGAGAGCTAGATGTGGAGAGAATAGACTTAATCCTATCTCCTAAGATGAGAGCTTGGTTGTAATTTTATAGATCAAAGTGTCTTATTACACAAAAGAATGAGTCTCCACCACTTCTATGGTCAATAGCCTCTTCCCTCTCTGAGTAGAGAAAGGATACCAGCAGAGAGTAATTTCATCATTAATTTCTCCTATTTCTTGCCCCAAAAGACTGAAGCCAGAATTAGAAGCCTTGAAGATAGCCTCTGTAATTCCTGTCTTCTGGTATTCACACCCTTGT
This sequence comes from Taxidea taxus jeffersonii, assembly GCA_003697995.1. Lineage (NCBI taxonomy): Eukaryota > Metazoa > Chordata > Mammalia > Carnivora > Mustelidae > Taxidea > Taxidea taxus. The sequence continues at coordinate 27,292 of ML105084.1, read as the reverse complement.
GGAATCCCCTCCCTTGAGTGTGTGGGTTTGATTTAGTTGCCCACTTCTAAGAATGGAATATGGTGGAATGACAAAATGTCATGTTTGAGGTTGTATTTCTGTCTTGTGTTTTTCTCTCTTTCTCCAGAAGTCATTTGGAGCAGCTTATGGCAAGAACCTGATGCTGGGGGAGGAGTCAAGACGGCGGAGAATTAGCAGGCTGAAATGACATCAGGCAGCAGGAGATCAGCTAGATAGCCTATCAAACCATTCCGAACACCTACGAATCCAACAGGAGATCGAAGAGAAGAAAAACAACAATTCTAGAAACAGAAAATCGACCACTTTCTAAAAGGTAGGACCAGCAGAGAAGTGAATCCAACGCGATGGGAAGATAGACCCCAGGGGGAGGGGCTGGCTCCCGGCAAGCGGTGGAGCATAAAATCAGGACTTTTAAAAGTCTGCTCCATGGAGGGACATCGCTCCAGAGGCTAACCTGGGGTGAAGACCTCGAGGGGACAGCGTGGACTCAGGTCCCTTGGGGTCACAGAAAGATCGGGGGTGTTTGAGTGTCACAGAGCTCACAGGTATTAGAGCGGGGAAGCCGGCTGCGGACACAGAGCCGAGGTTTCCTAGAGCCGTGGTCTATGACACAGGCCGGTGCTCGGTGACACGGGCCGGTGCTCTGTGCGAGGGGTCCCCACAAGATCCGGGGAGACTCCGACCCGGGAGAGCTCAGGGATCTACGGGGTTTGGAGACTCCAGGTGGGACTCTGCCAGAGACAGAGACGCTTGGTCACAGGCTGGGTGAGCTCGGAGCGCTCCCAGAAGCCAGTGAGATGGGACTGATTATGCACGATTTTCTCCAAGCACGGCTGGAGGCTGGGGGGACGGGAGTGATTAAACGCTTTCTCTGAAGGTGCACTGAAGACTGGGGGGCCCTAGCTCTTGGCTCCTCCGAGCGGGAGATTCGGAGGCCGCCATTTTCATTCCCATCCTCCGGAACTCTACGGAAAGCGTTCAGGGAACAAAAGCTCCCGAAAGCAAACCTGAGAGGATTACTTTAGCCCGGCCCCTGGCAAGGGCGGTGCAATTCCGCCTGGGGCAAAGACACTTGAGAATCACTACAACAGGCCCCTCCCCAAGAAGATCTACAAGAAATCCAGCCAACACCAAGTTCATTAACAAGGAGAACAGCGGATTCTTATCTGGACAAAATGACAAGGCGGAAAAACTCACCACAAAAAAAAGAACAGGAGGCAGTACCGAAGGCTAGGGACCTAATCAATACAGACATTGGTAATATGTCAGATCTGGAACTCAGGACGACGATTCTCAAGGTTCTAGCTGGGCTCGAAAAAGGCATGGAAGATATTAGAGAAACCCTGTCAGGAGAAATAAAAGCTCTTTCTGGAGAAATAAAAGAACTAAAATCTAATCAAGTTGAAATAAAAAAAGTTATTAATGAGGTGCAATAAAAAATGGAGGCTCTTACTGCTAGGAAAAATGAGGCAGAAGAAAGAATTAGTGATATAGAAGACCAAACGACAGAGAATAAAGAAGCTGAGCAAAAGAGAGACAAACAACTACTGGACCATGAGGGGAGAATTCGAGAGATAAGTGATGCCATAAGACGAAACAACATTAGAATAATTGGGATTCCAGAAGAAGAAGAAAGAGAAATAGGAGCAGAAGGTATACTGGAGAGGATTATTGTAGAGCAATAAAGCAAGGGGAACAAGCATCAAAATCCAGGAGGTGCAGAGAACACCCCTCAAAATCAATAGGAATCAATCCACACCCCGCCATCTAATAGTAAAATTTACAAGTCTTAGCGACAAAGAGAAAATCCTGAAAGCAGCACGGGACAAGAAGTCTGTAACATACAATGGTAAAAATATTAGATTGGCAGCAGACTTATCCACAGAGACCTGGCAGGCCAGAAAGAACTGGCATGATATATTCAGAGCACTAAACGAGAAAAACATGCAGCCAAGAATACTTTATCCAGCTAGGTTATCATTGAAAATAGAAGGAGAGATAAAAAGCTTCCAGGACAAACAAAAACTGAAAGAATTTGTAAACACCAAACCAGCTCTACAGGAAATATTGAAAGGGGTCCTCTAAGCAAAGAGAGACCCTAAACGTATTATCAGAAAGGAACAGAGACAATATACAGTAACAATCACCTTACAGGCAATACAATGGCACTAAATTCATATCTCTCAATAGTTACCCTGAATGTAAATGGGCTAAATGCCCCAATCAAAAGACACAGGGTTTCAGAATGGATAAAAAAACAAAACCCATCCATATGCTGCCTACAAGAAACTCATTTTAGACCTGAAGACACCTCCAGATTGAAAGTGAGGGGGTGGAAAACAATTTACCATGCTAATGGACATCAGAAGAAAGCTGGGGTGGCAATCCTTATATCAGATCAATTAGATTTTAAGCCAAAGACTATAATAAGAGATGAGGAAGGACACTATATCATACTCAAAGGGTCTGTCCAACAAGAAGATCTAACAATTTTAAATATCTATGCCCCTAACATGGGAGCAGCCAACTATATAAACCAATTAATAACAAAATCAAAGAAACACATTGACAAGAATACAATAATAGTAGGAGACTTTAACACACCCCTCACTGAAATGGACAGATCATCCAAGCAAAAGATCAACAAGGAAATAAAGGTCTTAAATGACACACTGGACGAGATGGACATCACAGATATATTCAGAACATTCTACCCCAAAGCAACAGAATACACGTTCTTCTCTAGTGCCCATGGAACATTCTCCAGAATAGATCACATCCTGGGTCATAAATCAGGTCTCAACAGGTATCAAAAGATTGGGATCATTCCCTGCATATTTTCAGACCACAATGCTCTGAAGCTAGAACTCAATCACAAGAGGAAATTTGGAAAGAGCACAAATACATGGAGACTCAACAGCATCCTTCTAAAGAATGAATGGGTCAACCAGGAAATTAAAGAAGAATTGAAAAAAACCATGGAAACAAATGATAATGAAAACACAACGGTCCAAAATCTGTGGGACACAGCAAAGGCAGTCCTGAGAGGAAAATATATAGCGATACAAGCCTATCTCAAGAAACAGGAAAAGTCTCAAATACACAACCTAACCCTACACCTAAAGGAGCTCGAGAAAGAACAACAAAGAAAGCCTAAACCCAGCAGGAGAAGAGAAATAATAAAGATCAAAGCAGAAATCAATGAAATAGAAACCAAAAAAACAATAGAACAAATCAATGAAACTAGGAGCTGGTTCTTTGAAAGAATTAATAAGATTGATAAACCCCTGGCCAGACTTATCCAAAAGAAAAGAGAAAGGACCCAAATAAATAAAATCATGAATGAAAGAGGAGAGATCACAACCAACACCAAAGAAATACAAACAATCATAAGAACATATATTGAGCAACTCTATGCCAACAAATTTGACAATCTGGAAGAAATGGATGCTTTCCTAGAGACATATAAACTGCCAAAACTGAAACAGGAAGAAATAGAAAACTTGAATAGGCCCATAACCAGTAAGGAGATTGAAACAGTCATCAAAAACCTCCAAACAAACAAAAGCCCAGGGCCAGATGGCTTCCCAGGGGAATTCTACCAAACATTTAAAGAAGAATTAATTCCTATTCTCCTGAAACTGTTCCAAAAAATAGAAACGGAAGGAAAACTTCCAAACTCATTTTATGAGACCAGCATCACCTTGATCCCCAAACCAGACAAGGATCCCATCAAAAAAGAGAATTACAGACCAATATCCTTGATGAACACAGATGCGAAAATTCTCACCAAAGTACTAGCCAATAGGATCCAACAGTACATTAAAAGGATTATTCACCACGACCAAGTGGGATTTATTCCAGGGCAGCAGGGTTGGTTCAACATCCGCAAATCAATCAATGTGATACAACACATTAACAAAAGAAAGAACAAGAACCATATGATACTCTCAATAGATGCTGAAAAAGCATTTGACAAAGTGCAACATCCCTTCCTAATCAAAACTCTTCAAAGTGTAGGGATAGAAGGCACATACCTCAATATTATCAAAGCCATCTATGAAAAACCCTCGGCAAGTATCATTCTTAATGGAGAAAAACTGAGAGCTTTTCCGTTAAGGTCAGGAACACGGCAGGGATGTCCACTATCACCACTGCTATTCAACATAGTACTAGAAGTCCTAGCCTCAGCAATCAGACAACAAAAAGAAATTAAAGGCATCCAAATCGGCAAAGAAGAAGTCAAACTATCGCTCTTTGCAGATGATATGATACTATATGTGGAAAACCCAAAAGGCTCCACTCCAAAACTGCTAGAGCTTGTACAGGAATTCAGTAAAGTGTCAGGATATAAAATCAATGCACAGAAATCAGTTGCATTTCTTTACACCAACAACAAGACAGAAGAAAGAGAAATTAAGGAGTCAATCCCATTTACAATTACACCCAAAACCATAAGATACCTAGGAATAAACCTCACCAAAGAGGCAAAGAATCTATACTCAGAAAACTATAAAGTACTCATGAAAGAAATTGAGGAAGACACAAAGAAATGGAAAAATGTGCCATGCTCATGGATTGGAAGAATAAATATTGTGAAAATGTCTATGCTACCTAAAGCTATCTACACATTTAATGCAATGCCTATCAAAATCCCATCCAATTTTTTCAAAGAAATGGAACAAATAATCCTAAAATTTATATGGAACCAGAAAAGACCTCGAATAGCCAAAGGAATATTGAAAAAGAAAGCCAAAGTTGGTGGCATCACAATTCCAGACTTCAAGCTCTACTACAAAGCTGTCATCATCAAGACAGTATGGTACTGGCACAAAAACAGACACATAGATCAATGGAGCAGAACAGAGAGCCCAGAAATAGACCCTCAACTCTATGGTCAACTAATCTTCGACAAAGCAGGAAAGAACATCCAATGGAAAAAAGATAGCCTCTTCAACAAATGGTGTTGGGAAAATTGGACAGCCACATGCAGAAAAATGAAATTGGACCATTTCCTTACACCACACATGAAAATAGACTCAAAATGGATGAAGGACCTCAATGTGAGAAAAGAATCCATCAAAATCCTTGAGGAGAACACAGGCAGCAACCTCTTTGACCTCAGCTGCAGCAACTTCTTCCTAGGAACAACGCCAAAGGCAAGGGAAGCAAGGGAAAAAATGAACTATTGGGACTTCATCAAGATCAAAATCTTTTGCACAGCAAAGGAAACAGTCAACAAAATCAAAAGACAACTGACAGAGTGGGAGAAGATATTTGCAAACGACATATCAGATAAAGGGCTAATATCCAAAATCTACAAAGAGCTTAGCAAACTCAACACCCAAAGAACAAATAATCCAATCAAGAAATGGGCAGAGGACATGAACAGACATTTCTGCAAAGAAGACATTCAGATGGCCAACAGACACATGAAAAAGTGCTCCACATCACTGGGCATCAGGGAAATACCAATCAAAACCACAATGAGATACCACCTCACACCAGTCAGAATGGCTAAAATGAACAAGTCAGGAAATGACAGATGCTGGCGAGGATGTGGAGAAAGGGGAACCCTCCTACACTGTTGGTGGGAATGCAAGCTGGTGCAACCACTCTGGAAAACAGCATGGAGGTTCCTCAAAAAATTGAAAATAGAGCTACCTTATGACCCAGCAATTGCACTACTGGGTATTTACCCTAAAGATATGAACATAGTGATCCAAAGGGGCACGTGTACCCAAATGTTTATAGCAGCAATGTCCACAATAGCCAAGTTATGGAAAGAACCTAGATGTCCATCAACAGATGAATGGATAAAGAAGAGGTGGTATATATATACAATGGAATACTATGCAGCCATCAAAAGAAATGAAATCTTACCATTTGTGATGACATGGATGGAACTAGAACGTATTATGCTTAGCGAAATAAGTCAACTGGAGAAAGACAACTATCACATGATCTCCCTGATATGAGGAAGTGGAGATGCAACGGGGGTGGGGGTTAAGGTGGTAGGAAAAGAAAAAATGAAACAAGATGGGATCGGGAGGGAGACAAACAAAAAGAGACTCTTAATGTCATAAACCAAACTGAATGGGGTGGGGGGGAGAGGGGTTGGGAGAGGGTGGTGGGGTTACATTATATGTTTAAATTTTAAAAAAGCTTAAATAAAAAAAAAAAAGAACCTGAAGCTGATCAACAAACATATGAATGAGCTTGGAAATGGGTCCTCCTGCATTTGACTCTTTAGATAAAACTACCTCTTGCAGCAACCTCATAAGAGATCTTGGAACAAAGGCACACAGCTAAGCCATGTTTGGATTCTTGGGCCACAGAGACTGAGTTAATAACTGTTGTTTTAAATTATTAAATTTTGAGGTAATTTGTTAGGCATCACTAGGTAACTAATACAAGGATCTACAAAATTTATGATAAAAATAAACTCTCCCTACCCCCTAAAAAAGGTCTATAGGTCACAAAACTTAAGCCTAGTCCTCCCTCTGTCACTAACCAGTTGATGTCTGTGCAAATCTCATTTCTGTTCCTGGCTTCTGTTTCTCCATTTTTAAAAATAACTGATTGGATGAGGCAATTTTTAATATTGTATAATTTTATATATTTTTAGGATCTATATGGTGTAAGCAATGTACATGTGTGTATAAAAACATAAAAGTCACAAAATTCTGATGAACAAATCAAAGAATATGTATATAAATTTATATATAAATATGTATTTATATATTATTTTGATTTATATATTTATATAATATATGATACGTGTGTGTATATATGTGTATACATATATATATATATCTCAAAGAAAAAGAACTAGAGAGAGAAGAGAAAGACATCAGACTTATGGGTAGGAAGACTCAATATTGCTAAAATATCAATCTTCCAAAATCGACCTATAGATTCAACAGAATCCCAATCAAAACTCTAGTAATTTATTTTGTGACTATCAACAAATTGATTCAAAAGTTTATATGGAAAGGCAAAATACTCAGTATAACCAACAAAATATTGAAGAACAAAGTCAGAAGACTGACATCGCCTGACTTAAAGATTTATGGTAAAGCTACAATAATCAAAACAGTGTAATATTTGTGAACAGACAAATAGATCAATAAAACAGAATAGAGAGCCCAAAAATAGACACACACAAATATAGTCAACTAATCTTTGACAAAGAAGCAAATGCAACACAATGGAGAAAGATAGTCTTTTCAACACATGGTGTGGAATGACTGAACATCTACATGAAAAAAATTATAATAATAATTTAGACTTTACATCTTTCACAAAAATGAACTCAACATATATCATAGATCTAAATGTAAATTACAACACTATAAAACTCCTAGAAGATAACATAGGAGAAAACATAGATGACTATCAGCATGGAGATGACTTCTTAGATACAACAGGGCCTGATCCATGACAGTAGTCATTGATAAGTTGAACTTTATTAAATTTAAAACTTCTGCTCTTTGAAAGACACTGTTATGAGTTAGTCTAGAAAAGCCCAGACTGGCAGAAAATGTTCACAAAGCCCATGTGTGATAAAGGACTGTTATTCAAAATATACAAAGAACTCTTAAAACTCAACAGTAAGATTACAAACAATTTAAAAATGAGCAAAATATCTGAACAGATTATTTTTACCAGAAAAGATACATAAATGGCAAATAAGTATATGAAAAGATGACCCACATCATATATCTTTAGGAAGTTGCAAATTAAAACTATGAGATACTAGTACACACCTGTTAAAATGGCCAAAACCCAAAACACATAATACCAAATGTTGGTGAGAATGTGGAGTACAGGAACTCACATTTCTTGTTGGTGAGAATGTAGCAGGGCACAGCCACTTTGGAAGACAGTTTAGCAGTCTCTCACAAAGCTAAACATAGTCTCATCACACAATTCAACAATCATGCTCCTTGGTATTTATCCAAATGATGTGAAAATTTATGTCCACACAAAAACCTTCAAGTGACTGTTCATACAGCTTTATTCATAACTGTCAAAATGTGGAAACACCAAGGATGACCTTCAACAGGTGAATGGATGAAAAAACTCTGATACATCTGTGCAACAGAATACTATTCAGCAATAAAAATAAGGAAGTTATCAAGCTATGGAAATACATAAAGGAATCCTAAATGCATATTACTAAGTGAAAAATGTCTGAAAAGGCTATAAACTTTATGTGTCATATGTGAATTATATGACATTCTGGAAAAAGGCAAAAGAGTAAAAAGATCAGTGATTGCCAGGGGTTTGGAGAAAAAAAAGAGAGGAATGAACAAGTGGAACACAGGGGGTCTTAGGACAGTGAGACTATTCTAACAGTGGATACTTGACATTATACATTTGTCAAAACCCATAGAATGTATAACATAGAGTGAGCACTAAGTAAACCATGGCTTTAGTTAATAATAATGTATTTTTTTGTTCATCAATTGTAACAAATGTACCACAATATCACAGGATATTAATAATTGAGGAAACTGTAGAGTGGGAGAAGGATGAATGTGAGATACAAGGAAGCTTCTGTACTTTCTGATCAATTTTGTTATAAACCTAAAATTGTCTTGAAATAGTACTTTTAAAATACATTTGAGGGGCGCCTGGGTGGCTCAGTTGTTAAGCATCTGCCTTCAGCTCAGGCCATGATCCCAGAGTGCTGGTGGTTTGTGCCCCACATCGGGCTCCCTGCTCAGCGGGAAGTCTGCTTCACCCTCTCCCACTCCCCCTGCTTGTGTTCCCTCTCTCACTGTGTTTCTCTCTGTTGAATAAATAAAATCTTTTTTAGAAATACAGTTGATTTTATATTTATATATGTGTGTATATATGCGTGTGAGAAAGATATAGAAGATGATAGATAGATGATGATAGATAGATAGATAGATAATAGATAGATTATCAGGAGACTATGTGGTTACCTTCTGGATATAAGTAAGTCTTAAATGTATGATATCTACTAAGGATATACTAATTAATTATTAATACACTTATTATATGTGTGATGTGGTGATTAAGAAGATTCAGAGGTGGGTGAATCTGGGTGGCTCAGTTGATTAAGTGACTGCCTTTGGCTCAGGTCATGATTCCTGGGTCCTGGCATAGAGTCCCACATCGGGTTCCCCCTCCTCTGTGGGGAGCTGCTTCTCCCTCTCCCTCTGCCGGCCACTCCCCCTGCTCCTGCTTTCTATATCTATCTCTTTCAAATAAATAAATAAAATCGAAGAAGAAGAAGAAGAAGAAGAAGAGAAGAGGAAGAAGAAGAAGAGAAGAGGAAGAAGAAGA
>ML105084.1:0-17943 GCA_003697995.1 Taxidea taxus jeffersonii | reverse complement strand
AAGAAGAAGAGAAGAGGAAGAAGAAGAAGAGAAGAGGAAGAAGAAGAGAGAAAATAGTGGTTTAAATCCTCTTTGCAATATTTCTAACAATAAATTGATAGTAAAGTCACTAAACCCATATACTTTGATTTCCCCATTTATATCATAGATGTAAAAAGTATGATATTTAGAAAGGCTAATAACTGTAAATCACAGAAAAATACTTGGCAATAGTAGGTAGTCGATAAATGATAAATACTATTTTGGTTATGTACTAACTGTTTTGGTTTTTATACATTACCTGTATGTTTGATTCTCTGTTTTAACTCCCCAACCAAACAGTAGACCTATATTTTAAAGATCTTAAAATATATAACAAAAATGTGCTAGGTGCTTAGTAAGTATTTGTTGATGATGTTTAAATGAATATATAACAGAGGAATGGCTGGGAAAATAAATAAGTGAGAATATTTTCAAAATGGTCTTCTATTTGACACACCAATAATAATCCTATTTTTCACCAAACTGTCTGGAGAGACATTTTCATCCACACCTTTGTCCCAAAAGAACTTTTTTCAATCTCAGTGTATTTATATATCAGAAGGGAATGTCAGCTAGATTCTTTTCCTAATAACTTTAAAGTAGAGCTAAAAAGAAGACAAATCAGCCTCACAAAGAAAATGTACTCACCAGAAACTCCTTGATGGAACACAACAGCTGTGCTAACAACAAGTGAAGGGATGAATTTTTAAAGAACAATTCTGAATCCCAGTTTGGGAGTGCCTTATTTCAAAGATCACCGATGGGGTAACATTTCATGGAATTAAATATTGACTAATAACAAAACCTAGGAAGCACAATATAAGTGATGCTTATCTTTCCTAAACTCCAAAAGAGATGGTCAAAGTTGAATTGTTTCAAATTGAAGAGGTTATACAAGTATATCAGCCACAAGATTCATCGATTTTCTAGGCAAGGAAAAGAAGCCTATTATTTCTTTTGAATGATGTGATACATTCAAAAGTGAAGATGTTTAGAACACAATTTTTGAGTGGCATGAAAGACTGAATATCAATGACAAAGAATTCACTTTCTTCTCCCAACAATGTCCCCTTGAGTCTCCTTTGCTCAGCAAAACCATATGATCCATTGGTAAATAACTAACTGCCTTATTTTTGGTTGTACTATCCAAAGGACTGAATTAGTAAAAACAAAAATAATAGCTAATGTTAATTATGTCTTTTCTCATTTACTTCTTAAAACTCTGTGGGGTAAGATAGTTTTATTATCTTTCTTTCACAGATCAAAAACAAAAGCTTAAGGAAATAAAACAACTTACCCAAGACATAATTACTAAATGATAAAAAAAAAAAAAAACTTGAACATGCCTCCATTCATAGCTTGAATCTCTCCTGGCTACCCGAATCTCACACTAAAGTTGCAGTAGTCTTAACTCTTCATTCCCTTCTTTTTCCTACGTGTAATCAAAGCTTCTCTATGCTGTGTCCTATTGCCCAAAAGCTTGATTGGTGGTGTGGCAATGAATTAGTCACAGCAATTTGTCCCAACTAAAATGTAAGCTACTCAATTCTTGCCTCTCCAGAAAAATATACTGCCTTCTATTCAGATTAGATATGGAAGAGCCGACAAATAGTACCAAGGGAATATCAGAAATCAAGACTAATCAGAGAGAGAAATATCTTAGTTTGGGGTTTCGCTTTGAGAAACAAAGACCATCCCTTCATCATCTTAATAACACACATCGGAAGTACTTTCTCTACCTATGATTTTTAAAGACATTGATACATAATTTGGGTGCTAACTGTCTATATGTGCCTCTTCACAAAAGCCGGACAGTGTGAGTGCTAACAACAGGGAGATGTAATATAATGTAAAGGCAGGAAAACTCATGTAGAAAGAGCTGTGCCATGAATCTAATTGTCTAGAATTGTCTTAAAGCATACTTCATAAGAAGTTAATAAAAAGAAGATGGGATGGGATATAATCCCAAAATATGCTTGAAGAATACTTCCTATTGTAGTCTCTCTTAGAGACTCAAAAATATAAAGGCTCTGAGAGATCCCATAGTAAATGAACAAGTTAGTCTTTTTTGCAAGCAGTGTTATCAAATGTAATATCTATTGACATTTTTAGACATTAGGGTTCCACAGAACACATTTTGGAAAATGTGAATGTAATCAGTGAAGAAAAAGAGAAGAAAAGGGAACAGTGATGGATGAATTCAGATCATAAAATTCAGATTCCACTTGGAATCTGGATTGAGTAAAGTGGAACCACGATGCATCTGGATGGCATTTTAGTCCTCATAGACTGACTGCAGGACCATCCCCCAAAATCTCAATGGATTTTCACAAAAGAAGTTGATTTATAATTCATGTGACAATTCAGTGTAGTAATTTAAGGGCCCAGGATTCTTGTATCATATGCTTCCAACATCCCCTGAGGGCCTCAAGTCATCTTCTGGATTCTCATGGTAAAGAGAAAGAACTTGGGAGTGGTGTGCTGCACTTCTTCTCACATTCTATCCCCTAGAATTCAGTCCATGGCCATCCTTTACTACAGAAAAGTTGGAGTAATGTAGTCTAGGTGTATAGATGATAAGAACATCATACAGGTGACTAGTCTCTGTTATAGAAGGAATTGGATTCAGAAGTCAGAAAATTTTGGAGAAAACCTCAGCCCCAGAACCTGTGTTGGATCTGTCCCTCAAACTGTCAAACAAATTTCCCATGGAAAGGACAGTTTATAGTTTTGCCTTGGAACTGAGAATCCTGTATTAATGGGCATCAACCTATTTATCCACTTCAAGAAGAAACAGACTATGCTTCCCAAATTATAGAATGAAAAAGCAAGGTCTTCTAGAGATGAATAAACAATGAAGCTGCACTAGCATTTAAGGTTTCTCATCTCTTTCTGGTCAAAGAACAAGCCTTTCTTAAAAATCTAAGACCACAGGGGAGTCTGGGTGGCTCAGTGGATTAAAGCCTCTGCCTTCTGCTCAGGTCATGATCCCAGGGTCCTGAGATCGACCCCCGCATCGGGTTCTCTGCTCCGCAGGGAGCCTGCTTCCTCCTCTCTCTCTCTGTCTGTCTCTCTGCCTACTTGTGATCTCTGTCTGTCAAATAAGTAAATAAAAAATAATCTAAAAAAAAATCTAAGACCACAATATAATGGGAAGAATATAAGCATGTCAATCTATCAGTTTGGTGTACAGAGTTCTCTTTTTGCTTCCTTGGCAAGGGTGTTACTAAATTTGCCAAGAACACTTATTAGCACAAGGGACTAGCAGAGATGTTATATAAGTGGACTTTCAAGTGACTAGTGACTCACAATAATGCCTTACATTAATTTCAGTATATATCATATGTCCAAGTCATAGCCTTCACATAGTTGGGTATATTTGCACAGTTATTATAAGACTGAGTGCTACAGGATGAAGTGCTTATGAAAGAATTGCCATTAATATAAATAGACATTGGTTCACCTACACAGGGAAGAAATATTGTCAAAGTTCTACCAGTGGCCTGACATAGCAAGGGACTAAGTGGTATGACAGTCTTATTCACTAAAATAAAATTCAAGTATCACAGGGACAGCTCACTTGCTGGAGGTTCCAGGCACACATCAGTTAGTAGGTGAGTGAATGTTGACTTATCAGGGAGGAAGTAGGATTTGGAAGACAGACTTTCATCAAATGCTGCTGTTGATGAGAAAAATGCTACAGGAACCTCCAAAGCTGTGCTTCAGCTACTACTCTAAAGCTCTGGGATGGAGATAGTATCAGTCTCATCTTACAGATAGGAAAATTGGGAGGTTAAGAGGCTTATTTATCCAAGGATACAACAGACAATGATGGATAAGAAGCTTGACTCTGGCCTTTCTGGTTCTAACACCTGCCTTTTGCCTACTGCATCATTCTGTTTATCTCCTCTAAATTGACTTAAAGAATCCATGTTGACATGTCCTAATTTCTGAACTATTTCCAACCAAAGATACCATTTCCAAAAATATGTCAATGAAAAGCTATCATATTTTGCTATCTCAAAGAGTATTTTTCTTTTAAGATACTGAATTTCTTTTTGCTAAATGACAGACTATGCCCAGACATTGCCGCTTTACCTTATTTAAAGTAATTTCTATAAATTCACACTTTCTGAAGATGTATTTTAAAACTCTCCCTGTTTTCTAAGATGTTGTAACTATGTCATAGAAAATCAGATTGAGAGAATCATATCAAACATCTATACAATGGGTTGAAAATGAATCTGCCCTATGTCATGCAAGCCTTATATATAAGAAATATAACAGTATTTATTGAATGAAAGAATGACAGAGAACTTTGTACATCATTTGGAGAATACATGTAAAAGAGAAAAAATCTTGCCATTATTTAATTCTTTGCATTTTTCTGGCTGCATGGTATCAAATAAGAATCAGTAAAATTCATTGGCCATAATAACAGACAATAATCTGATGTGATAACAGGTCATCATTATCATTATAGGTACAAAAAATGTGACCACAATATGAGTTATCTTTCGAATGAACATTCCAAATCGACTTATCAGAATGAATATTATCCTTAAATTAGTATATTAAGAGTGTATACTATCATTTCAACAATGATACCATGTTTTCAAGCATTGTGGGATTATCTCAAGTGAAACGGCTTTCATAAAATCAGGGATCAAAGGATAGTGTGGCAGGAGAGAATTCAGTGAATCAAATCCCACTTGAATCTCTTGGGACATGACCCAGGGCCGACCATGGCAGACAGCTCTCATAAGGGAATCTCAGCAGTTGGAGAATGGGAGCAGCTGGCTCCAACTAATATGGCCACAAAGACAAATATGTAAAAACAAACAAACGAATTTAAAAACCACTTTGGCATGTAATAGAGACTCTACCAAATAGCCACTTCTGACTATTCCTCCTCCTCAATCTCTATAAGGGTAAAGTGGACCTGTGATCTGCCAAAATAAAACCACAGCGAATTTAAACTCTTCCCTAACCCATCAGCTGGGTCTGAAATATTCTGAGCACATATCCACATAATCTTCCACAAAACTCACCTAGATTCCTAATATTTAGAAAATGTAGAAATTTTCTTCTTCTCCTAAGAATGAATAAACAAAAAAATCTCCAGGTATATTAAAAAACATACTCAGTAGTTATAAAGAAAGAGGAGAGATAGACACATATATATGTATGGATATGTATATATGTAACATATATACACATATATGCATTTATATATATAACGTAAAATTTTTCTAAAGAAATAGATTTTTTGCAAGAAATAGGAAAAAGAGTATATATCTCTCTCAATTATGTCAAAGAAATTCAGAAAAACATTCAGTCTAAGTAATGAAAACAACATGAGATCAGTAAATTTTACTTTCAGATTTTAAGATTACATGACTGTAGTCACTAATATTATAGTGGTGAAAGACAACAGAGAATTGCGAATTTCAGAAGACAGAATTTGAAGATGAACATTTTTCCCATTAATTCAGAGGAGTTGCAGATAATAAGAAAATGAACAAAGGAAGAGAAGAATGAATGACACCAAAAGATAATAAGCATACAATAAGTAAGAACAGAGTAAGTGGATGAAAGCAACCACCAAAGAAGTAACAGAAGGAAAGGTCCTTGAGCTAAGGAAGGACTAACCCTCTAGATCTAAGGACTTGCTCCAAGTATAAGAAAAATTAATAAAATGCACATTCAGCAGGTGTCTAAATGTTTCTCATATACATTTCATGTATAAGGAAAATAATGGGGATCTAGGGACAAGAAATCAAACCTTACCTGATGGTGGAGAAAAACTCTTATTGCACCAAGATATCCTTGACATAAAATGACAGTGTTTGAAATCTATAAAATTTGGAGAATAAAGATTATAACCCACAATTTCGGTACTCAGTCAAACCATTTATATATGAGGACAGAAAGACTTTCTCAGACACACAAACATTTCCTTAGTATTACATAAACACTCATTTCCTTTAAAAGGGAGAAAAAATTCTCAAAACTTTAACAATAATAAATAAAATTATCGTGAGAAGAAGAATTAGGAAAAATTTGAAAGTAAAAGAGAAAAAAAGAGGAACTTGACCAGTCATTATTTAATACATTTAAATATAATGTTTCTTGATTTTACCAAAATATCATGTTTTCACACAGGTTTGTCATGACCATCACATGAATATCAAGAGTTATTGACTCCAAGATGAATCCTGATTTCAAAGATATTCTAATGTGAAGAAAATCCATCTTCAAAGTGGAGCTGGCAGGCACCACTTCCCTCCCCCACACCCAGCATAAACACAGCAACCTGCCAAAATCAGCACTCTGACAACATTCACTGCCTAACCTGCTTACAATATGTCCCATCCCTACCGCCAGGCTTTAGGGATCCAATCCCTCCAGCCAAGCTTGCCTCAGTCTTGATGTTGTACATCCCCTCCCACAGATGACCTGTACAAATCTTTCCAATAGCATATCTCCTGATCACTGTGCTTTGCAGGACATTTTTCCTGGTAGCAGCTGTAAGTCCCCTTATGCACAAATATGTTAAAACTGTGCATCCTAACTTCAATCATGTTGTGGATCCACTCCCCCAATACATCCTTGGCCAGAGCCATTTCAAAACTGGGCCACAACCCTGCAAGCAGACCTGACAGGGATCAGCACCTCTGAAGTGATTCCTTTCCTTGGGACACAGAAAGATCACAACACACACCAATCAGATTGCAGCCCCAGCAGTGAGCTGGGGGCAGACAGCTGGTCTGATTGCAGGTCTGGTCCACCAACAAAAGCTTCTCAGAGGACAACACAGAGAAAGCCCCTGCAGTTTGTTACTACTGCATCTCAGGAAAATGCCTGGTCTGACACAACTCAAGCCCAAGGCATCTGCAGACTGGCCCACTACCACCACAAGGAATAAACACTCTCCCCAACAGGAAAAAAGAGCCTCTGCAGATGACTGAACTGAAGGAAAAAGCTGCTCAGCCAAAACAGCACTGTGCACACAACACACACAGAAAATACCCCTGAAGCACCAGATTCCAGTAAACACTGTACTGCAGGGTTATACAGGACTTCTTCTTTATAAGGCCACTACTTTCAAGAGTAGGAGATATAGCTGATTTTCCTAACACAGGAAAACAGAGAGTTAGACAAAATGAGGAGACAGGAATATGTTCCAAATGAAAGAACAGTATGAAATCACAGCAAGACACCTAAGCAAAATGAAGATAAGTAATATGTCTGATAGAAAATTTAAAGTAATGGTCATACAAATACTCACTGGACTAGATAAAAGACCTCAGTGAGACCCTGACAAAGACAGATGAACAAACAAAAGAGCCAATCAGAGATTAACATAAATTTGAAAGTTAAAATACACTAGATAAAATAAATAGCAGACTTGAGGAAGCAGAATAACAAATCAGCAACCAGAGGACAGAGTAATGGAAAGTAATTAAGCCCAGCAGGTGAGAAAAAAAATATGCAAAATGAGAATAGACTTAGGGTATTCAGTAACTCCTTCAAGTGTAATAATATTCACATTACTGAGATTCTAGGAGAACAGAGAGTAAAGCAATAATAACTGAAAACTTCCTGAATCTGAGGAAGGAAACAGGATCTTTCCTTCCAGAAAGGATCTTTCTTCCTAGAAGGAAACAGGATCTTTCCTCCTAGATCTGCATCTAGGAGGCACAGTGGTCACCCAATAAAATCAACCCAAGGAGATCCACAAGTCACATTAGTAATTAAAATGGCAAAAAGTAGTGATAAAGAGAGAATTCTAAAAGCAGCAAAAGAAAACAAAAGAGTTACCAACAAGGGAAACTCCATAAGGCTGAGGATTTTTCAGCAGAAACTTTGCAGAGCATGATATATTCAAAGTGCTGAATGGAAAAAATCTGCAGCCAATATTACTTTACCCAGCAAAGCTTTCATTCAGAATAGAAGTAAATAGTTTCCCAGACAAACAAAAGTTAAAGGAGTTCAAGACAACTAAACCAGTCCTACAAGTAATATTAAAGGTAACTCTCTGAGTGGAAAGCAAAGACCATAAGTAAGAATAAGAAAAATAGAAAGCAAAACATCAGTAAAAATACGTAAATTTGTAAAAATCAGGCAAGGGACTCACAAAATAAAAGAATATAAAGTACAACACCATCTAGCTAAAATGTGGCAGGGAGAGGAGTAAAGAATGGGTTCAAACTTAGCCACCATCAAGTAAATATAGATTGCTATACATATATATAAGATGTTATGTATAAACCTAATAGTAACCACAAATCAAAAACCAGTTATAGATATGCAAAAAATAAGGAGAAAGGAATCCATGCATGGAAAACCAACTCACTATGATAGAAGAGAGCAAGAGAAGACAGAAACAGAATAACTACAAAAACAACTATAAAACAAGTAACAAAAATAATCACATTACTGGGTATTTACCCAAAGAATATGAAAACACTGATTTGAAGGAATATATGCACCCCTGTTAGTGCAACATTATTTATAATTATTTACAATTATTTATAATCATAGAAGTAGCCCAAGTGTCTATCAATAGATGAACAGATAAGGAAGATGTGGTATATACTGGAACACCTGGTTGGCTCAGGAATAGCAAAAATTATTTTTAAAATAACATATAAAAAATTAAAGACAGAAAATGTCAGATCTCACAACAAATATAAATGCAATAAATTTATTTTATTAGCTGACAAAATTTTCCATATATATTAAAAAAATAAAACCTATTATTTACAATAGACACATTCAAAACAAATTAATGGAAAAAGTTTTCTTTTAAAGAAAGCAAGATTAGAAAAAAGAAGACTTTTTTTTTAAAGAGTTATTTATTTATTTATTAGACAGACAGAGATCACAGAGAAGCAGGCAGAGAGAGGAGGAAGCAGGCTCCCTGCTGAGCAGAGAGCCCGACGCGGGGCTCTATCCCAGGACCCCGGGATCATGACCCGAGCCCAAGGCAGAGGCTTTACCCACTGAGCCACCCAGGTGCCCCGACCTTTTTTTTTTTAAAGGTTTTTTATTTATTTATTTGACAGAGATCACAAGTAGGCAGAGAGGCAGGCAGAGAGAGAGGAGGAAGCAGGCTTCCCGCTGAGCGGAGAATCCGATGCGGGGCTTGATCCCAGGACCCTGGAATCATGACCTGAGCCGAAAGCAGAGGCTTTAACCCACTGAGCCACGCAGGCACCCAAAAGAAGACCTTTAATTAGAGTATTAGAAATCAGAAAAAATGCCACCTGACATATTTTTTTCAATTAGTCTCACATCGGGCTCCCTGCTCAATGAGGAGTCTGCTTCTCCCTCTTCCTCTGCTTCTCCCCTCTGTTTGAGCTCTCACTCACTCACTCTCCCAAATAAATAAATAATATCTTCCAAAAAATGTCAAGAAACAAAGCAGAATCAGCAAACTATATCCATTAACTATAAGGTAATAAAATAACCACTTTCAAAGAATAGCCTTCATATACACACATTTATAGTAATTTTGAAGTGAAAAACACTCTTGAATAAGTCTTGAATTAAACAGTAATAGAATTTAAATTATAAGCTATTTTAGAAGTTAATAAAAGCAAGAACACAGTTTATCTAAATCTATAGGAAGTCTCCAAGATGTATTTAAAGAAAATTGATAAATTAAAATGCCTATATTAAATGCATGTATAGATAATAATTATTTATTTTATATTATATTTTATTATATTATAATATAATTATATTTTAGCAAAGTTGCAGGATACAAAATCAACACACACAAAATCAGTTTTATTTCCATACATTAACAATGAAAAATCTAAAAGGGAAATCAAGAAAATAATACCACTTACAATAAGATCACCAAAAAGAATAAAAGACATAAGAATAAATTTAACTAAAGACACAAAAGTTGTGTACTGAAAACTACAAATCAGTGATGATGAAAATTAAGGAAGATACAAAAGGGGCACTTGGGTGGCTCAGTCAGTTAAGTATCCAATTCTTGATTTTGGCTCAGGTCATGATCTCAGGGTTGTAAGATTGAGTCCAGCCTCGGGCTCCATGGTGGGCATGGAGCCTACCTAGGATTCTCCCGCCCTCTCCTTCTGTCCCTCCCCCAACCCCTTCTCTCTGTTAAAAAAAAAAAAAAATTAAAATAAGAAAATACAAATAAATGAAAGACATTCCGTGGTCATGGATTAGAAGACTTTGTATTGCCTCAATACCCATACCACCCAAAGGAAGCTCCAAATTCAGGGAAATCCCTATCTAAATCCCAATGACATTTTTTGCAGAAATAGAAAATAAAATCCTAAAATTCATATGGAATTTCAAAGAATCTTAAATAGCCAAAACAACCCTGAGAAAATATATTAAAGCTGGAGATGGCGCACTTCCTGATTTCAAAACATACTACAAATCTATAGTAATCAAAACAGTATGGCATGAGGATGTGAAAGAATGGAAATTTTGTGATGGTGGATGGGAATGTAAAATGGAGAAGTAACTACGGCAAATAGTATGGAGGTTTATCCAAAAAAATTAAAATAGAATTATCATAGAATACAGCAATCCCACTCCTTGGTATATATATCCCAGAGAACTGAAAATACAGTCTTGAAGAGATATTTGCACACCCATGTTCACTGTAGAAATATTCACAGTAGACAAGTGTGGAAGCAACTTAATTGTCCATCAATAGATGAATGTATATAAAAACCGATGGTAGGGATGCCTGGGTGGCTCAGTGGGTTAAGCCACTGCCTTCGGCTTAGGTCATAATCCCAGCGTCCTGGGATCAAGTCCTGCATCGGGCTCTCTGCTCGGCAGGGAGCCTGCTTCTCCCCTCCCCTCTCTGCCTGCCTCTCTGCCTACTTGTGTGATCTCTATCAAATAAATAAATAAAATCTTAAAAAAAAAAAACGATGGTATATACATGTAACAGAATATTATTCAGCCTTTTAAAAGATGGAAATTGTTCCATACACTATACAATGGATGAATCTTGAGGACATTATTCTAAGTAAAATAAGCCAGTGACAAAAAGACAAATACTGCATGATTCCACTTACATGAGGTATCTAAAATAGTCAAACTCATGGAAACAGAATGTAGAATTGTGGTTATCAGGGACTGGGGGGAGGGAAAAGTGGGGAGTTGTTATTTAATGGGTACAGAGTTTTAGTTTTGCAAGAAAAAGTTCTAGAAGCTGTTTTACAACAGTGGGCATATAGTGAGAAAGGGAGCAAAACCACAGATAAAGACAAGTGGGTTTGTTTACTTATAAGAAGATCCTATGTTCAGCTGTGATAGATCATGGTGTCTTGAGTCTCTGATTCAAAGGTAAATGACAGCATGTGTCCACAGACTGCATTATGATTAAACGTGTGTAAGATTTTATATGTGTGCCTTTGTTGTTTGCAATGTATACATGTAAATTTATATTTCATATATGATATTTTTATTGATTTTATTTTTAGTTTATAATTTTCAAGATAAAATGGTAAGTAAATATACAGTAGTAGATAAATAGAAAATTATCTGAAAAATCTCTACCAAATTGTTAATATTAGTTATTCTAAAAATGATTAGCTCTCTGGTGGAGGATGATGGTCAATGAAGTGGGAATTTTAAGACTTCTCTTTCTATGCCATGATGTTGGAATTTTAAAAAGGTTGCCTTACTCCAGTAATTAAAAATAACATAAAATGGGAAAATCTATACAAAATAATGGACAAAGCTAAACAAGTTAACAAAGAAAGAAGGATACTGCTGATATTAATAGAAAACAAAGCAGACTTCAAGCCAAGGAGCATTTATTCAACCAAACTTAAGTATATACTAGTGCTAAAAAGTACAATTCAAAATGAATGCTGTAAATATTATTCCCTAAATAATGTAATATCCAAGTACATAAATGAAATAAAAAATATTTAGCCAAATCACAACCATATTCAGACATGTTTACTTAGAGACTGGGGAAATAAGAAATGAGGGTACAACACAAAATTTGAATAAATTATATGCCTGCCAGTAATGAGTATAATTTGTATCCTTCAAGAGAAGATACACCCTCTTTTCAAATACTCGAAAAACATATGCCAACATTGTCAAGTACCAGACCATAAAGAAACCTTAATAAATTCCCCAAAGTAGGAACTATAATGTCATTCCCTCTGTTCACAATGAAATAATCTTACAAATTAAGAGTAAAAAGCTAAGCAAAAACTCATCAAGCCACTTAAAGTTTTTCAAAAGCCCTCTGGATGTTGTCAAAGTGAGTCTAATGTTGTAAAATAACAAGTGGTGAAAATAGTCAAAGAAATATTGAAGAATACTGAGAGAAATTTGCATGACCATATATTAGATACTAAAAAGCAGAACAACAAAAGCAGTGTGATTTTCTCATAGGAATAAACAGACATATCAATTAAACAAAACTAAAACTTAGAATTTAGTGTCTGTTAAAGGTACTTTTGTAGTTTATCAATTTCCTAGGATTTCTGTAAAAAATTTCCATGAAATGGGTAGCTAAAACAACAGAAATCTACTGTGTCACTGTTCTGGAGATCAGAAACCTGAAATCAAGTTGTCAGCAGGGCCATTTTCTCTTTAAAGGCCATAGGCAAGGATGTTTCCTTGCCTCTTCTGAGCTTCTTTTTTTTTTTTTTAATTTTTTTTAAATTTCTTCTCAGTGTTCCAGAATTCATTGTTTATGCACCAAACCCAGTGCACCATGCAATACATGCCCTCCATAATACCCACCACCAGGCTCACCCAACCTCCCACCATCCCCTCCCATCCCTTCAAAACCCTCAGATTGTTTTTCAGAGTCCAGTCTCTCCTGGTTCCCTCTGAGCTTCTGATGGCTCCTGGAAGTCCTTGCTGTTCACTGGCTTATAAACACATCCTTGCAATCTCCGCCTCCACAGTCACACTGCATTCTCCCTGTGTGTCTGTGTCCAAATGCCCCTCTTCTTATAAGGACACTAGTCATTGGATTTGGGTCCACCCTACTCTGGTATGACCTCTTCTTAAATTGATTACATCCACCAAAGACCCTATTTACTAAAAAGGTCCCATTCACAGGTTCCAGATGGATATAAAGTTTGGGAGAACACAATTCTAGCAGGATGCTTAGTCAATCTACTCCTTGCATGAAGATAAAGAAAACATAATTCTAACCCAACACCTAAGTGAGGAAGGGAAAGTTCACAATAAGGCTGCTCTTTGGACACCCAAGGCAGAAACCCATCAGTGATTGGAACAGAGGGATTCCTAATTTTATCCTTCTATTCTAACTCGGGAAATTTGGCCTCTCACCACTGTCTTCCTGTGCAAATCTGCTTTTTTAATTTTCTATCTACAGGCCTCCTTCTCCATGCACATAGGCATCCTCAGATCCTGCGTAAATGTTCTCAGTTCCAGGCACACACAAGGACCACTTCTCAGTCTCCATTCCAAATTCCAAAGAGAAGTATGATTAGCTCAGTGCATGAGGACACAGCGGCTCACTTCTATGGCTTGGGGGCAGTTTCCAGAGAAATGGGATCATCATGAACTGGGCAGTTTCTTCCCAAAGTCTCTACTAGCATAGATATCATTTTAAACTAATAAGGAAAGGATAACTAATTCACAAAAATCTTTGGGAGGAGAAAATAACAATTTAGAAGGAGCATGATATGGCCTTGCCCTGCATCATAAATCACAGGGAAATTAAAAATTAAATTAAAAAAATTTAAATACGGGAAAAGAACAGGTGAATATTTATGTTAGTTTGTATTTTTTAAGTATTTTGAATCATTCCTCAAGTATAACAACATATACATTAGTTACATATTATTTTAAAGTGTTAGTTACAGATTTATGATAGTACTCTATGTATCTTCATAAAAATATTTCCAGGAATTTCTCAGCATAGGTATTAGTATATATTATTTTTTAAGTTGCAGATTACTCTGGGCTCAAAGAGTGAAAATTTGTTACCAATGATATTTTATTTTAACATGCAATGCTCAATTCTTTGAAAGATTTTCACATACTCTTTAAGGTAATATCTTTATCATTGGAGTTTAGTATTTTTCAAGATGATTATTTTGAAAGAGAATACAATTATTCAAATGTATAAATATCAGCAAGGCTATTTTTAAAAATAATTACAAAACAGTTTGCACAAACCTCACCGTTTCATATCTGTGGAAATCACTGTTTCTCTATCACAGTGGGTTTTTTTTTTTTTTGAGTGCTCTGTTGTTTCTTTAAGTAACTATGGCCTCATGAAATGATTCTGCAGTGTTAAAATAGTTGCTTCGTCATTTAAATGAGATTGTTCTAGAAAAATATACACTATATTCACTTAATGGAAAAGCTATTCAATACCCTAGTTATAATAAAGCCTCATTTAGAATTTTCAGAGGAGAGGAGAATTCTTATAAATTTCATTTCTCATTAAATAAGAGTATCCTTAAAATACTTTTGGATTAGCTTTTACTATTGAAACATTTTAAGAAATGGATTATTCCACCTTCCTACTTAATAGTTGAGTAAAAATAGACAAAATTATATATGTCTTTGATCATTTAGGACCCTCCAACATGGGGTGCATAGTAAGCATTAAAGAGTGTTGCCTGAGTGGATAAGAGATTTTGCATTATTATTAAAAATGATTTGCATTGACTGGCATTCTGAGTAAGGATATAATAAAGCAGTATTGAATGCATCTGTAGTATATTCCTCTAAAACTTATTTCCTAAATAGGTACTTTGAGCATATTTCCCATTTTTTTCTATTTCCTGTAGGTTGAGAACAGAAAACTCCAGTTGAATTGAAATAGTGGGGTTTTTTTAAATTTCCATTAATTAATACTTTATAGCATTTAACTCATTTTTCTACATTTGAATCTGAACCAATTAAATAATCCCAGCAGAGAACCATTTTTTTCCCTCAACTTAAAGTGTCTGAAATAATAGATGTGAAAGTATGCAGTAGATTGTAATAATGGTGTAACACAAAAAAGTGTTATTCAAAATATTATTAATAATAATACTTAACCTTTACCGAGTATTTAATAAATTCTAGGTATTGAGCTAACTCCTTATATATACATTGTCTTATTTACTCCCCACATCATCCTCTGAGATAAATAGTATCTTTATCACCATAAGGAACCTGGGGATTAAGACTAAAGGCCTGAGAGTCTAAACTCTGGAGGCAAGGCTGTAGGAAATGAATGGCCAGTCTATTTATGCAAGTCTATTTCTTTGTACCCTTAGGGCTCCAGAATCAGCTCAATGTGAGAAGTACTAAGAGCCAAGCCTCCCCTGATCTAGATAAATCCGTGCAGAGATAACACAAGCCTTGGCCCATCAAACCACAAAACTAAATGAATTGAAAACACGTTTTTTAAGACATTAGTTGAAGCTTTCATAGAAGGTTTCTGGTGAAGAAAAATGGAAATCCACTTGGGACTAAGTACACTATGGTGACTGTGCTTTCAGTTCCATAGATTCAAATATCAAAACTAAAAATACAGGAAAGCAGAGGACGTGTAAAACATTCCCAGCCAACTGTTTCCTGACTGCTGACAGTAGGAGGGAAAGAACTTCCAGTGAAACAACTTCTTGTTGTTCAACAAAATAGCTCTTGATTCTGTGAAGAGAAAAACAGCATCCTCTTTTTACTGTGATGAAACTGAACCAGCAAAGAGGTAGGTATTTGCCCAGGTTTTCTTCTCCAGGTCACCCGAAAAAATATCACAATCCCAAAAGTGAAAAGGAAAGTAAACCCCCATTTGATGAGCTCCCATACCATCTATGTTGATTTAACATTTGGAAACCTTATTATATTTTGCTATTTCATTCACTTACTACCATTATATTAATTTTGGAGGAGGCTGTCATATTCTATTTTCACCCAATAAATCACAATGAAATGATTAAATATCTTACACATAGCAATTAACAAAGGACTTTGATCTTTTCTGAAATCATTCAGAAGCTGCCAGTATAATGATAACACACACTTGAGTGCTTTCAAATCAGAAAAGTCCCTGAAAGAAAAGAGAGAGACACACACACAGAGACATAAAAGAACTTCTGTTTTAAATTAAAATGAGAACTGGGTTTCTGAGGGCATGTGCACATTAATTTTAAAAGGCCTTGACTTCTTTATCAGGTGGCATTATTGAAGCCACTGACCTGCTTTAAAAAAGGAAAGGGAAAGAAATAGCACACATTTGGGTGCTCTGGAATTAACAGATTGGTTTGATAGCCTAGGCATGCTGCCTTCGTTTACTTTTGTCTGCTAAATGGCTAGATAAAACTAAATAGAGTGAGCAATTTGGTAATCTCAACTCCTTAGACTACCATATATACGTAAATGTATTATCACATTAGAGGAATATTTCTTATCGTGTCTGTGTGCCTCGCAGCATACCGGTGAAGAGAACCATTGTGCTCCCAGGTGAATCTTGAAAGCCAAGTGGTAGCCTTGGAGTGTTTGCCTCTAAAATCCAGGAGATTGTACCTTGATTTGCTTTTCCTGTTGTTCAGGTCCCATGAAGCCCTCCCTTCAATGCCATCCAAGTTGGCAGATTCAAATACCGGAAAGACATTCTCACTGCGAAGGCATTGAGTTTGATTCTAAACATATCTAGTTTCAAACCCTGCATATAATTACTAGCTATTTAACTACAGGAAAATTTCTTAACCTCTTTGAACCTCCCTTTATTTTGGGAATTGTAAACCTATTCCACAAGGACCAGAGATGTTGGGTAGTACATGTATAATATATGTATGGTAGATGTGTGTGTGTGTGTGTGTGTGTGTATGAGAATGTATATAGATAGATATGTATGTGTGTATATATGTATATATGAACACACAAATATATATATAAATGTATATAGAAGACGTAGTATAATGTGCCTGACCTGAGTCAGAATCAAAAACTAGTAGCCAATAGTAGTAGTAGCATGAGACAATATTGTAGAGAAGTTAACAGTTTAAGTTCTGAAATCAAGCAAACCTGACTTTGAATCCTGACCCTACTACCTAATAATCTCGTAACCATGAACAAAAAGCAATTTAACTATTCTGTGTTTCAGTTTTCTATCCAACAAAATGGAGGGGAAAAAATCCCTTACCAACCAGAATTTTGTGGAGATTAAATTAAATCATGTACATAAAGTATTTTGCATAAAGCCATCAAAAAATCCCTTACCAACCAGAATTTTGTGGAGATTAAATTAAATCATGTACATAAAGTATTTTGCATAAAGCCATCAACTGATAATTTTTTAAAGAAATAGCTACAGATTCTGGGTTAGAATAGTGTTTTACCACTTGTTCTATCTCTGTGATTCCCTGACCTGAAAAGAATGTTCAGTACACACTTCCTGAATGATCCTTTAATTGATAGATCATGTCTCATGGATCAGATATGAGGCACCAGCACTCCTTCTCTCAGCTTCCTTTTCTCCCCCATATATCAGATCAGCAGTGATAATTTACAGCCTTACTCTATATTTTGATTGATGTGGTAGCCTTAGATTTGAATGCAGACAATAAACTGTCACAGTTGGTCTTGGGATACCATCAGGCTCCCCTGACACTAAGATTAGCTTTCTGGAGAATCCTAAAATGTAGGAGGAAATGAAAAGAGAATATAAGATATTCTCACCAAGATACACTAGCAGGGTGGTGTTGGGCAAATTGTTTTATCTCTTTAAGCTAGTTTTCTCATCTATAATGTGGAGAGAATTGATTATAGGATTATAGGACCTTTTCAGTATCTAAAATGATACTCCATGCCCTCCTTAGGAATCCTGAATACCACTTAGCTCTCATTTACTTTGGAGTTACAACTTTCTCAGCGAGGTCTGTAATCCATCTCAAATTAATTTTTTAGTGTGGT
>ML105083.1:244788-281269 GCA_003697995.1 Taxidea taxus jeffersonii | reverse complement strand
TCTCTCTCTCTCTCTCTGTCAAATAAATAAATAGGTCTTAAAAAAAGTATTTGAAAATATTTTAAATAGTTAGTTTGCTTTGTAATATATTTAATAAGATTATTTTGGGAAGGGTTCCGGAAGCTTCACTAGACTTCCAAAGGAATCTATAGCATACAAATCATGGAGATCCTGTTAGTACCTCAGGATCAGGCTCAGGTGTGAGGCTCAGGTGTCTCTGGCCAGGCACTGCTGCTGCTTTGTTCATTTCTGGAAAATAGAAGGCACTTTGTAGGCTCAGAAGAGTACAACTGTATGTGGATGCAAGAGAAAAGTCAAAGTATGTCTAAACCTTGTGGAATCAATGACCAGATGGAGAGTCAAAGGACTGGATCTAATACAGGCTTACATTTACTATCCTCTAACAGGTGTTTTTGTTCACTGAGTCAACCAATATTTGAGGACCTATGATGTGCCAGAGCCTGAGCATGGCCTTGGAGAAGGCTTTGGTTCTGTCACTCATCAGGTGAGTGACCTTGAACAAGTTATTCCATATCTCTAAGCCTTAGTGTCATACTTTGTAAGAGGGAGATACTGATCATTAATTTGATAGGGTTATCAAAAGGATTAAATAAGAGAATGAGTGTAAAGTCCTAAAAACACATAATGATAATAGATACTGTGAATCGTCATTTGTCCATAAGGTCTTGCATCAACGGTATTGTTAGCTGTGAAAGAAAAGCATTTAAAATTGTCTTTGCTTCTAGGAGAAACAATTCTAAGAACACTTTTAAGAATGGAAATGAGTCTGGGGCACCTGGGTGGGCTCAGTTGGTTAAATGTCTGCCTTCTGCTTAGGTCCTGGGATAGAGTCCTGCATCAGGCTCCTTGCTCAGCAGGGAGCCTGCTTCTCCCTTTCCCTCTGCCTTTGTTGCTCTGCCTGCTTGCGTGCTCTCTCTCTCAAATACATTAATAAAATCTTAAAAAAAAAAAATGGAAATGAGCCTGATTGACTAGATTCTTGTTGGCTAAAATTTGACAGTTAAGGAAAAATCCTATGACAAGTACATATTTTCTTTTTGGTCTTTTGATGGTGCTTACTACCTGTGGTCCAAAGCAGAAAAGAATTCTCCCACAGCTAATGAATGTTTAGTTTATTTTGTCACCTATTAAAAATATCTTTGCCTTTAAATGCTTTTGCTTTTGAAGCATTGTTGACATATTGGAAAAGTCATAAAAAGGGGGATTATGAAAATATATGAATGTTAAAATTGTATCAGTGTGTGTCAATGACTCATCAGTAACCTTACTAAACCATTCTTTTTTTTTTTTTTAAAGATTTTATTTATTTATTTATTTGTCAGATAGAGAGAGAGCGCAGGAACGAGCACAGGCAGACAGAGTGGCAGGCAGAGGCAGAGGGAGAAGCAGGCTCCCCGCCGAGCAAGGAGCCCGATGTGGGACTCTATCCCAAGATGCTGGGATCATGACCTGAGCCGAAGGCAGCCGCTTAACCAACTGAGCCACCCAGGCGTCCCTACTAAACCATTCTTAATGTATATTATTTTAGAAACTATCAGGAGATATATCATAATTATGATTTAAGAGTGCCACTCTGCAGTTCTTTTTCCTGATACTTTATTTTCTAGGCATTCTTTTATTTTGGCTTGTAATTTTGGTCATTCACAGGCATAAACCACTGTAAAAACAGTAATCACCACCAGGTTGTGCTGTAGTTCCACAGTGGAAAAACACAGGCTGGGTCTGTGAAGAATTCTCTTAGGTCTTAGCTAACCATATTATTTCTGTTTTTTGAAGCCTGGGGTGGTGGTTGTGGGGGGCTGGGGGACAAGTATTTAAGAGGAAAAAAAAAAGACTTTGCTGAGAATAAAGAATTTTAAATTCACAATGATTTAAAAATTGATATCCAGCAAAAAAGGTTTTCTCTGAGAACATTGTTATGTTATTACTTTTAGAAAAAATTGTATCAACCCAGCCCTGTTAGTTAAAACCATTTTTTGGATGGAAAAATACATTTTAAAACTGTCAAAAATGTTGTTTTCTATATTCTCAAGTTGTTGATGAATAAGATTATATTTTGAGTAGTAAGATGAGGTATATTTTATTTAAAATTATATCAGTGTCTTTGATATAAATCAGGCTTCAGAAAATATATGAACATTTCAACTTGAGAACAACTTTTTTTCTGGGGTAAATTCTTTTTTTCTTTTCTGCTCTTGTTTTCCCCAAATGTCAATATTTATGAGTCAGGGGTTGTGGGAAACATTACCTAGGGCTACAAGGGGCCAGAGTTTGCCCTCTTCTATCCCAGGGGAGTTGAGCATGAGTGCCAGAGGGCACTCATTTGGCTGGAAGGACCCAATTCCTTCTTTCTGTGTACCCTGTGGTCTGCCCTTTGAAGTAAAAGAAAATTCTGTACTCAGCGCAGCTTCATAAGATGTCAATTTAAGATGAACAATGCATATAAGTTTCTGTATATCCTTTTAGCTTAGAAACAGACACAGACTTAATAGAAAACAAACCAAAAAGCCAGAATTATGCAATTTATTTTGAGATTTTTGTGAGCTCCTCAGATAACATATTAAGTCAAAAGTTCTGGATAAGATAATTTTTTGGCCACATCACTGTCAAAACATCAGTCACTTCAGCTTTAATCCCTTTTAGGATTGGGGGGGTATTAGTTTGGGTGATGAATGGAGAGACAGAAGACAATGAGAATGAAACTCTGCAGAAATAAGGTAAGAACCTCACAAAATATTAGTAAATTATAGAGCCTGTATTTGTTTGGAAAATGGATTGTTATCCATCAGGATAATGAAAAAAAAATTCATTACTTAAACCAGGTGCTTTATTTTACTTTCTTTCCTTTCAAATTGTCAGTCAGTAGGGGCTGAACAAGAAACTAAAAGGTAAAAATGAAGCTTCACTAGGCAGAATAAAACTAGGAGATAACTGAAAAACTGAGGCCATTAACAACAACAGCAACAACAAATCAGAAACACCCTAAAACCAAAAAAGTCACCAATTTAAATATGTCTCTGAGATCAAATGAAATGCCCTGGTGTTGATTCTTAACTTCCTCTTATGTTTTATTTGAAGGATCTCCTCTTTATCCTTTTCCTACGTTAAATCTTTAACCTATAACCTCCATAGGTGATTAAGGCTGCGAGTGTTTTTTCAACTCAGGATCATGATTTTTTTTCCATTTGCTTTATTTACTTCAACAGTTCTTCATTTAGCTTGCTTTATTTTTATATCTCCCACCCAGCACTTAACCGGTTCAAGCACTTAACTGGTTTCCAAAGGCTCCTTATATAAATAATTCAATAAAAATTCATTGAATATTTTATTTTCCCAGATCAGGAGGTAATTGCACTATTTCATTTTGCAGAAAATTATGACAAAAGAATTTTGAAATTAGTGGAAAAAAAAATTAGGTGGAATGATAGCATCAGTTTTTTAGGGGAGAAAAAAACCCCACATGAGTGTGACCTTTGACTTTTCTCTCTGCCCCGGTCAGCTAATTCTGAGTGGGTGTCTTCTACTTGCCAGTGGTATGCCAGCATTCTGCTGTTTAAATTCCCCAAGCCTCAGTTTCTTCACCTATAAATGGGGCTAAAAATATTTACGTCAGAGATGTGGAGAGGATTAAATTAGTAACATCTTCAGCCTTTGTGTACAATAGGTGCCCAGCATGCAAGAATTTCCTTCTCCCTTTCATCAACAGAAATACAAAAATAAAATACAGGTTTACCTATATTATTTATCTCTATGTGAGTGACATACAAAACTCATTTAAATCAATTTGTACAGTGCCCAATGTTCCAGTACATTCTATTTTTGCAACCCAATCATAAACATGCTTAATGAAATTAGCTTTGGAGGGATGTCTGGGTAGCTCAGTTGGTTAAGTGTCTACCTTCAGCTCAGATTATGATGCCAGGTCCTGGAATGAGTCTCACAATGCGGGGGTGGGGGGGGTCCTTGCTCAGTGGGGAGCCTGTTCCTCCCTCTGTCTACCACTTGCCCTGCTTGTGCTCTCTCTGATAAATAAATAAATAAATAAATAAATAAAATCAATCTTAAAAAAAATTAGCTTTGGAAAACAAGACTTTGAAACCAAAAGAATGAATTCTAAAGAGCAGAGTTAATTTTTGAATATTTTATTAATATTCATATGTACATTGAATATAATTTTATCTGTTAGGCTTAGCATATACATTGATTTCCAGATTGTATAGCCATATGAACATTTTGTTTTGGAAGATATCACAAAAGCAGAGTTCTATGAAGATATTTTGGATTTTGCCCTTCTGTTCACTGCAAAGATCAAACTGTTAAATTATATCCTGGCATAAGCTGAAAAACAGCCAACTCCCATATTTAGTCATTGTTAACAGGGGGTTTCTGTGAAAATCAAGTAGGGTAGCCTGTTTTTCTTAAAACAAGACCAAACCCTCCATGGGGTGCTTGGATGGCTCAGTTGGTTAAGTGTCTGACTTCAGCTCAGTTCATGATCTTGGGGGTCCTGGTATCAAACCCTGCCCAGGTGACTCTATACTCAGCAGGGAGTCTGCATCTCCCTTTCCTTCTTCCTCTGCTCCTCCCCCACGCATGTTCTTTTCTGTCTCTCTCTCTCTCTCACTCTCAAATAAATAAATAAAATCTTAAAAATAACCCCAAAACCCAAACCTTCCATATATTCACACGGAAGTTCTCCTTTTCAGGAGTTGCTTTGGAGGTCTAGATACTTATTTCAACCATACTGCTGTTGTTCTAAATATTTCAGGAAATTTTTTTGGAATCACCACTGAAAATAATTAAGGAATCATATTAAAGAAAAAGCTAGTCTTGTTATATTTTAGTCACTTCTTATTTAGGCTAAAGCAGTTCTATTCAGTTAATTACCGTTTGCTTTACTGATTTGGTTGTTTCTGAAAATGAAGCTTATACCAATGAGAAACACATATATATTTTTAACCATTAAGGATATTTGAACCAATTCCCTCAGTGTGTGAAGAAAGGCAGTTCCTCACTGAAGTTCCAAAATACTTTTGAACAATAGCAATATCCTTGGAATGTTGCTACCTATTTAAGGGAGACATCATTTATTTGTATGGATAAATTCAGGTGCATTTGTTAAAATCCAGTGACCTCGCCTTGTAGTCATGTTTTTTGAATGTAAATATTTATGCTGTTAAATAGGGATCCTTATGGACTGACAGATCCATAAAAAGAGAAATGGTGTTATTTAAAAAAGAATCATCATGAATTTTTAACCAGAGTCCACTGTGTTCAGTTACAAACCTCAGAAACTCCTAAAAAGAAGGAGAAAAATATAAAGGCTTTTATACTCAGACTGGGCCTATGGTCTTCCTTTTATCCTCACATGGATTTGTTTATGGAGTTACCGAGGCTTGTGTATATGATTAAATCTAAGCTAGTCATCATGGAACAAAATTATAAAGACTACGCAGTCCGTATTTTGAAACAGGAGCAGGAAAGGCACATGAACTCATTTGAGGATGAATCTAGACTTTGATCTTGGCAAAAATAGAAATAGTAACAGGATAGAAATAAAGACTAAAAATATTTGCAACCTCTTTGCGTTTGGTTCGGAACTGAGTAAAAATGAAGATCTGAAAAAGTAAAGCTTTCTGCTTATGTAGGTTCGTTAGACCTAATAAAGCTGTGGGAGCTTGTAGCACATAAAATCTCCTGCGCAGGCTGAAACCCTCAAGTGGGGCCTCCAGGCTTCAGGGTTTCAGAACGACTTCTGCGGCCTGAGCCCTGCTAGCATGCCATTCTCAGACCCTTAAACTGGGGGGCTGCCAAACTGCTCGTTTCCCATAAAACTTAGCAGACTTGCAGTCTGGCTGGCCATCTGTGTAGCACATTCCCAGTAAAGCTATGTATCCTTTCAAATTACCCACGTTGTAGAAACCAGTATCCAAGCAAACCTGGGATCCTTTGATAATTCAGTCGTTGTGCTGGGCGAACCATGAAGGCAGTATATTTGACTCACATTTGATTAGGAATGTTCTTTTTCTGTAAATGATTTTGGAAATTGAAATGGTGTCCATTTTCTTTTTCCTATAAACACTGTCTTTTTAAATAAAGCCCATGAATAATTTACTCTGCTGCTAGAGATGTGCTTGCTTTTATTTTCATCAAGACCTAAAGTGTCAGGGGACAAACATCTTCGTGTCCCTCAGGGCTGTATGACCTTATGACTCCCATGGTTTTGCCAGGTCACTTGCAGGGAAGGAAGGCCTCTCTGTTGGGGGAAATGGGCCCTCTGAAGTGTGCTCACAGTCTCCTTCCTGGCCTGATGCTAGCT
This sequence comes from Taxidea taxus jeffersonii, assembly GCA_003697995.1. Lineage (NCBI taxonomy): Eukaryota > Metazoa > Chordata > Mammalia > Carnivora > Mustelidae > Taxidea > Taxidea taxus. Next base: position 274,929 of record ML105083.1, on the reverse strand, counting down.
TGTGTTTGGCTGCCTTAAAGCTCTATGGAAAGAAAGAATAACATTAAGTGGAATGTCTAGGGGAGATAGATCACAGATGAGTTCCCTAAATCTTGGTAAAATAAAATAGTTAAATAGAAAGTTGGTGTAATTTTTTAAAAAAGGATTTTTATTTATTTATTTGAGAGAGAGAGTGAGAGCCAGAGAAATCAAAGAGGAAGAAGGAGAAGCAGATTCCCCAATGAGCAGGAAGCCCAGGGTGGGGTTCAATCCCAGGACCCTGAGACCATGACCTGAGGGGAAGGCAGAAGCTTAACTGACTGAACCACCCAGGTGCCCTGAAAGTTGGTAATTTTAAAGATACCTCAAATGTTTATATCACAAAATATATTCTACTTTCCATTTTCACCTTCTAACATTTCTCTTTAGCTAAGTGAAGGAAGCCAGATCCAGAAGGTTACATAGTGTATGATTCCATTTATACGAAATCCCTAGAATAGACAAATACATAGAGACAGAAAGCAGATTAGTGGTTTCCAGGGGCTGGGGGCTGGGGAGCAGGGAATCAGTATGGGGCTTCCTCTTGAGGTGCTGCAAAATTTCTGGAAATAGATAGTGGTGATGGCTATGTGATATTGTTAAGGTACATAATCTTACTAAATTGTACATTTTAAGATGGTTAATATGGTAAATTTTATGCTATGTGTATTTTACCACAATACAACAGAAAATTTTTTTCTTAAGTACAAGTTAAATGCAATAGGTAGAATAATTATTAAGTCATTTGCGCTCATCAATATCTTTGTAGTAATTTTTAGGGCAATCAAGCAGTCTCTTTGAAAGACCCTGATTATTGGACAAAGTCAGAAAATTGTGAGAAACAAGAAAAGCTAGGGTAAAACATGTGAGGAAAAGATGAGAAATCAGCTCAAGGTAGATTGACTTGTGTATTGCTTAATTTTATATGTCAGCTTGACCTGGCCCTGAGGTGCTCAGATATTTGGTTAAACATTCTATCCAGGTATATCTGTGAGGATGTTTCTGATTGAGGTTAACATGTGAATCAGTAGACTGAGTAAAGCAGATTGTCTGCCAGCCGCCCTCACCCCTCAGTATGAGCAGGCCTCACCCCATCTATCAAAGGCCTGAATAGTATAAAAAGTCTGAGAAGGAAAGAATTCTATCTCTCTGCCTGTCTTTTGGCTGGCACATCAGTCTTCTCCAGCCTTTGGATTTGAACTCAGAATGAAACTTGTAAGTTTGGTTCTCTTGGGTCTCTCAACTTGCCAACTGTAGATCTTGAGACTTCTCAGTCTCCATAATTGCATAAGCGAATTACTTATAACCAATTAATCAATCAGTCTCTCCATATTATTCATATATATATATACATATACATATGTATATGAATATATGAAGTGGGGGTGCTATTGTAACAAGTACCTAAAAATGTGGAAGATGCCTTTTATTTATTTATTTTTAAAAAGATTTTATTTATTTATTTGACAGACAGATCACAGGTAGGCAGAGAGGCAGGCAGAGACAGAGGGGGAGGCAGGCTCCCTGCTGAGCAGGGAGCCCGATTCGGGGCTCCATCCCAGGACCCTGGGATCATGACCTGAGCCGAAGGCAGAGGCATTAACCCACTGAGCCACCCAGGAGCCCCAGGAAGATGCTTTTTAGAACTGAGAAATGGGTAAAGGCTGGAAGAGTTTTGAGGTACATGCTAGAAATATGGACATTAAGGATGATTCTGAGAAGTCTCAGATGGAAATGCGGAACATCTTATTAGAAAATGGAGGGAAGGTGATCTTTGTTAAGAAGTGGCAAAGAATTCGTGTTCTAGTGTTTTATGGAAGATAAAGCTTGTGAGTGATGAAATTAGATATTTAGCTGAGGAGATTTCTAAGCAAAGTGTAGAAGGAATGGCTTGACTCCCCTGATTGAAGAATGAGAGAACAGAGAGGTGAGAGAAGGGTAAAATGAGAGAAGAGCCAAATGATTGAAGAAGGAATTATTATGTAAAAAATAACCAGAACTTGAATATTTGGAAAATTCTTACCTGTCCATATTGCAAAAAATGACAAAAAGCATGTTCTGATAAAACCACCAAGGGCATGAATGTACTATCACTTGATAAAAATTATAGGATTATAGAAGAAACACTGCCAGTTTGAACTGAAGGGTTAGAGATGGGACAAAAAGAAAAAAGGCTACCAGAGTTCTTAGATTCTATAAGACAAGATAATAGACATAGTTGGCTGTGAATGTGCGCTATTCTTCAAGGAAAGTGAAGAATGACCCAGTAGGAGATCCAGAGATCATGAGGACTACCACAACCATCAGAGGTCCAGAGGCAAGGCTCTCTCTTCTTCAGTTTCAAAGGGTAGGGCTGCCTCTCTTTTTTTTTTTTTTTTTTTGTACCAGGAAGATCCCATTCATGCCTCAGGAGTAGAGCTGACCTATGGAACATTAGGAGCTCCCCCCAACTCTAAATGTTGGGGTGCAACTCCTGTCTGGCAAAGCCTTGGAGGTGAGACTGCTATCCCAGTGAATTCTGAGGGCAGGGCGTTAAACCAAAGAGAATGTATCATGTCTTAAGATCTGATGGAATTTGCCTTGCTAGGCTTTAAAGTTACTTAAGGACCACCACTTTTTCCCTCTTTCCTATTTCTCCCTCTTGGAATGGAAATGTGCTTGTCCCACCATTGTACTTTGGAAGCACATCACTTGTCTGATTTCGTAGGTTCATGGCTGGAAAGGAATTTTGCCTGAGGAAGAATCATCTCTCAAGTTGTACCCATATCTGATTTAGATGATATTTAAATAAGACTTTGGACTTTAGACTTTAGAAGTTGACACTGGAATGAGTTAAGACTCATAGAGCCATTGGGATGGAATGAGTGTGTTTTGTGTGCAAAAAGAGCATGACTTTTGAGGGGCCAGGGGTGGAATGTTATGAACTAAATATTTGTGTCCCCCTTCCCCTCAATTTATATGTTGAAGTCTTTACCTCCAATGTGACGATATTTGGAATTGTGGTCAATGGAGGTAGGTAGATTAGATGAAATCATTAGGAAGGGGACCTTATGATGGGATTTGTGCCCTTAGAAAAAGGAGATCTCTTGCTACCTCTGAGCACAGAGAAAAGGCCACAGGAAGATGTAGCCCCATGGTAGCTGTCTGCTACTCAATAGGAGAACCCTCTCACTACTCACTGACCCTGCTAGTAATTTGATTTTGCCTTCCCAGGCTCCAGACCGTGACAAATTCCTGTTAAACCACCCAGTCTATGACATTTTGTTATGGCAGCTTTGGCTGACTAAGATGCCTGGTGTGTCTCAGTAGGAAAGGGGCAGAACAAGAATGAAGGTGCGCATGAGGCGGGAGCATGTTAAGGCAAACCTGCTCTCTTGAGCCTGTTTGGGGCTGGTTGTACCTTGGGACAGGAGATTTTAGATTCAAGCAACCATGTGAATTTATCAAAGTGGCAGTTCCTGTTTCTAGGCCTCTCCTCAACAAGGTTTACCAGGCATGGAAGCCGTGCCTCCCCAGTGCTAGTCATTAAACAAGGTGGCTGAAGAATCACCTGTCCAGATTATCCCTAGGAGACCAAAATCAGTCAAGTGAATATGTGTTTGAAATTCTTTGACAGAAGATGATCATGCTCTTCCAACCAAATTCCTAGGTTGTTAGTGCACCATAAAGTATTTGGAATTATTGCAACTATGCTTGTTTATTTTACTGATGATTGCTCCATGTATTCTTGCTGCTGGAAGGTGAGGTGTGGGAAGAGAAAGATAATCACTCACATATGTTTGCATGGAGAAAAATGAAAACTCCCAGCTACGCATCTATTTTCAGCAAACAGTTAGGGTCAAATGACTATGCAGTATTTGTCTCTGGGGAAATGCTATTGGTTTGAATGAGTACCTCAAATGGGGACATTTCAGAAGTCACATTGCCACGTTTTGTGGAATTATCAACTAACAAGGTGGTAAATCTGACAGAGGTTTCCTTTTGGGAGCTTCCTTGTGGTATAGGCATCAGCGTGGCCCTTGTAGTCTAGCTCTCACCTTATCTTCCGGGGCTTGCCTCCTTTTCATCCTCTTCCCTCCCCCCTCCCTGTCCCTACAAGGCCCCCTTGCTGCAGCCACATTGAACTACAGGGGTCCTTTGAAGAGTCCTACATGGATATCCTTGGCCTGGAAGTTCTTCTTGCCTTTCTGTTTGGCACAATCCCTTCAACCTCCAAACACCCCATAACATTTTATGAACTACAAGAAAGCTCAGAAAGGACATCACACTGACCAGCAATGACTGCTAGAAACAACTCTTTGGAGAATCTAATTTGGCTTTCTTCCTGGATCTTTTCTTTAGATTGATTTGAATTCTTAATGGAACTTGGTAGAAAAATGCACACGAAAGCATTTTGTGAGAGCAGATTCCCTGAGGATGGCTGACCTCAAAGATGCTGGGAGAGAAACTGGAACTCCTGAGTTCTGGGATGGAAGCCTGACCAGTTGTCTATGGAAGCCACAGAGTCATCCTCAGAATGTGCATTCTCCCCACCCAGCTGGAGAAGCCCGAGTGTGTTTCTGGCAAGGGAAATGGAGAAGAAAAAAGAAAGCCCACCTCTTGTACTATTATTACCTACCTCTGAATAGTGAGATTAAAGTGGTTTGTTTGTTCAACTAGTTTGTTTTTTAGTGAAGTGTTTGTTTATTTTGAGGTAGCTCCTTTGGAAGGATTAAGGGCAAAGGAGAGTGGAAATTGCTTGTTTCTTCCATGTAATCCTATAATAACTACAAGTTTGTTATTGTCTTTTGGTTCCCACAAGAGGTTTGTATTCCTGTGTGTGTTTATTGAGATGTGGGGAGACAGGAAGCTGAGTATCGAGGAACTGAACCATGAGAAAGCAAGAAAAGGAAAATAGGGCATACTGTGGCAGAAAGTGAAATAAGGGGAAATAAATACAGCAGTACCTGGGAAAGGGGATGAGAAACTCACAAAAGATAGTGGAGAGAAAACCTAAGGGCATGTAACATAGTCAGTCATGAGAAGTCAGAGCTGAGTTGGATTTTTGTTTTTTTTTAGAAGATGTTATTTATTTATTTATCAGAGAGATGAGGAGAGGGAGAGAGAGAACACAAGCAGAGGGAGTGGCAGGCAGGGAAGAAGCAGGCTCCCCGCGGAGGAAGGAGCCCAATGTGGGACTCGATCCCAGGACCTCAGGATTACGACCTGAGTGAGCTGAGGGCAGACGCTTAACTGACTGAGCCACCCAGGCATTCCAGAACTGAGGCGGATCTTGAAGAATACTGAATTCATCCTCGTTATTTCAAAGATGAGGGAACTGAAGTCCAGGGAGGCTATGTGAATTTAATAGTTGGTTACGGTGAGAGCTAAGGCCAGCATTTGGGGCTCCTGTCTCTTGAAGTACGTGGCTGTGTGTGGTGGGTGGAGGTCAGGAGGAGAGAGCTCCCAGTAAAGACAGGACAGTGATGTGATTTTCCTATTCACTATTGTTAAAGAATAATATTTTTAAGTAGCAAATCATGCCTCTGATACAAATATAAAATGAACATGCATCATGGATTTTATTTAACTTACTAATTGTTAAGGAAACCAGTAAGATGTCACTGGTTGAAAAACTCCAATGTACCATACATTTACATATACAGGTAACTAAAGAATGTGGAAAAGATTTGACATAGCTCAGATTTTAACCCATTAATTACTGAGGGGGTGTGATGAGAACTTAAAGCTAGTTGAAAGGTGAATTTAAACTACCACACAATGATACAGGAAGGTGGGAATGCATTCTGTCTGACACAACTAATTTGCATTTGTATGGAGAAGAATAATTTGCATTATTTTCAGCTTTCTACAAATTACAGAGTTGTAAAATAGCTCAAAAACGATAAAAGGCAGAGATAGCTGGGATGGGTACATTAAAGATAACACTTGGTAATCTTTTATTTTCTTTCCAAAGTCTTGCACAATTTTTCCCAACAGGAGTATCTCATTGGAGCTGAAGGAGATGTTCCCTCACCTTTTTTGGCTTGCAGCATTGTTAGCAGTGCTGAAATCAGGCTAAGAAAATTGGAGGAATCACAGAATACAACCAAGGTCCTGCTGGAGGCACCTCTGGTCAAAGTGCTCCTACCGCCCCTGCCTCTGCTGGATCCCTGCCACTAGCATTGCTAGACACCCCTGACGGCCACCTGACCATGTCCTTTTGGGTTACAGCCTCAAGGCTCAAAGTCTAGAGTAGGGTCATCGAGTTGATCCAGATCCCATGCTCTCACTCCAGCTGCTATGGGCTAGGGAGAAGGACTGTGTGGTGATTTGGTTTTACTATGGCAAGCCAAGACTCACAATGGGGATTTCCCCCCAAAGAGGAAAGATTTGTGATATGTTGGGTTTAAAAAAAAAAGACAAATATTTACTGAAAATACTATACTAGGGCTGCACAAAACTACTGGGGAGGCTTGAAGCTTTTCTAGAGAAACAATGTAATGAAATGGAAAGAGTAAAGGATTTAGACCCAGATAGATATACATAGGTCTATCCTAGGCTCCATCATTTACTAGCTAAGTTGTGGGAAAATTACAAGCTACTCTGAACCTCAGTTATCTCATTTATACCACCATTACTGTCTTTCTCACTCAAGATTCTACATGATCGGCTCATTGTTATTTTTTAATTAATTAATTAATTAATTAAAGATTTTATTTATTTGACAGAGATCACAAGTAGGCAGAGAGGCAGGTAGAGAGAGAGAGAGAGAGAGAGGAGGAAGCAGTCTCCCTGCTGAGCAGAGAACCTGATGTGGGACTTGATCCCAGGACCCTGAGATCATGACCTGAGCCGAAGGCAGAGGCTTAACTCACTGAGCCACCCGGGCACCCTCATCGTTATTTTTATGACCGTATCTTCTACTGCTCTTTTCTTGCTAAAAACTCAGTCCCAGCCCCAGTGGTTTTCTTGTTGTTCTTTGAGTATACAAACATCCATCTGCCTTAGGCCATTTGCAGTTACTGAGTCCCATGCCTGAAAAATGTGCTCCATATGACTTCCTTCATTTAGCTCTAGTCTCAAGTATTACCTTGGCTTTGGTAATGTCTTCTCGGACAACCCTAACAGTGATAACCCTTTCCACGTCATATTTCCTCTCCCTCCGCCCTGCTTTATTTTTCTCCACCAGTTTTGTTACTTGCCTATCTCCCTTCTCTAAACTGTAGGATCCATGAGAGCAGAAAAATCAAATCTCTTTACACAGAGCTATATCCCTAGCACCCTGAACAATGTCTGGCACATTAGAAGTGCTTGATAATACCTGTTGGATAAATAAATGATTGCAAAGTGTGTGGAATACAGTAGGCACCAAATAAATGCTGGTTATTGCTATTTTTATCAGACTCTTCTTTCTCTTCCCATTTTCTGCCAATCACCACCAGCCTGGCTTTCTTTCCCAGAGAACTTCTGATCTGGTAATAAAATTTTATCAGTCCAAGAACTTAATCTCCATATTTCTCAGATGGGCTACCTAAGACCTAAGACAATCTGAATATTGCAGTATTCATTTTAGCAATGATTTTTGGGAGTTCATGTTCATTCTACCCCTTTGTTCTTTAATATATATGAACTATGGTGGTGGTACCTAATGGTTTATATTGACAGCTGGGCAAATAACGTTTCCTTGAAAGTGTATTTTGAGGTACATGAGAGACACAACATAACATTAGGAAAGGTCACTGTATCGGGATTCTCCAGAAAAGTAGAACCAATTATTGGGAATTAACTCACATGGTTATAGAAACTGACAAGTCCTAAGATCTGTAGGGTAAATTGACAAGCTGGAAATCTAGGAAAGTTTGAGTCTGTAAGCCAGAGAACCAGGAGATTCACTGGTGTGCTTTTATAAAATCTGAAGGCTAGCAGTTTGGAGATGCAGAAAAGCTGGTATGTCAGTTTGGGTCCAACAGTAGGAAAAGAAATTGATATCCCAGTTTGAAGATTGTCAGGCAGGAATTCTTCTCTTACTTGGGTGAGTGTCAGCATTTTTGTTTTATTCAGGCCTTCAACTGGTTAGATGAGGCCCACCCATTATGAGGGAGGGCAGTCTATTTCATTTAAGTGTAATGATTTAAATGTTAATCTCACCTAAAACACCCTCGCTGAAACACCCAGAATAATGTTTAACCAAACAGCTAGGCACCCTGTGGCCCAGTCAAGCTGACATACAAAACTAGCCATGGTCACTCTATCTTTCATGTCCATGATTAATTCTTTAGTGTCATGGTATACCTGTTATAAAAAAAAAAATAGTGGGTGGCAACATCTTGAGTAAAGAGAGATGTAGGTCAGCAGCCTTGTATAAGTAAACCCCATTTAGTGTATCTGTGAATCTCTTAATGTTAAAATTATACAGAGGGATCATGAACAAAATAAAAGTAAGATTGCAAGAAGTTTCTGGGGACCTGCATTCTAGCTATTAACTAGAGATCCGATCTTTCACAATTTATTTAACTTTTTGGGATTTGCTTTCCTCTTCTGAAAATGGGGGGATTGGACTAGGTTATTTTTGAAAAATTACATCCAGCTCCAGGATCTTGGATTCTTGTTGAATAAATTGCAAGGGAAGCCCTGTGTGGTGGCTGGCAGTCTTACACACAAGGACACATCTTGGGAGTTATGTACTCAGTGTCATCTATGTTTGCAACCAAATGACAAAAATAATTCGGCCTGGCCTTTATTTGTTCTCCATCAGCTGAATGTAAACAAAGTTTATTCTGGGAAACATCAGATCTTCATGAATTTCCTCATTCAAGTCTCTTCTTGTCCTGGGTACCCTGCCCCCACACATATTCCAAAATGACTTTCCATCTCCACTGATTACACTTTGATTAAAACTTACTTATGCAGGGGCACCTGGGTCGCTCAGTGGGTTAAGCCTCTGCCTTCAGCTCCGGTCATGATCTCAGGGTCCTGGGATCGAGTCCCATATCAGGCTCTCTGCTCAGCAGGGAGCCTGCTTTCCCTCTCTCTCTGCCTGTCTCTCCGCCTGCTTGTGATCTCTCTCTCTGTCAAATAAATAAATAAAAATTAAAAAAAAAAAACTTATGCAGCACTATTACCTCAGCCAGACTTTGGGGGCTGAATCTTGCTATTTCTATTTCTAAAGTGAAAGATTTAGCCCTGGTTAAAAGAAATGCCAGCAACAGCAAATTGGTGAGAAAATGTGGGGCTCTGTAGTCCCCCAAAATTACATTTTACTAACTTAGTGGATCATGAAGACTTGAATACCAATTTTGCTTTGCAGAGTGAGAAAAAGGAAGGTCAGAAGGACTAGGGCACTGCTTTCCCTCTACTTTCCACCCCCACAGTGACAATGGGGGTGAGGAGCCACTCATGCCAGATTGCTAATGTGAGAGTACCGGAGGACCACCAGGAGTCCCCCAGGAAATAGGACACAGGCTTGAGGCTTGAGAACCTCTCTCCACCTTATTTATTTATTTGACAGAGAAAGAGTGATCAGGGGGAGGGGAGGGGCAGAGGGAGAGGGAGAAGCAGACTCCCCACTGAGCAAGGAGCCTGATATGGGCTCAATCCTAGGACCCCGAGACCATGAATTGAACGAAGGCAGATGCTTAACAAACTGAGCCATCCAGGCATCCCTCCCTGCCTCTTTTAACCAACTCTGTCCTCCTCTGCCTCTCCCCAAGGTCCTCAGGTATTTTTTTAATATATATATATATATTTTTATAAACATATAATGTATTATTAGCCCCAGGGGTACAGGTCTGTGAATTGCCAGGTTTACACACTTCACAGCACTCACCATAGCACATACTCTCCCCAATGTCCATAACCCCACCATCCTCTCCCTACCCGCCTCCCTCCAGCAACCCTCAGTTTGTTTTGTGAGATTAAGAGTCTCTTATGGTTTATCTCCTTCCTAATCCTATCTTGTTTCATTTATTCTTTTCCGACCCCCAAAACCCCCCACATTGCCTCTCCATTTCCTCATATCAGGGAGATCATATGATAGTTGTCTTTCTCTGATTGACTTATTTCACGAAGCATAATACCCTCTAGTTCTATCCACATTGTTGCAAATGGCAAGATTTCATTTCTTTTGATGGCTGCATAGTATTCCATTGTGTGTGTGTGTGTGTGTATGTATATATATGTCAGGATGGCTAAAATATATATTTTAGCCATCCTGACTTGTGTGAGGTATCTCATTGTGGTTTTGATTTGTATTTCCCTGATGCAGAGTGATGTGGAGCACTTTTTCATGTGTCTGTTGGCCATCTGGATGTCTTCTTTGCAGAAATGTCTGTTCATGTCCTCTGCCCATTTCTTGATTGGATTATTTGTTCTTTGGGTGTTGAGTTTGAGAAGTTCTTTATAGATTTTAGATACTAGCTCTTTATCTGATATGTCATTTGCAAATATCTTCTCCCATTCTGTCAGTTTTCTTTTGATTATGTTGCTGTTTCCTTTGCTATGCAAAAGCTTTTGATCTTGATGAAGTCCCAATAGTTCATTTTTGTCCTTGCTTCCCTTGCCTTTGGCGATGTTCCTAGGAAGAAGTTGCTGGGGCTGAGGTCGAAGGGGTTGCTGTGGTCCTCAGGTTTTGACACAATCCTATTCCTTTAGTTTGAGTTTCAGATGGTAACTTTTCTTAAAAAAATTTTTTTTTAAGAATAAGTGTCTTAAAGATCTGTGGATCATCTATAGTTTTAAACTGTTGCTGCATAGTTGGTCATTGGAACGTATTCCTTTTATCTGGAAAGAGATTTTTTGCCCCCAATATAGAAAGTCATTGTTGCTAAATCCACTAAAAGGGATCCGGCTTGCTAAAAGGGGTCAGGGTTTGAAAACAAAGTATTGAATTTATTGAAAAGTTTAAGAATTGGCTGAAAAGTTTGTGCAGCAAATTGACATTGGTTATCTCTGGTATTTTAACTTTGATCTGCATTTCTCTTTTCCTCTCCAAAGTAAGCAGATGTTTTTGTAAACAGGAAAAAAGAGTATTAAAAATTGATAAAACAAACCATTTTACTTTAAGTGAATGCATATCTCAATGAAACTTTGGGGAAAAATCAAGAACAAGTTTGCATTTCAGAAGATATTGTACATCCATTTTCATGGAGCTGCTGTCCAAGAATTATGAGAAATTTTGACCCCTCAAATAAAGCTTATCTTACCTTAGTGTTGAATAAGAGATTTTCTTATCATATTTAGATATTAATTTAATTACTTTTTTTGCTTTACATAAGCTCTTAGAAAGTGAATATTATATTTCATGGTTCTTAATTTGCAAGTTGTTTTCCTCACTAGAAAAGACCCAATTTCCTTAAATAATAAGGTAATTATCAGGAAAATCAGACTATTATTCCTTGCATTACTGTGACATAGTCTTCCTTACTTTGGCTCATTTATTACAGAATTGTCTGGGTGCCCAGGATTTCCAATGATTGCGGAAGTTATGCCAAATTTCTGACATTAATAATAACAACAGTGACATGATTATAACAACAGTAATGTGTCCCAAGTGTTTTATAGTTTACAGAACACTTGTATACAGATTCTCAAATGATCCACAGTATCTTATATCCAGATAAGGAAACTGATTCTGAATGGTCAAGAGGCCAGCCCAGTGTCAGCAATGCATAATGTACTAAAAAAAGATTGTACACTTTAGAATTAGATAGACTTGGATTCAAAACCAAGGACAGTCATGTGCTAACTGGCAACAGCCCATTTATCCACTCCAATCCATTTTCTTTCTCTTTCCTTAGGGCGTCTTGAGATAATGACTGTAAAGTGCCTACAGTAGAGTGCCAGGCACATAGTAGGTTCTCAGTAAATGCTCATTCTCTTCTCTCTGTCTTTTTACAAACTGTATCTTGGGTTCAGGACATTGTTTGGGAAATGATAACTACAACCCTCCTCTCCACGCCCCTTAGCCAAGGTTTCCGGAGTAGGATAAGGAATAGGCTTTATTCAGAGAGCCATGAGCAGGAACTATAAGAGAAGGGGTTTCTGAAGGCCCTTTTGAGCACTGAGAAAAGGACAACTTTTGAAATCAAAGAGAGGAGTTTTGAATCTGGGGAGCTGATTATGGGATGGGAAGAAATTGCATTTTTATTTTCATGCACTTCCAAATGACAGCTTTTTCTTCAGTTACGAATATGGGCAACATGTCACAGTAGTGTTAGCTGTACCTCTGACCTTATACCAATAGAAATCACTGATATTTTCACATCATATTGCAATTATTGAAAGGTCTCTCAAAATATCATCTACCTTTATCATTCCTTTGAAATTATGATAGTTGTTTGACCTGCCACTAGATCTTATTATTTAATGTGTTAATACAAAAGACATATATTGCCTTATAAATGTTGGTTTTAAAAAATAATCTGATAACTATATTTTTGGAGGGGAGTGGGGTGATAACTGTATTTTAATATAATTGGTATTCATACAATTCTAGGTATTTTATTTTGTTATTTTTCTTTTCTTTGGAAGGCAGAGTTGATCTCTAAACTGTAATTCTGTCTCCAAGTGATGTTTACTGTCATATGTATGAAGGGTATAAGTGGGTGCCTACATATACACAGGCGTGTCTATTGTAGCTTTTCTATGTCTCCTAGGAATATATTCTATGCTTTAACTTTTAAAAATTTTTTTTAAAGATTGTATTCATTTATTTATTTGAGAGAGAGAGAGAGCATGAGTGGGGTGAGGGGTGGAGGGAGAAGTAGACTGCCTACTGAGCAAAGAGCCTCATGCCGGGCTTGATCCCAGGACCCTGGAATCATGACCTGAGCGGAAGGCAGATGCTTAACCGACTGAACCACCCAGGTACCCTATTCTGTGCTTTTAAAAGTGCACTTAGGGACGCCTGGGTGGCTCAGTTGGTTAAGCGGCTGCCTTCGGCTCAGGTCATGATCCCGGCGTCCTGGGATCGAGTCCCACATCGGGCTCCTTGCTCGGCGGAGAGCCTGCTTCTCCCTCTGCCTCTGCCTGCCTCTCTGTCTGCCTGTGCTCGCTCTCTCTCTCTAACTAATAAATAAATAAAATCTTAAAAAAAATGCACTTAAGTATATTATTTACTAGACTTCCAAAGGAGTCAATGATTCAAAAAGATGAAGAGCCCCTGCTCTGGCTTGAATGTTTGTGTGACCCCCAAATTCATAGGGGGATGCCCTAGTCCCCAATATGATGGTATTTGGAGGTGGGGCCTTTGGGAGGTAATTAGGTTTAGATGAGGCCTTGAGGGTGGAACCACCATAATAAATTGGTATATATCTCTCTCTGTCTCTGCCAGGTGGGGATATAGCAAAAAGGTAACCATCAGCAAGCCAGGTAGCAGCTCACACCAGACACTGATTCTGTGAGCACCTTGATCTTGGACTTCCCAGCCTCCAGAGCTGTGGGAAATAGATGCCTGTTGTTTTAGCCACCCAGGCTGTGGTATTTTGTTACAGTAGCCTAAGCTGACTAAGCCCCTCTATGAAGAAAGCCTTCCTTGCACTGAGAACTAGTCAAAGAGGTAGAATTGGTGGCAGGTATTCAACCAAGCAAAACACTCTTTATTCAGGTCTTTCAAGAAATTGTAATACTGCTTAGTAATATTTTTTTATTAGAATGGTTTCCACCTACCACTTCACCCTATATTGGACTCAGCTAGTTCTAAGGTATAAGAATTAATAGGTTAGGGATGCGTGGGTGGCTCAGTTGGTTAAGCATCTACTTTCAGCTCAGGTCATGATCTCAGGGTCCTGGGATCAAGTCCTGTGTCTGGATCCTTGCTCAGTGGGAAGTCTGCTTTTTCCTCTGCCTGCCACTCTCCCTGCTTGTGCTCTCTCTCTCTCTGACAAATAAATAAACAAAATCTTTAAATAAAAAATGAATTAATAGGTTAAATTACTAAACTATTTAAGACAAAATTTAAAGTGCTTTCTTGGGAGCATGAGTCTAGAAAAACTTAAAACTGACCCATTGACTCACACGCCTTGGCTTGTTGATAGATAATTCCCCCCTTTGGTAAAGACTTTAAAGACACAACAAATGGCTTAGTGTCTCACTTTTTAAAAAAATTTAAATTCAATTAGCTAACAGGTAGTACATCATTAGTTTCAGATGTCATGTTTAATAATTTACCAGTTGCCTATAACACCCAGCTCTCATTACATCATGTGCCCTCCTTAATGCCCATCACCCAGTTATCCCATCTGCCTGTCTCACTTTTTTAAATGTTCTGTGTGTTTGTGGGTAGGAATGGCTCTTTCTTTTTATTTTTTCTCCACATATAAACAGTTCTCTTTGGAGAGATCAAGAGATATAAATTATTATTGATTTATTTATATTGAATGCTTTTATTTAGCCTTGTATGAATGCTGAGTGCTCACAGAGGTATTAGATTAATGAGTCTGGAGCCTTAAGTCTTCTGTTTATCCACTTATTTGGGAAACAGAAGATCTCAGAGTCATTCAATATAAACTTGGTTGCACTTTGTAGCTAATTGCCTCAAACTTGACCCAAGAAACTCTAGAGCTTTCTTCATGAGTCCATCCATCATGGGCCATAAAATACTAGCTACCATCCTAAATCCTTGTATAAGGAGGTCCTTTCTTCCTTTTCCCTTTATCCTTTTCTGTTTTTTTTTTAAAATAAAGATTTTATTTATTTATTTGAGAAAGGACAGGAGAGCACAATCAAGGGGAGCAGCAGAGGGAAAGGAAGAAGCAGGCTCCCCATTGAACAGAGAGCCTGATCCAGGGCTTGATCCTAGGACACTCAACCGCCCCTCCCTTCATCCTTTTACCCTCTCCCCTGGTATTACCAGGAAGCCACAGACTGGTATTTTGTGACTTTTCTTCTCCCTTTTCCAATAAAATACATAAGGTGGCCATAACTGTCCCTTCTCTAGCCCTTTCTAAATTTACCTTGTACTTCTCTTTACTTTTTCTCTTAGCCCTTATGTACTTATTTTGCTGTTACTGGCACTTATCAATTGCTGCCTGAATGAAACACAGAAGTGGATAAGTGGATTTCCAGTCATGTTCCGTGAAGTTCTTTTCCTCATAATCTGATCCAGAAAGGGGAGACCCTGGCTCCTGCCAGCTCCACTTCCATCAGAGCAGCTGTTATCCATTATATCTTTCTGAACACTCCTAGTAAAATTTCATTTGAACAAAGAGTACTATGGGTAAAGGAGTTTAGAAGGCACTGAACTAGAGAATGTTCTTGGCATGGTTTACCACTATACTTTGGCTCTGGCACATGCAAGGGGAAGACTTTGATTGTCTGGTTATCTCATGATGCAAACCATGAGAAGTGTGTAATAATAGCTACTCTGTGGGCCCCTGAAGCCACAAATCTAAGTGGCCAAAAGGACAGAACTAGGTGGTTAGTTATTTGTCTTTGGAGACTACACTGGGTTGAATAGTTTCCCCCCAAAATCTATGTCCACTAGGAATCTCAGAGTGTTACCTTATTTGGAAATAACGTTTTTGCAGATGTGATCAAGTTAAGAGGAAACCATACTGGATTAGATTAGGCTGTAATCCAATAGCTGTTGTTCTTATAAGCAGAGGGAAATTTGGACATAGATACATAGACATACAAAGGGAAGACAACATGTGAAGACAGAGGCAGAGAATGGAGTGATGAATCTACAAACCAATGAATGCCAAGTAATGTCTACAACCACCAGAAGCTAGGAGACATGGGACAGTTCTTCCTTCAAAGGCTTTGGAGGGAAACAATCTTACCAACATCTTGCTTTTGGACTTGTAGCATCTAGATAGTTGTTTTTAGTTTTCAGCCATCAAGTTTGTGGTATTTTGTTTTAGCAGCCATAGGAAACAAATAAAGAGCCTTTAACAATTACTTCCTAGTCCCTTGGTTCTCTCCATGACACCCTTCCAGTCCCTCCATGCAGTCCCTACCTTGCCCTTCTTAGGGATCTCTTCTAGGTTGTTCAAGCTTTGGGCTAACTCTGCCAGTTTCCTCTCCAAGGGGTCTTGCATTTGAAGTCCCATTTCCATTGAGTGAAGGTCATTTCCAGCATCCCCAAGCTGTTGGGCAGGTCCCTTGTTTAGTCAGGAAGGCTTTCGGGTGCCTTTCTGCAAGTGCCTGCGGACACCTACCTTTGCCCCTTTTTTAGGCGGGTTCTGGTAGTGAAAAGCCCTGAAAAAGGAGCCAAGGGATTGAGTTTGAAAAATCTCGTGCTTTTAAGACATTTCTTATGTTCCATAGAAGTAAGTATTAAGAGCAAGAAGAACTAACACCCTTGGGAACAACCCTCAAGTAATAAAGGAGTGGGAGCTGGCAGATATTCCAGCTTGCTTTCTTTGGGAGGATAATTCTGAGTATATTAACATGATTCCTCTCAGAATCCATAATGGGATTGAGCCCTCATTGCCCAAGTAAGGGTAAAATTTTACCCTTATTTGACTTTCCCCCTTTCCTTTTTCTCTCCCATTCCTTTACTCTTCATTCTGAGATCATTTCCCAAAGAAGCTTGCATTCAAGTCTGTATCTTAGACAGGGAGTATGAAGGTTTCTAGAACCTATATAATTATTAATTTGGACTAAATCATTTAACAACCAGATAACAATGAAACCTTATCACCGGTGATAGTAACATTACAATAATTTAGAGTCTCTGAGAAAGTCTTTCCTAGGCCAATGGGAAGCCCAGGGCAAAGATTGGCGAGTAGGGGAGTCCCATGTTGGACAGGAAAGGACAGCCTTCTCGAATGTTCCTGTGGTAGAAATTGAATGTCTGACAATGGGGGTATCAACTAACTATGTTATTAAACTACCTATCTTGAATTTTGTCATGAGTTGGAGCCCCCAAATCATAATGTTGGAAAGAAAGTTGCAATATTGTATGATAATATAGTACATCTGGGAGCTAATCAGAGGGCATAAATTAACAGAGATAGGCAGCCCTGCCCTCCATTTACCTACTTCTCTTGTACCCTTACCTTTCCTTCAGCTCACCCCTTAGCTTCTTGAGGAGTTCCCTGTGACCAACCAAAACAGGAGAAAACCATCCAGCCGGTTCATTGATGAGTTGGCTCAATATGCTGGTGATATCTGAAAGTGGACTGCTGCTACACAATGGTCCTTCTTTGGAGTACACCCTATAAGGCAGTGATGATATGAAATCGTTTCAGTGGGGAGAGCTCTCAGCAGTACACTTCTGTTATTTTTGTGCAACAAAAATGGTCTGAGCATTGGCAAATGTCTTGGCTTGTTGATCAGAGGCTTGAACAGAGCAAGATTGGAAAATTGAAGTCTAAATTTTTAACTGGCAGGCAATCAGGCAGTTAGTAAAGATCTAGGGAAAGAGTGAGGCAGATGGAACTATGAGTGTGGGCACTAAGTCTTTATGCTCATAACAGTATCTGCTATGAAGCATTTGCAGCAGTAGAGTTACTTGGCAACAGAATGGACAAATGTATCTGGTGAATGTTAGCCATTGATCTCTGTCAATGCTTATGCAATGGGCTCAAGAATGGAATGGCCGTATGTTTCAATGATCTATTGTAATGTAATAAACCATACCAAAACTTGGGGCTTAAAACAACAATGATTCTTTTGTTTTATTTTTAAATTTCTCATGATTCTGTGGATTGCATAGGTAGTTCTTTTGCATTACTTGATTCTTTTTTTTTTTTAAGATTTTATTTATTTATTTGACAGAGAGAGATCACAAGTAGGCAGAGAGGCAGGCAGAGAGAGAGGAAGGGAAGCAGATTCCCTGCTGAGCAGAGAGCCCAAAAAGGGGCTCGATCTCAGGACCCTGAGATCATGACCTGAGCCCAAGGCAGAGGCTTTAACCCACTAAGGCTTTAACCCCCCCCTTTTTTTCATTACTTGATTCTGATTGAGTAGGGCTATTGGCTAGAGAGACTTGGAGCTCCTCCATAAAACCCCTCTACTTATTAGCTTGGGTTTCCTTATAGCATGATGGTCTCAGAGTAGTCATACATTTTACATGGTAGCTGGTTTCTAAGAGGTAGCATTCCAAGAGTATGAAAACAGAAGCTACTGGCTTCTTGCTGCTATTAAGTCATTCCAAAACTTAGTGGCTCAAAACAAAAATGATTTATTATTCTTGTCATTGTCTGGGTCAGGAATTTGGACTAGGCTGGGATGGGATCTTCTGTTCTACCAGGGCTAGCCACTCATTTAGCTGCACTCAGCTAGGGACTAGTCTGGTTTTATAGGTCCAAAAAGGCTCTACTCAAATATTTGGCACCTCAATGCCTCAGTGCTTTTCTGTGTGGCCTGTATTTTAGTTTAGACTCAGGCTTATCATTCATTTATCTTGCCCAAGCTTTTGTCAGCAGAATATGGGTTTACATTCCCTGCCCACAGTGCCTCTACTATTACAAGTGTCTTATCACCTACTATCCTCAACTTCCTGACATGGATCCTCTGTGGAACATTACCTTGGACCCAGTGACTCATTTTGGGGGCAAAGGATATATGACCATGGGCTCATGACCACAAGATCCACTATATCAGCTTGGTAAGATGTTGGAATGGCCTATTAAAGGCTCAGATACAATGAAAGCTGGAGACAACATCCTGTGGGCTCTGTCTTCCAACTCTGAGATGCCCAAAGCCAGGTTCTTCAGACAGTCCCCAGCAGGACCAGACCAATGTCACCTACAGATGGAACCAGCTCAAAACAGACCACCTGTTGCTTTTTCTTTCTTCTCTCTCCCTTAATCTTCCATCTCGTTTACTCTTTCTTAGAGTCATCTTTCAAATAAGCTACCTACCTGAGTCTGAATCCCAGGCTCCGTCTTAGAGGGAAGCCATATTCAGACACTTCTTAGAACACACTATTTTTTGCTGTTAGGAAAAAAAAAAACCCAAAACCTGGAAATCTTTAGTATACAACTTGCCTTTCAGATGATTTTCTGGGTAGATTTCCAGAATTGGATGTGTTAGATCAAAAGGTGTGGGTTGCGTTTAAGGCTCTTGTCTGTCCATTGAAAACAGTGTATCTTCTTGTATTATTTCTAGGAAAAATATGATGTTGTTATGTCTCATTTTCCTGGCCTATTTATTTTCATTTCTGTAAGTTGCAAGATAACTTTTGTGAAAACAAGAAAACTTGTCTCAAAAGTCATGAAGTAGTAGTCATGAAGTAGAGCCCACTTCCCCCTAATTGACAGAGTATAGCTAGAAACAGCCAAATGCTAGACACACAAAAGAAAATTTACAGAAAAAAACTATGTTAATGTACAAGGAAGTCTTAGGCCTCTGACTTCTTTCTGATAAGTCTTTTCAATAAAATTGCAATAGGTTCTAGAGAGGCAAATGAAAGTCTCTTCTTGCTAAAGGGCCTTTACCAGGTAATGATGTATCAGTTAAATCTCTTTTATGTTGGGGTGGAGCTTGTGAAGATATACACATAGATAGCAAAAGTAAGAAGCTAAAATCAGGAAATTCCTGCCCCCTCCTTCATATTTATAGTGTTCATTTATCTCTCTGTATATAAATTACATCCTTTGGCTGAAGAAAACTAGATGTTAAAAATAGTTGACTTTTCTGGTAAAGTGATGTTCCTTTGTATAATGGGAAACTCCCACCAACTTTGAAGCCTGTCAACTTAATTGATATGAGCGGTTATTTTTAAAATGAATTCATATAGGAAGCAATGTGAAATTTTTTAAAAGAGAAGTGCATCCAGAAATGTAGTATTTTACTGTTTCTAAATATAGCTCTGGTTCTACTCGTTAATATGTAAGCTCTGGTGCTACTAAGGTTAATCAATTATAGGGGACTGGATGGTTTTAAAATCAGTTTGTCACCCATATATTTCTGATTATTTGTCATTAAAAGATACCAGGTTTTGTATCAGATGGATATCTGCTTCCTTTTCTTTTCAAAGTTCCAAGATAATAGAAAATATATTTTATAAGAGAATATAACCAAAAAAGTCACTGGAAAGTGGGGTAAAGTACCATTAGCAGACAAGAAGATCTGGGGAATTCCTGATTGGTAGAAAGCAAAAGGTGTTGAACTGATATAAAAAGCAGAACAGTAGAAACATAGAAGAAAGGTAATAACAAGGAATTTAAGGGTATTTATGGTAGAACTTGGGAGAAATTCCCAATGGCAAGTCAAAGCTATCTTCATAGGCATGGTACCATACAGTGGCATAGTGCCCTATGCTTGGAAGTGGCCTCTACTTGATTTAATGCTCTATCATTGTCTTGAAATTTTTAATAATTTTTAAACAAAGGATTCTGTATTTTCATTTTGCACCAAGGCCTGAAATTATATGCTGGGTCCTAATTGCTACTCTATTTTTCCACGCCCTAAATTGGGACTGTGGGAGCAGTTGCTTTACCCTTAGACCCAAGTTAATAACTGCTTTTAGACAACAATAGGCTGCATGAGGCTCCTAGAGAGATTACTCATGCCTGAGAAAAAAAGTAGCACAGAATTTAAAGTAACTCTAGACTTCTAAAACAAAACCAAATGAAGAAGAAGAGGAAGGGAAAGGGAGGAGGGATGGAGGAGAAGGGTTTTCAGGGGTAAAATGCACTAAGGAAGTCCTTCATAATTTGATATTTAGAAGAGTTCTTGGCTAATGATTCATATTGGCTGCCTGGAGACACACTTTATCTACTTTTCTACTGTCCAATTTTCAAGGGAGAGACCACTGGGGAAATGGCCCTACACAATTAGAGAGAAAACATGTCTCATCTCCTTGTGTTAACTTATATCATCCATCATTGATGGATAGGAATAGAAAACAGCTCATCAGACACAGGAGGAACCAAAACATATGAAATGGAAGATCAAAGTTGAAATGATAATTGACTCTGGAGAAAACATAATTCAAGGAACAGAAGAGAATTTTTAAAATTCTAAGTACTATCCCCAGAGATATTTAAGAAAATATTGTGTCCACCAAACAAAACCAGGCTGCCATAAAAGGAGAAAGCAGAGTTGAAGAGAGAATACACAGAATTAAAAACATAATGGCAAAATTTTAAAAGTATATGGACTAGCTAAATAACAAAATTGATGGGGAAAAGATTGAGTCCATAATCTAAAAGATAAAATAAATTCATCAGAATTGAGAGCTGAAAAGAAAAAGAGAATAAGAGATGGCATCTTGCTTCCTTAAATAAAATTTAAAAAATAATAATTAATCCATTTATGTGAATTTTAAGACTCACAGAATTCCCAGGAAGAAAACAAAACAAAATAAATAAGAAAACAACATTCTACTCTGTTTTGTTCACAGCTGTATCTCTTGCACTCTTACATTACTTGTTCAAGAAAAATTTGTTAAGTGAATAAACAGATGAAAGTATCTCAATTTGAGGGAAAAGGAGAAAAATCTCAAATATGACCAGAGAGAATAAAAGGACAGTTTATTTCAAATAAATATACATTTGATTGCTACTAGATGTCTCTTCAACAACTATTGGTACTGATGACACAGACAATACCAGTCACATTTTGAGGGAAAAGAATTTGTACCTAGAATTCATTATAAGCAGAATTACTGTTCTGGTATGAAGGAAAAATAGACATTTCCAGTACTTGCAAAGGAAAGACATCTTCTGCCATCTGAAAAAAATTACCCAAGGATATTCACTAGGGGGAAAAAAAAGAAGACTTAAGAGGAACATACAGAATCCAGACACAGAAGAAGTCTGGAGTTCAATGTAAAGCAATTACAGGGTGACAGCTGCATGTAGGCTTAGAAGGAATAGTTCCCAGTGGGGAGGAAGACAGAGGCTCTGTAAGGAATATCTTCTTTTTTCTTCTTCTTAAGATTTTATTTATTTATTTGACAGAGAGAGAGATCACAAGTAGACAGGCAGGCAGAGAGAGAGGGAGAAACAGGCTCCCTGCCAAGCAGAGAGCCCAATGGGGGACTCCATCCCAGGACCCTGAGATCATGACCTGAGCTGAAAGCAGAGGCTTAACCCACTGAGCCACCCAGGTGCCCAAGGAATATCTTTAAAATTATTTCTATCCATAACTTGTGTGATTAAAAACACAGGGCATCTTAATATTATGAAAGCATATTTCTCTTCATTTATCAAAATAGTAAAAAGACAATTAGAAGGTAAGAAGCTCTATGCCATACATGGGCCAGATAGAGGCTGAAGCAAGTTCCTCTCTTCTGGTTATAGGGCACGTCTAGATATAGGGCATGTCTAGATATAGGGCACGTCCATCTTGGTTGGAAATGAGGTTTTCCCATTGTGTTACTGTCATCCCACAAAGTAGTAAAGTCTCCAGAGACTGAAGAGCACTACTGCAAACTGGATACTCATGATTGATTAGTGGTGAATGCTTCTAGGATGAAAATGGGAGTGACAGCTTGAGTTGAATCATATTGAGCTCCATTCTTTTATTATGGTGAAAGGGCCTTCCCCCACCCTCTTTTTGAGTACTGTCCTGATCTTCCTCACCTTTCTGATTGACCCCTTTCCCTTTTTCATGCTCCTCCCCATCCCAATCTCATCAAGTTTCTGGGAGTAGACACACTCACTGCAAACACACTTTTGGACCTTTATGACTGGACAGAGGCATCAGTTTTTACTCCTTGAGGATTATAATTTTTATAATGGCTTCCAAAGTGGGTAACTCATTTCTGTTAAAACAGGATGTAGAATGAGAATTTTCTTATTGGCTCAGAATTTTGGTTAAACTCTAAAAGCAGGGAAAAATTATTAAGAATCTCCACATTCTAAAGAGAGGTATTAGAGATACTGTCATTTGCTAAGAATTTGCTTAGAGTTAGCAACATGAGTACCATAATCCTTACTCCAGCAGCCTACATAAGAGAAGGCTCCCTTTGAGAGTGCAGATGTCTGTGATGACCCATGGGAATTTCCTTTCCATAATCAAGACTAGAACCATCTTTGACTGATGCTCTCAACTGTGAGATCAGCTCCATGGGATTAGAGCAGTTTGATGAGAGAGATCTTGGGAGAGATTGTCTGTGCTCTCTGGAGTTTGAGGTTGTAGATGATTCTAGATTCAGGAGCTCATTTCTTACAATGAGAATTTTGAGGACCTGAAGATGCTGGCTGGCTGACATTTTCTATAACAGCAGAGAGTAGCAGTGGTTGCAAGCTACACTTTCATCATTCAGAGGACAAAAGTATCTGAGTTATTGTGGGCCATGTGGATGCTGTGGAGCTAGCCAGACTCCAGTCATGTTGAAGGGGCTGCCTGCCGGAGTGGGGAGGCATCAGAAGAAAAGGCTCCAGAGTATAATGCCAAAGGGGAGAGCTGGGAGGAGTGGTGACATGATGTCAGCTGAAAGGTGAATTAAATCACCAAATGGTACAGTTTGGGGATCTTTGTAGTTTTGTATATAGTATTTACTTATTAATTCTCCCTTTGAATATCTGCCACAACAAAGGGACTAGTGTTGCCCAAAGAACAACCACCAATATGGTCTAGGCAAGAATTCCTTTGCTCCTTTCTCCTCTAAATCTTCCTTTCCCTTCCCTTGCCCCTGGATAATCTGGCAACAAGAGAGGAGAAGTGAAAGAGCAAGATCATTCTGCCTTTCTCCACTGCTGCCCTGAGCTGGGCCAGGCCTGGGAGCAAGGAGGAAAGCTTTAAGATAGATGAGAGGTGATAATTTTGGTTTCAACTGGAGTAACATTTCAATATCTGAAAACAAAGCTTCTGTAATAAAAGTGGCTAGAAAGCCATAAGATCTATTTGGGATATTGGTTAAACTATAAAGAGGGCAAATCTGTTATAACATTCTTTTAGAATGTAGGTTTTATTATTATTCAAATATGGCAAGGCAAACAGATAAGGAGACGATTGCTATTGAAAAGATAGTTTGTTATACTTACAGACCCCAAGAAGAGGGGCCCTGTGATACCATGGGGGGCACAGAAAGAAATACAGTGTCCATCAGGATGCAGAGGGGTGGGGGAAATGTAGGCAGAAACTTTATTGTGGTGTCTGTTGGAAGAAAAGGGGGAGGAATGATAAGTAGGTTTAAATTGGCTAGTTTTAATATTTTCTTTTATTTTTTTCCATTTTATTGAGATATAATTGAACATAACATTGTGTAAGTTTAAGGTGTAAAATGTGATGATTTGATACATTTACATATTTTGAAATGATTACCACAATAGGGTTAAATAATACTTCCTAAACCTCACGTGATTGCATTTCTTTTTTGTGGTAAGAGCCTTTACGATCTACTCTCTCAGCAAATTTCAAGTAAATAATACAGCGTTGTTAACTATAGTCACCATGCTGTACACCAGATCTCCAGAACTTATTCATCTTATAACTGCAAGTTTGTACCCTTTGACTGACATCATCGCATTTCCCCCAACCTTCAGCCCTTGGTAACCACCATTCTGTTCTCTGTTTCTGTAAGTTTGATGTTTTTAGGTTGTACATGTGAGTGAGATCATATAGTAGTCATCTTCCTCTGAGATATTTCACTTTGTACAATGTCTTCATGGTTCATCATTGTCCCAAATGGCAGGATTTTCTTCTTCTTCAGGGCTGGATAATAAGCCATAGTAGATATACATTGCATATTCTTATTCCACTCATCTATTGATAGACATTTAGGTTTTTTCCCATTTTTTTTGGCTATTGTGAATATGGGAGTGCAGATAACTATGCAAGAGCCTGATTTCATTGCTTTTGGGTATATTCCCAGAAAAGGGATTACTGGATCATGTGGTATTTCTATTTTTACTGTTTTGAGGAAACTCCATACTAGTTTTCATAATGACTGTACCAATTTCCACTCCCACCAATAATACACAAGGATTCCCCTTTCTCCACATCCTTAATTTCTTGCCTTTTTAAAATAATAGCCATTCTATTAGCCATGAGTAGTATCTCGTGGATATCTTGTTTCTCTGATGATTAGTGATGTTAAGCATCTTTTCATGTACCTGCTGGCCATTTGTATGTCTTCTTTGGAAAAATGCCTATTCGGGTCCTCCCCATTTTTAATAGCATAATTTAGCTTTTGACTATCAAGTTGTAGGAGTTCCTTATGTATTTTGGGTATTAACCCCTTAACAGATATATGACTTGGAAATATGTTTTCCAATTCTATAAGTTGCCTTTTCATTTTGTTGATCATTTCTTTTGCTAAAAGAAGCTTTGTAGTTTGGTCTAGTCCCACTTGTTTGTTTTTGCTTTTGTTGCTTGTGCTATTGGAGTCATACCCAAAATGTGATTGCTAAGATTAGTGTCAAGGACATTTTTCCCAATTTTCTTTTCTAGGAGTTTTATGGTTTCAGGTGTTAGGTTTAAGTCTTTAATCCACTTCAAGTAAATTTTTGTGAGTGATGTAATATTTGGGGTTCAATTTCATTCTTTTGCATATGATTAACCAGTTTTCCCAACACCATTTATTGAATGGCGTATCCTTTTGCTATTGTGTATACTTGACTCCCTTGTCAAGTAATGGTTGACCATACACGTGAGATTTTATTTCTGGGTTCTCTATTCTGTTCAGTTGGTCTATATGTTCATTTTTATACTAGTACCATCCTGTTTTAATTACTATAGCCTTGTGATAACTTTGAAGTCAGAGAGTGTGATGCCTCCAGCTTTGTTCCTCTTTTCAGGATTGTTTTGGTTCTTTGTGGTCTTTTGTTGTTCCATATAAATTTTAAAATTTGGGGGATGCCTGGGTGACTCAGTCAGTTAAGTGTCTGTCTTCAGCTCAGGTCTTGATCTCAGGGTCCTAGGATCAATACCGAAGTAGGCACCTTACTCAGGGGGGAGTCTGCTTCTCCCTCTGTCTGAAGCTCTTGTTCTCTCTCTCTCTCCCTCTCATTCTCTCTGAAAAATAGATAAAATATTAAAAAAATTTTTTTGGTTCTATTTCTGTGACAAATACTATTGAAATTTTCATAGGGAACGTAGGGAACATATTGAATCTAGAGATGGCTTTGGGGAGCATGGGCATTTTAACAATATTAATTCTTCTAATCACAAACATAAGGTATTTTCCCATTTATTTGTTTCTTCATTAATTTCTCTCATCCAATTCTTACAGTTTTCAGTGTTCAGATCTTTTAGCCTCTTGGTTAAATTTATTCCTAAGTGGGTTTTTTTTTTTTTTTTTTTTGGTGCTATCGTGGATGGGACTGTTTTCTTTATTTCTTTTTCAGATATTCATTGTAAGTATATAGAAACACAACTGATTTCTATATGTTGGTTTTGTATCCTGCAACTTTACTGAATTTGTTTATTAGCTATAACATTTTCTTTTTTTGTGTGGAGTCTTTAGGATTTTCTATATATGAGATCATATCATATAAAAGCAGAGATAGTTTTGCTTCTTCCTTTCTGGTTTGGCTGTCTGTTATTTCTTTTTCTTGCCTAATTGCTCTGGATAGGACTTCCAGTACTATGTTGATTAGGAGTGGTGAGAGTGGACTTGTCTTGTTCCTGATCTTAAAAGAGAAGCTTTCAACCTTTCACTGTTGAGCAGAAGAGTAGTTGAGGGCTTGCCATATAAAGCCTTTATTATGTTGAGATACTTTTCCCCAATACTCAATTTGTTGAGAATTTTTATTATTAATGGTTGTTGAATTTTGGCAAATGCTTTTTCTGCATCTATTGATATGATCATGAGCTTTTTTTTCTCATTTTGTTAACATCACATATCACATTTATTGATTTGCATATTTTGAACCATTCTTGCATCCCAGGGATAAATCCCACTTGATCATGCCATATGATCTCTTGAATATACTGCTAAATTTGGTTTGCTAGTTTTTGTTGAGAATTTTTGCACCTATATTCCTCAGGGATTATTGGCCTGTAGTTTTCTTTTCTTGTACTGTCCTTATCTGGCTTTGGTATTAGGATATTCCTGGTCTCATAAATGAGTTTGGGAATATTCCCTGTTCTTCAGTTTTTGTGGAGGAGTTTGAGAAGGACTGGTATACATTCTTTAAATGTTCGGTAGAATTTCACCAGTGAAACCATCTGGTCTTGAGATTTTCTTTGTTGGGAGGTTTTTGATTATTGGTACAATAATTAGTCTGTTGGTATTGGTATTGGTATTTGTCTGTTCAGATTTTCCATCTCTTTATGATTCAGTCTTGGTAGGTTGTATGTTTCTAGGAAGTTATCCAATTTTTTTGTAGATTATCCAATATGTTGGTATATAATTGTTTATAGTAGTCTGTGATGATCCCCCATATTTCTGTGCTATCAGTTGTAATGTTTCCTCTTTCTTTTCCAATTTTATCTGAGTCTACCAAAGTTTACTGTTATTACTGTTGTGAGCATACACAGGGAGCTGGCCACAGGCAGTGTGTATGTGTGTGTGTGTGCGTGTACACGTGTGTGTGTGTGCATGCACATGTGTGTGTGAAGTACATGGAGTTCTGGGGGTGCTGGTTGGGAAGATTTGAGGGCAAGGGATTTCCAGGGGCTTGTGGGTGGGCTTCTTGATAGAGTCTGTGACATGGTTATTAGGATCTTCTTCTCTTTAATGCCTTGAAGAATCCCATCTATCTCTTTCCCAGTCACTCTCTGCCCCCCCAGTCATGCAGTTCATAATTCAACTCAGTTGGTGTGGGAGAGAAATGGGTCTCATTGGAAGCATCCTGCAAATCTGGGGAAGCCAGGTGTTTATGCACATATGTTCACCTCACTACCCAACCCCTTGCAGAAAAATCACTCTCTTGGTCCTAAGCTGTCTTGCCTTGGAGGAGGGATAGTACTGATAAAGTCAAACTATTCCTTTTATGCTTTCCAATGTATCCAAACTTGTATTTTTTTTTTCTCTCCAGTGCTCCAATCTGGAACATGTCTGCTAGGAACTTGGACTTCCACAGAGATCTCTCATTTACAGGTGATTGTTTAAGAGTGTGTTCTTCAGCTGCTCTCAGACTGCAGCCAAGGGGGGCAGAGATGAGCAGGTTCATGGTCCACTTCAGGGTCCACAACTGGAACCGAAGATTGTATGCCTGTTATTCATAGCATAGGGGTGGGTGTGGGATGTGGCAAGAGTCTTTCTGGCTCTTGGCATATGGTGCTGAGTCCCACAGCTCCTACCAAGGCAGTTTTGGGAGTCAAAGACACTGTGTATGGATGCCAAATTGTTGAGGTGGGGAGGTACTAGTGAGGATGTCTTATTTGGTCATCTTGCTGGTATCACTCCTAGTTTGAATAATTTGGGGGAGCTCTGGGGCACGAGAGCTGTGTCTAATTGTTTGGCACTCTGGGGCATGGGATTTGCCCCATGGGATTTGCCAAAGCAAAACAAACTAGCTTTGCCTAGTTGTTTGCCTCAGGTGATTAGGACAGGGGATAGTGGCTTTAAGTGTGACAGTTGGATAAAGGAGGTTGTTGGGGTATGTGCTATGGATTGGTTGCTTTGCTTATGAAAGGTGTGTTTGCAGGGTACTTGTTGGCTATTTTAGGAATTAGCCAACCCTGAGAGGGGCAGTTCAAACATGTTCGAAGGCAATAGAATAATAATAAAAAAAACCATCCTCTTATTTTGCTCAATTAGATTTATACTATTTAGCAAATTGAATTCATATAGTATCATTTGGGTAATGGGCCAGAGTTGGGGACAAAAGATAGACCTTAATTTTTCCTCTTACACTTTTCTAATTATTATCATGCTCATGTATTCCCTTTATAAATCAACAAGTATATCCAGAGGAAAGAAAATCTGAAAAATAAAGTATAAGAAAGAAAAATAAAAGTTTTAGAGTACATATTTTGGGGTTTCATAATGCAAAAGACCATAAAAATTGCTGCTGCATGTGTCTCACAAAAATTTTGCATTTACTCTTTCACTGCTGTTTAATTTAATATTGGTAAGAGTTTCTACATGGTAGGAAATAGATTGTTTTCTTCTTCCTTTCTTTATACTGTCAATTATTTCTCACATAAGCAAGTTTTCAATGATCTGAGTACCATTAGAAGTAGATCTTTCATAACCACAGTAATAATTAGGCTTGTCATCTTAACCAGGATACATCTGAATGTGAAAGTGAGGACTACTAATAACTACAGTGGGACCACAAGCATAAAGTGGAACAGTCTTGGTCAAATTGGGAAATGTGTTCATCCCCAGCAAAGCTCTTCTTCATTAGATCCCCCTTGCCTGAGGGATGCATGTCAAATTCTTCAGAAAGGCACCCAGCCCTATATGATCTGACCCAGGCTGCCTCTAATAGAACCCCATGCTCCATTTTATATTCGGGTAGTACGTAACTGCATATAGAGCCACCCACCCCTGCAAGCTACACTCAACCCTATCCTCACTTCTGTCCATGCTGTCTTCTGGCTGGAATAAGCTCTCTCTCCCACAGATGATGCTTATCCCTCTTTTAAGATTTTAGAAGTTTCTGTCACAAGACCTTGCATGCCCTCTTTTGTAACCCTGTGCTATTATGTGCTTATTTTTATTATCCTTTGCCACATTGTTTATATTTATCTGTTTAGTTCTTGGTCCTTCCATTAGAGTATGAGCTCTTCCAGAGAGAAAGAGTTGCCTTTGTCTGCTTCTGACATACTATCAGATACCTAGATATTTGGGGAATGAGTGAGCAAATAATACACTTCAGATCCACCTTCTTAAAAGCTTGGAGTCTTTAGATGGTAGAATGACTTATTCTTGGCCACAAATTCAGTGTATCTGCCTGGAACATCCTTTTTACTTTTCCTTTTGGTCTTAATGATATAATTAATGTAAAACATGCTAGTCAGATTAAATAATTATTTTGAAATGATGGGTTTTGGAAGCATTGTGGTTTGAAACTTAGTTTTGAAGGTCAGTTCTCTCATATACCTCTGTGTTTTTTTACTGGTTTCATTTTCTTCTGAAACCCCTTCAAACAGGGTGACTCAGGGCTGGAGTTTTGAGTTTTAGTTAGTTATTTTTTTTCCTGACATCTAGCAGTTGGATTTACATTCTTCTTCTTTTTTTTTTTTTTTAAAGATTTTATTTATTTATTTGACAGACAGAGATCACAAGTAGGCAGAGAGGCAGGCAGAGAGAGAGGAGGAAGCAGGCCCCATGCAGAGCAAAGAGCCCGATGTGGGGCTTGATCCCAGGACCCTGGGATCATGACCTGAGCCTTCGGCTCAGGT
>ML105083.1:167928-244688 GCA_003697995.1 Taxidea taxus jeffersonii | reverse complement strand
TTAAAGATTTTATTTATTTATTTGACAGACAGAGATCACAAGTAGGCAGAGAGGCAGGCAGAGAGAGAGGAGGAAGCAGGCCCCATGCAGAGCAAAGAGCCCGATGTGGGGCTTGATCCCAGGACCCTGGGATCATGACCTGAGCCGAAGGCAGAGGCTTTAACCCACTGAGCCACCCAGGCGCCCCTGGATTTACATTCTTCTACACAAAGTTGAGTTAGCTATGTATAGATATGTGGACACTTCCTGGATTTAGAAGTAGGCTTACCAATTCTAGAATTGCTTATTGAAGATGTAAGACAGGAAAGGAATTATCACAAGAATGATAGAAATAAGTTCTATCAGTTTATAGTAGAGGAATATTGCCAGATTGCCCAGTTTTAAATTTTATTACTCAAAGGGAATTTAGAATTCTTCTAATTTGATGGAGTACATAGTCCCCAGAAAGGGAAGCAACCTCAATATCCATCATTAAGGTGCTAGCTAATAAGTTATAGCAAATCCATACAGAGGTCTATAATGTAGCCATCAAAATTAATAAACTAGACCTGTAAGTGCTGACTTGGAAATAAGTACAAAATACATTAAGTGGAAAAATGTAGTATAGTATGTAAGGTATGCCACTATTTTTTGTTTAAAATAAATAAGTATGACAAGTTAGAAACATTCAACTGTTTGAATTTTTTTTTTAAAGAATTTTGTTTATTTATTTGAGAGAAAGAATGCAGAGCGCGCGCGAGAGAGAAAGAGAGCATGAGCAGGGGTGGTGGTGGTGGGGGCTGGGGTAAGGGTAGGGAGAGGGAGAAGCAGGCTGTCCATTGAGCAGGAAGTCCTATGTGGGGCTCTAACCCAGGATCCCAGGATCATGACCTGAGCTGATGGCAGACACTTAACTGACTGAGCCACTTAGGCACCCTTGAATTATTTTTTTTAGCTTTTCATTTTTAATTAGCTATGGAGTCTCATGCAGTTGTAAGAAATATGAGAGAAAGAGACCCCCATATGCTCTTCACCCTGTTTTTTTCCAAGGGTAACATTTTGTATAACTATAGTACAATATTGCAACCATGAACTTGACCTCAATATAATTCTTTGACCTTACTCAGATCAAACTATTTTATTTTTTAAAAGATTTTATTTATGGGGCACCTGGGTGGCTCAGTGGGTTAAGCCTCTGCCTTCGGCTCAGGTCATGATCTTGGGGTCCTGGGGTCGAGCCCCACATCAGGCTCTCTGCTCAGCGGGGAGCCTGCTTCCCCCTCTCTCTCTGCCTGCCTCTCTGCCTACTTGTGATCTCTCTCTCTGTGTCAAATGAATAAATAAAATCTTAAAAAAAAAAAAAAGATTTTATTTATTTATTTGACAGAGAGAGAGAGAGAGCGCACAAGCAGGCAGAGCGGCAGGTAGAGGGAAAGGGGGAAGCAGGCTCCCCACTGAGCAGCCCTCCCTCAATGCGGGGCTCCATCCTAGGACCCTGGGATCATGACCTGAGCCAAAGGCAGACACTTAACTAACTGAGCCACCCAGGCACCCCAGATCAGACTATTTTAATTTTTATGAAAATTATATATAATCATGTTAAAAATTTACTACTAAAGACAACTTTTGAGCTCTAAAACACTTAGTTTCCAATTATCTACTGCTGTATAACAAACTACTCCAGTATGTAATGGGTTAAACCAACAATAACCTTATCAAGTCTTAAGATTTTGTAGATCAGGAATTTAAGCAGGGCTTAGCTGGGTGATTTTTCTGTTCTGTGTGGCATTAACTGAGTGTATTCAGCTGGTGTCTGGTCTAGTCTGCTTTATTCACACATCTGCTGTCTTGAAGAGGTGGCTAGAAGGTTGGGCTCAGCTGGTTATTTCTCTCTTAATGCAGTTAAAGATCTCTCCATGTGGTCTCTCAAGGGAGGTGGTTGGTGTTCTTACATGGTGGTTCAGGGATTCATGTGACCACAGTGGAAGTCCTACTCCTTTAAAAACCTAGAACTGGAAATGGCAGAGTGTCATGTCCACTGGGATATTATTGGTAAGCTTTTATAGGTCAACTCAAACTCACTCATGGAGAGGGGAAATAGACCCTTCTGTGGGAAGAGTTTCAAGGAATTTGTGGCCATCTTTAATCCACAACAGCTAATAATGAAAAGAGGAAGGCTTTACCTTTCCTGATACCTATTACCCAGAGGCTATCACTTTCAACTTTTAACTTTTTTTCACTTATATTTAACTTCATCTCTTTGAACAATGTACTTAACACTGTCACTTCTCTGGGTTTAACAATTTTACACATTACTTTTGGCTTCTTTTCAGGGTGAATGAAGTCTTACCTCAATCTCTCTCTCTCTCCTCTCTCTCTCTCTCTCTCTCTCTCACACACACACACACACACACACACACACTTTCTGTTCTCTGATTACCCCATTACCCCATTAGAGCAATGTCACAATTTGGACAGTTTTATATACTCTGCTAATTCTATGTCATTATTCCCCTGCAGACAAGCTCTTCCTTCTCAAGCTTTCTGCCCTCCTGTTTCTGTTTGCACTGGTTGTTCTAGGCCTGCTGCTGTTCTTTGTTATTCTGGGAAATTTCTTTGTCTCTCTCCTATGTTAGAGCCTCTGTTTTATTGCAGCCTACATTTTTTCTTTTTTTGGTTAACCACCTCATTTTACTTGAGTCAATTTCTTTTGTCCTCAAA
The DNA here is from genome assembly GCA_003697995.1 of Taxidea taxus jeffersonii. Taxonomy (NCBI): domain Eukaryota; kingdom Metazoa; phylum Chordata; class Mammalia; order Carnivora; family Mustelidae; genus Taxidea; species Taxidea taxus. Next base: position 241,988 of record ML105083.1, on the reverse strand, counting down.
ACTCATCTTGGGTTTGTATTTTCTTTTTGGTATTTATAGACGTCATTTGTCTTATTTGGGAATAGGAGGAAAGTAGTAGTGAATGTTTGGGCAACCTTCTTCAGCATGGAAAACAAAGCTCTCTCTTCCCTTCCATGGGTGGGAGATGTGGAAATCTATTTCTGGAGAAAGGTCTTCCAGCTTTTGAGGAAAAGGAACCAATGCTATGGAATCCTGGTTTAATGGATAATCCTGGCTCTCCTATTAACTCTTAATAGCTACTGTGTTAGAAAAAGAGAAAAGAAAGAGAAAAAGAGAAAATATAACTTTTTTTGGTCATGGCAACAGGAGAAGGGGGACATAGGTTTAACTGGGAGCGATTGAAGATGGGATCAGTACTGTGTATGGGAATGTAGAGATGAACACACGGGCTAGGAGAGAAGGGTCACTTCCAGAGAAGTTCAAAGTCACACCGTTGATGGTCCAGGTATTTACTGGGAATTTTGTGTTACTGCCTTCAAGTGTCCTGCCAATAAATCATATAGTCACCGTGGGTGTGGAAGGAATACCCACCTAAGTTTCCTTTCCTTGGCTCTACAGCAAATAGAAGAAGCTACTCTCTTACTTGTACCCTACCTTTGCCTCCAGGACAACTACAAGACCAAAGGAATCCTTGGATACCTAGTGTGCAGGTTTGTTGAACTGAGCATACTTGAGCATCTCAAACTAGAATAGAAGTGGATACTTAAACCATACACAACAGTAGGGTCAAAATTGAAGCAATCTGTATTCTGTAACTGCTTCATGTTCCTTTGGAGCTACTTAAATTCCTGGCGATTCCAGAAAATCATTATTTAAAGCTAATTATTAGAAGGTAATTTCATCTATTCTAGTTTATAGTTTCATTCTTATGGTCGTATATGTTTCAGCAATTTGAAATTCATAAGATAAGCCCCACCAGAGTTGTTTCTCTTCTGAAGAGTCTTCCTTCCTTTTCCTTATGCCAAAGATGGCAGCTAGGTGCAAGGAGGAGCTTGTTTATCCTCATAGTTTTGGAAAGGGTTCCTTGACCAAGTGATGTCATTCTTTGTTCTTCTGTTGAGATACATGCTCACCTCTACAGTGAGTGACTTTCGTCCTTACTGCATCCACTGCTGAAATGTCCAGTCTTGTCCTCGACTGGCTCTCTGCCTTACCCTGTCTAGCCTGTGGACTTTGGTGTCATCTCACCTTTCTCTATAGTAACTCAAAGGCAAACTCTCTGGCTCTTGACTCTTGGTTCCAGGGGCAAGTCTAGGAATACCTATATCTTTGCCACATTGCATGGGAAAGTATGGGAAGCTTGAGGATTGCTAATGCAATTCTCCCCAACAACTCGTGCTTATTTCTCAGCAGCTACAGACACCCATGCTGGTTTAGGTCAGCAAACACTCTGTTAGATGGTCTGCTCATGTGTTCCAAATAGAAAATGCAGTGTGCAATACAAGCCTCTTTCTTCACAGGGCACAATTTACCAGTCTGAAACTTGTCTCTATTCTCTACCTGATTTCTGTTTCCACAATCAACCCTTCAATGGTTAAATCTTAGGGGTATGGAGTGTGAGCTCTGAAACCCAAGGGAACCTAGGTGGGATGTATATATTGTTCCTTCTTAATTAAGCTTTCCCACTGCTCAGTAGAAAAGCATATATTTTTCCTAATCTGGTGGAATCTTATCGTCTTCACTGGGAACTTTTGTTTTAGGTGGTATCTACAATTCCCTTCCCTTGGGTGATTAAGCCTTAATGGTGGAAAGAGCTTTTAGGAAAAATAATTCTGGATTACTGAAAAGGAAAATGTTTGGGGAAGCAGTGATTTCTCTCATTACCTCTTTGAAAATGATTTTTGTCATTACTTCTTTTATACCCACTCTATAGGTCCAGTCGTATACCTGTTCTTTTGAAATTTTGGGCCAATCCCATACTTTTTTGGGTCACTCTTAAATAGTTATAAATCCCTTTCTTCACAAGAACAGTCTCATATCAACAGTAAAAATGTGCAGGCCAATGTAACAATCAAAGCCTCATATGTTTATCTAATTGTCATATAGGTTTTGGCTCAAAAATCAACTCCCAGAAAGACTTTCTTTGACCATCCTTTATTAAAAGTAGCCTCAAAGTATCCTCCTAGCCATTTTTTCTTTCATATCACCTTGGTGTAATTAATTTAACATATACATATTGAGAGCTAACTATGTGCCATCCAGAATTATCCCATGCATTGGAGATATTACAAAAAACAAGATAGACCAGAGGAGGCAGACAATAGACAAACTTAAGTGAGTAAAAAAAAAGTATAACTTAGTGATATGTGCTGTGCAGAGAATTAAAACAGAATAATATGGTAGAGTGACTGGGTGACTAATTTACATTGTGTGGTCAGGAAATGTCTCTCTGAGGAGGTGACATTTAAGCTGAAATCAGAATAACAACCTTTTATTTGTTGTATACCGTGTAATCAACAGAGGCAAGAGCTTGTAAGATTGTACGTCACACAGCATAATTCCTAGATGAGAGTACTCATGCGTAACCACACAACGTTCTCTGGAGTACTGGGGCAACCTGGTGGAATGCTGTGTGATCCCAAGCATGGTCAGAAATTATACCGTTGTTTTTCCTGAACCAAGTCATGGTTCAGTAGCATATTAAGTTCCCATGACCCTTCTAACTTTTTGATTGAAGGAGATTCTGGATGCTGGGCTGATGACAAAAGTGGAAGACTATACTCACTAACCAAGCCCAAGGAGTTGTGCAATTTGTAACGCAATTGCCGAGTATCTGCAGATGATGTAGCATCTGAGAAATGGTATCAGCATGGAGGAAGTAAGGAACTCAGGCTCCCTTCTGCCAGATGGATTTTAAGTCCAGGTATATTTGGAAGTGGAGCAGTCAGTGGAAGGGGAGGAGTTGGAAAACAGTCTACCATTTTACAGATTCTTTATGGACACACACAGAGGAAGGGAAGGGAAGGGAAGCATGCTGGACAATGGCTTCAAGACTTACTCTTCACCAGCCATCTACGGAATAACACTGTTGTTAAAAGCTTGGGAAGGGGCACCTGGGTGGCTCAGTGGGTTAAAGCCGCTGCCTTCAGCTCGGGTCATGATCCCAGGGTCGTGGGATTGGGCCCCGCATCGGGCTCTCTGCTCTGTGGATAGCCTGCTTCCTCCTCTCTCTTTCTGCCTCTCTGTCTACTTGTGATCTCTGTCTATCAAATAAATAAAATCTTTAAAAAAAAGCTTGGAAAACTGTGAGGTATTAGGACTTCTGCCTTCATCAAAGCAAAAGTGATCCATGCTAGTTTGCTTCAGGAGCAAAGCCCCGCTTTGCAGTTACAATGTTATTATTATTATTTTTAAAGATTCTATTTATTTGAGAGTGAGACAGTGAGAGAGAGCATGAGAGGGGAGAAGGTCAGAGGGAGAAGCAAACTCCCTGTGGAGCTGGGTGCCCAATGCGGGACTTGATCCAGGGACTCCAGGATCATGACTTGAGCTAAAGGCAGCTACTTAACCAACTGAGCCACCCAGGTGCCCTGTTATTTTTGGGTTCTTGATTATCCCTCATTCTAGGAACTGTAGCCTCTCCTTTCAGTTTTAGAAACACAAAAGTCAGAGTATTGGTGCTGACCAAATATAGACACTGGTTTGTCTTTGTAAGTACTTAGGCAAAAGTGTGACAGAGGCTTCTCCAAATATAAGATTATTAAAAAATAAAGAGGGGGCAGTTTTCAGTATGAAGACCCCACTGGAATTTCAGAGACAACTGCATACAGTGGACTTGTGCCACTATAACTTTGCTTGTTTGAGGTATGGGAAAAAATCAATCAATAGAGTGCTGTACCAGATTATGTTACAAATGAAGGAATCATAATCTCAGAATTTTAGGCTGGGAGAGGCTTGGGAATACTGGAGTACTGCATTTTCTTCACTCCACACCTATATATTTTTAATACTATTTATGGACTAGTAATATTAAAAATAATGATAGAGATAATAGACAAACAAAAGATTCATATTTGTCTTGGTTCTGTCCTGGATTTAATCTCCAATTTGTTTTATTGCCTTAATAATTTTAAATGCATTGATATTAAGTTTATTTTTGAATAGAGAATAATATGTATTTACAGGCTTAAAAAAGCTCATAAAGTACAGACAATAGTCTGTTGCTTTTTATTATGCCATTCTCCTGGCAGTGACATATTTTTGCATTAAGATAAGAATCACAGAAGCAAGAACCCTTACACGGTGTTTTTTCACTAATGTCACAAGCTGGAGTTTAAAGAATTTTGACTACTTTGTCTTTGTGACTTTACAGGCCCCTGTGTTGACATCTACTGAGTCATCACTAAGCACTTCAGTGCATTTATTTATTTATACATCTGGTTTTGTATTCCTAGCACAACTCATACAGTGTAATAATGGAGGGTATTCACTATATTTGTACTGGGTGAAAAGGTAAATCAAGAAGGAGAAGGAAGGAGGGAAGAAAAGGTAGACCGTAGGAGATTTTTAGGGCAGTGAAACTATTCTGAATGATCCTATCATGGTGAAAAACTGTCACTATACACATATCAAAATCCATACAATGTACAATATAGTGAACCCCAATGTAAACTATGCACTTTAGTTGATAAGATTGTATGAATATTGCTTCATCAAGTACACCATGCTAACACAAAAGGAAAAAATACGGAGAACTCTTTGTTTTATAAGATTTTATTTATTTATTTGAGAGAGAGAGATATCACACACGAGAGCACAAGCAGGGGGAGCGGTAGACAGAGGGAGAAGCAGGCTCGTGGCTGAGCAACCTGAGCCAAAGGCAGATGCTTAACCGCTTACCTGACTGGGCTACCCAGGTGATGTGGGAGAACTCTTTGTAGGGAAAGGGGAAAGGAGGGCATGTGGGAATTGTCTGTACTTTCCAATCCACTCTAAAACTCTAAAAAACATAAAGTCTCTGAATTTAAGCAGTAAGAAAGAAACAAACCAAGATAATTTAGATGAGATGTTCTTAGAATGTATGAATTGTGAGCAACAAAAACCAAATGCAAATAGCATAGGCACAAAAGTAAATATGTTGGTTTGCTTACTGAAGTCATGGGAATGCATCAGGGAAAACTGGCACCAAGAACTTCTATGCCCTCTTCCATCTTTGAAACACTCTAGGTTTACTTCCCTCATAATGCCCAAAGCATGGTAGCCTCCCAGGCTCATGACCTACTAGGTGTGCCGCAGTGGGAAAGGGCTCTTTCCTACTTTAGTTCTTTCTGGGAAAACTCTCCAGGGGATGTTGGTCAAATTATCTTGGAAATGTGAATATCTTTAGACCATTTATGGGGGTTGAGAGATCGGCTCCAATTATGGTATAATGTGTACAAGGCTGGAAACAAGTAGGCATGATAGAAGCTTAAACACACACGCATGCACACACACACACACACACATCATGACAGCTCAAGGGTTGGGGCTGTCTTTAGCAGAGCTGTGATGGTTAACATTATATGTCAACTTGACTGGGCCAAGAGACACCCAGAAAGCTAGTAAGATATCACTTCTGGCAATGCTAGTGAGGGTATTTCCAGAAGAGATTAACATTGAAATCAGGAGGTTGAGTAAAGCAAATCTGCTCTCACCAGTGTCGGCAGGCATCCTCCATCTGTAGAGGGCCCAAAAGAGTAAAAGGTCGGAGGAAGGGTGAGTTCTGTCTTTTCTTGACACAGGATATCCACCTTCTCCTGCCCTAGGACTTCAGTGCTCCTGGCTCCTGGGCCTTTGGACTCTGGGACTTCAATCAGTAGGCTACCCCAGGGTTCCCAGGCTTTAGGCCTCAGACTGGGAGTTATACCATCCGATCCCATTTTTTTTTTTTTTCTGGCCCTTGGACTTGGACTGAATTACATTACAGGCTTTCCTGTACCATTACAGGTTCTCCAGCTTGTATATGCAGATCATTCATATTTCAGACTCCATAATCACGTGAGCCAATTCCCATAAATTTCCTCTTCTTTCTATCTATCCATCTAGCTAGCTAGCTATCATCTATCTGTCTAATATGTCCTATTGGTTCGGGTTCTCTAGAGAAAAACCCTGACTAATAGATGAGCGGAGGAATATTAGGGTAGCCCAAGTTAGAGAGATATGAGTAGCTTAGTTCTAGATAGAGTATGTCTGTTAGCCATTCAATTGGAGATGTCAAATAAGCGCTTGGATATATGTGAGTCTCCTCATCCAGCTATCCACCTGATGCACTATTTATTGTCCAGCTCCCTCCTCTAGAATGCCAGCTCCATGAGGGCAGGAACTCTGCCTGTTTTGTTCACCGCTATGTCCCCAGTACCTAGAAGAATGACTGGGGCAAAGTAAATGCTTAGTAAAATATACTGGAAATGTGAATGAAGGAATGGATGAAAGAGTTGAGTGTTCTGTATGACAAAGTAGGTTGCGAATAGGATACAGTTAGGAAGTATCTGTTTGAAAGTTAAATTGCTTGCTGGGCTAATACTAATACTATGTGAGCAATAGACATCATGTAATAAACATTTTCTGTGTAGAACTATGTAGAAATGAAGAGACGCTTGCAAGGCTTCTGTAAACTTTTATTTTATACTTATGGGCCACTGCCAGTGCAGGGACCTTGGCTTCTGGCTCATTTCTACAGATTTGCTTGGTAGGGTGTGATAAAGGTAAAAATTGGAAATATTCCTTTTAGTAAACCATGGCTACTTACTGGTCCATAGCAAAATGCACACTGAAGCCTGTGTGTTATTCAGAAATCTATGATTTTCTGAACTGATGAAATGTATTTTAATATGCAAGAGACAAAACATCTTAAAAAAGAAGACAGTTGTCTAAACAAAATGCTGTGAACTATGGCTTATATTATAGGTATATATCACTGCACGTGATACACCAGTAAGTTATAGAATTTGACTGCTAACACATAAAGGAACCCTGCGATTGGATCAACTGGAACCTGATATCATTTTATACACAACTGTGCTAAAATGTAGCCCAACAAGTCAGCTTAGCTAATTTATCATCAGCAATCTGTCTGGTGAAGTCTGATAGGAAACATCAGACCTCTTGTCAGTCTCAGCATACTGAGTTGAGGAACCAAGACAATATAATACTTCAATATTTAATGACTTTTGCTCTAGCACAGGAAAAAGTACAATCCCAAATGCTGTTTTATCAAACCAACCCACCAACTGGCTCAACAAGCACTATTGTTAACCCATGGTTCATCCCCATTCATGCTGCCTCCCATATCCCATTTGTAATGGTGACATGTTCACAGGAATTATGACACAGATAGATTAAAACTGACTAAGGCCAGTGGTCATGATGAGCAACCGCTTCGATTCCACTCAGAGTATGTCCTGCGGTACAACTACAGGGCAGTGTTATTAGATTACATTAAATCCATACATACCATAACACACATGCATGCATCACACACACAAGTACATTCCATAAAGACAATCACAGAAAAATTGGCTAAAAAAATGTACAGTTGTTTATATATATTTATATACACCACAGTAAAAGATTTTCTGCTGTACTCACAGTCTGTAAACATCTTGGAACATGCCCAGCAAAAGTCACTGTGGGCCCTTTGAAATGGTGACCATGTGAGGAGTGGGGGTGGGGAAGGTGTTTAGATTCATGCTGGAAACCCAGGGAAGGGAAGAACTGTAAGTTCATGGTGGCATTTGGAGGTAATTATATCTCACTGATGTGATAAACTCAGCTGGTCACTTTGAAATGGTTTTTTATAAGTTGGACCGACAGTTAACATTTTTAGAGAAATCAAGAGACTATGAGGTGATATGTATAACATATATGTATGTACATATATGCATATGTCCACATATGTTACTATTATTTTTTTAAAAAACCCTAAATGAAAATTTCCAAGTCTTCTAAAAACCTTGTCTTTTTCTACTAGTTGTGCTTAGATGTAAATACATTCCACTGAAAGTCTTGGGTATGGGTGAATGATATGCACATTTAAATTTTAGTACATGATACTGATTTTACATAAAATATCTACAGTAAAAAAAGATTGGGCTGGTAAAAAATAGAACTATTTGATTCAAGCATTATTTTAAAATTTCACATAAAAATATGCTCCAGAGCTCCTGTGGAGCTTTCTGTAATGAAAGCCTCATTACAAAAGAAAATATAGGTTCTTAAAAATTCTTTGAATACCAGCTATTACACTGCCACATATGGATATCAGCCTGTGCTTTAAGTGCCTGTATTTGCCACAGCTTGAGAATTGATGTTTTAAAAATTAAAAAGTGACATGAGAAACATTAACCTGATTGCTCACCTTACTGCATCTAGCCAATTCAAAAAAATTGAAAATCTTGTCATAATCACTAAATTTTCATGGTGGCTAGTTCTCACTGGACATTCCACAGAAGCTGTCAAGTACTGGAAGACTGTTTTCAAGCAAAAGTAGTAAATACCCATCTGATTTAACCAGTCTCCTTTCCTCCTGCCAACTCTCACCATTTCTTTAGTGCGGAATATGTAAATAACAAGCAGAATATGTAAATTAGATAAATTAAAGAAATAAGATTCATTGAATTTGTGACCATAAACCAGTCCACCCTCTGATGTTTTAGAAAGCATTTTTCTGGGCTTGGGGCTGAGTCACAGGAGAAGGATTGGAGAAAAGATTTCTGGAAACACAGTTGCTGTGTGATTTTTTTCTCCAATAGAATTTGAAGGATTATTGATGAATATCTCTTAAGATGTTTAGTTGATGCTGTCCTTATGGCTGCTCCTCTCTGTGTTGTGGTTGTTTTGTTCATGGTTCTTCCACTGTATGCTTGTTCCATTCATGGGGACCGAGGTCATCAGACTTTTGGACTGGTAACAGCAGCAGCAGAGGCAAGACTGGGGGAAGGAACAAAGTCTAAATAAATGAGCCTACCAACCTGTTTCCAGCAGAACACAGAAGGCTTGGGCTCCTACCAACAAAACATGAGGAGAGAATGTGAACCTGAACAGTAATCTAGAGTATGGAGCCAGCAATCTCTAGGTAGAAATTAAACCGTCCATTCTAGTGAAGAGAAATAGATCCCTTATTTCTTGTTTTAATTTATTCACCAAATCCAAGTGGAAGGGAAGGCAGTATTGGCCTGAGGGAGCATGTCCTATGATTTGGGGTGGGCATGGGAGGAGAAGGGTCCAGAGGAGCTTGGCATTTCTGCAGTGTGCCTCACCTTGCATGGCTGTCTGCTTTGGACACCTCATCTCTCCTCATAGCCTTAGGTGGTAGGTGCTACTTTCCCTATTTTTGAAATGAGGACAAGGAGGCTTAGAGGGGAAACAGGCAGAACTGGAATTAGAACCTAGGACTCTCTGGATTAAGGTCCTTCTCCTGCATATGCTGCCTATGTATGAAGATTAATACAAAGATTGGTTTAATTTCTGAGAGTTTGTACCTTGATTTTTCCTTCCCCTCTAATTAATATGTAAATTAATTAAAATTAGATTAGTTCCAGATTATATGATGGATTAACTATGACCAGCATTTTAATCAATCCTTCCTTGGTCAGAGCCTTTCTTTCTTCCTTCCTTCCTTCCTTCCTTCCTTTCTTCCTTCCTTTCTTTCTTTCTTTCCTTCTCTCTTTCTTTTCTTAAGATTTTATTTCTTTACTTGAGACAGAGTATAAGCACAAGTGGAGAGAGGATCAGAGGGAGAGGGAGAAGTAGACTCCCCATGGAGCAGGGAACCTAATGTGGAACTCGATCCCAGAACCCTGGGACCACGACCCAAGCTGAAGGCAGATGCTTAATGGACTAGCCACCCAGGCTCCCGGGCAGAATCTTTCGTAGAGTACTTCATGACTTGTAAACATTGTCAAGTAGACTTCAAAAAGGTAGCAGCTAGAACTTCCATACCAAGTTTCATCTGTTTGTAAGATTCTTTGGTAAATATATGTCAATCTCCTTCCATTCTCCTGTCCATTCCATGAGGTCAGTCATGGTGTTTTTCCTCCCTTCTCTATCCCTAACAATAAAAAAACTCCTACTGAGAGCTTATTATTGTCCCAAGTGCTTAACAAATATTAACCCACTGAATCCTACCTATGAGATAGATACAGTGATCATCTGATTTTATAGATGACCGAACTGAGGGAGGTAGGAGGGGTACAACCTGGACCTGGATTAGACAGTTAGCAAGTACAGAGCTGTGATGTTAATCAAAATTGTTTGCATCCAGATCCTGTACCCTTGACCTCTATACTAGTCTTCCTAATATGTGCCATAAACTGCAGTGAAACATCCTGGCCAAAGGATCCAGTAAGGATTTACGCCATGCTAATTGTCCCAGGAACTGGAGAGATGATACCTCAGGAGGAAGGACATGGAGCTTCTGGAAGACATGGGTTGGCTTAGCTGCAAGGAAGTTTGAAGAACAGAAGGAAACTGATTTCAAATGAAATTCTATAGCTCAGATGGCCAGGGCAATAAGCATTTCCTTTCCTTGTATAGGCTATTATTAAATATCCTATTATTTAGCAAAAACTTTTTTTTTTTTTTAAAGATTTTATTTATTTATTTGATAGACAGAGATCACAAGCAGGCAGAGAGGCAGGCAGAGAGAGAGGAGGAAGCAGGCCCCATGCAGTGCAAAGAGCCCGATGCGGGGCTCGATCCCAGGACACCGGGATCACGACCTGAGCCGAAGGCAGAGGCTTTAACCCACTGAGCCACCCAGGCGCCCCTAGCAAAAACTTTTTTAAACAGTAGACTTCATGTTTTGTTGAGGCTGTGGTTAACATCTAAGATAATGTGAGGCATGACTAGGTTGTGTGTATTCTCTGGAGCCTGGAGCTCACAGTTGAGCATTTCTTTATAAAGCAGCATACTAAATTAACAAGTTATTAAGTTAGTTCTTTTTAGTCAAGCCTCTGAATATTTTGTTGTCTGAATTGGTATTTCCTTTCAGACAGCTTTTCTGACAATATTGCTTTATGCTGGCAATCTGACCCTCTTTCTGGGTAACAAAATAGGATTTTCACTTCTCTACTGGAAATTAGCCAAGCTCGTTGGTAACTTCATGTACCCCCTTGGTTGTCCTTAAAAAGATATATGCAAACCAGTCTCACCTGGAAACAATTCTTAAATTTCTTACTCACAAAGTACAGAGCTATGGGGTTTATACATGAATTCATGGTTGCCAAGTTAATGCCGATGTAATCCATGAGCAGCAAGAAACTAGAACAGAAGAAAATAGTGGAATAATTAGAAGATAATGTTTTCAACCTGCTAACTAGCATTTATCCCTAGAATAAGCATTTCTCTTGCCCAGGAGCCATTTCTTATAGTTGGCAGTCAGAATTTTTTTAAGGCCTTGTTTAAGTGGCAGTTTCAGTTCTGCAGAACATTTACAGATATACCTGCCACTTGGTTAGCTCAAACCATGACATACGGCCCCAGGAGGGGAGCCGCAAAATTACAGATACAGCTCACACAAACCCTGGGATCAGTCATGGGCTATGTCAGCAAAAGAAAAATAATCAACTTTGCAGTTTTAATTTTTAGGGCTAACGAGACTGTAGACTAGATGGTTTTGTAAAAATATCATAAGCATGACAATTGGAGAATCTCCAGTTTCCTAACGAGTACACAGGACCATACCTAAGTAATTCACATCGGTTCTTGTCCATCTCATCATACACGGTTTTCTTCAAAATACGGCTCAAGTGAAGAGGGAACCAGCAGAGAGCAAAAATTACAACCAAGCAGAAAACTGTTTTTGCCACTTCTCGACGCTAAAGAAAAGCAAGGGGAAAAAAAAGTACAATAAGTTTAGTGTTTTTCTGCTAGAGGAAAGAGCTACACAAAGGAAGTAGTAGACAGCAGAGAAAGAATTACTTTAAAAAGAGCCAGAAGAGTGCACCTCACAGGGCCTCCATGTTGTCAAGATTTGGAGTCCAACTTTCTAATCGAGGAGTTGCTAATGATTCTTTTGGGCAGCTGCCAGGAAGGATGGTGGCCTCAAGCTGGTTATTAGGGTCAGGACAGAAGTTCGACGTCAGGGAAATGGAAATTTGCTGGAGCTGAGCCAATGCTGGAGCTGAATGTGTGTGTGTGCACCCATGTGTATGACTGTATGGGGGGAAGGGTTAACTAAAAGCTTCAGTGATGGTAACTAGCATTAATGATAGCATGGCCGTCAATGTGACGGAACCCAACATAATAAAGAATGAACAAATCTACGAAGATATTTGGAAAACAGAAGTAGGGGATAGAAGATAAAAAGCCAATAGCGATGTGTTTTCTCCACTTCTTGATGTTGAAGAAAGCTAACACTGGGAGTTTTTTGCTTTTAAAATTCTCTTATTAATGACATGTAGCTTTCAAAGACCTCTGTTTGCAAACAGAGGGATGAGGGAAAAGGATTATCAGCAATATTGATTAGAATGACTGGAACATGTTTACCCTGGACTGACCTCAGTTTGAAGGTTTACATACTTTAGAGTTTGTGTAGGACCAGAAAAATCATAGGTTAGGAATTATCTGCAACCAGAAATTTGTGTGCATCATGCTTGAGTATTATAGTACATGCATTTGAAAGCCTAACTAGGAACATAAAATGCAACTTGTCTATAACTGGGATCAGTTAATGTCAAAATAAAATTGATTGAAAACAGGATTTGGAAGGGTAATGTTGGTTCAACCCAAAGCATATAGCATTAAATACGGGCAGCCTACAATAAACCCACATGATTAATAGAGCCATTTAAAAAGATTTCAAGGCAGTCGTCACAAATTGTGGCTCTAGCCTGAAGGACTGGGGTTCTTTAATCTTTCAGAGTTATTGGGTGGACTATGGCTTCAGAGAACATCCAAGCTGATCAACAATTGAGAAGATAAAGAGTTCCGATCTGTAGGAATAGGGGCTCATTTTAAAGGATCCTTTTGTGTACACAGAAAGTGTGACCAGAAAAAGAGGAAAGGAGGGTACTGGGGGAGAGGCTGTCTCCCTTGAGCAAATCCTCAAAGAGGACGATCCTTCAAAACCCGTTATTAATTTGTTGCCATGGCTGTCTGGTATTTGTATTTGCTTAACCAGTATCTCTTCTTCTGTTTTCCTTACTATCAGTCAAATCCTTGATTTTGTTGCTGCAGCAGGGGAGTTCCGGCTAATAGACTTCAAGGCCACCTAACACAGTCTGACCGCTGAGATCAAGTAGAAATCGCTGTGTGAGTTTGCTGGAAAAGCTACTAAAAAGTGGAGGCTGGTTCTCAGATGCACAAACACTACTGTGGTCTATATTCTTGCCCTTTTTGCTGCCTGGAAATCTGAGAGAGGTAGAGCTGTAGTTCTGTCTTCTAAAGGAAAAGTCAGCTAAAGAGCAGAGCCCTGGCTTCTGAGTCCCTTGAGCACTGAACCCGTGACATCTGATTTTTTTTTGCTGTGGGAGAAAGAAGAAACCCTCACTTGTTTTACTCAATGTTATTTTGGGTTTTCTGCTACCAGCATCCAAACACAATCCCTAACTGATAAAAGTTGTTGTCAGAATAATGAAGAGAAATTCGAGAAAACCACGCAGGAAGCAAAACTGGGAGCCATGTAGGATACTAGCCAAAGGGTGGCAGGGCCTTTAACTGTGAATTTAGTTCCCCACGGCCCTAAAGGAAGGTCTTCCAGCCCAGCCTGATCTCCTGCTGTTAAAACCTGTTACAACTTTTGGTGTGATGCTAGGCAATGCATCATAGGACCAAGACTTCAGTTTTAATCTGCATTTGGATTAGCCAATCTCATAATCAAGTGTATAAGGAGGTCTGTCCTTCCTATATCACAGGATGCTTGGAGGAATCAAATAAACAAATGACATGCTCTTTGGAAATGTAAAGAATGCAATGGAAATGTGAAGCAGGATCCTATTATCCTCGCAACCAATCCCTTCCAGTTATTTTCAGAGCGGTTACCATTCATAATTTAAACAGGTTCAATCATGGTATTAATGACAATTTCAGCACTGAAGAACATTGTCTTTTTGTTTTTTACAAATCTATTCTAATTAATTACCTCTACTGCAGGAGTGAGAGGCCAGCATTGCTTGATATAGTTCCTATTTGGAGCCCCTGAAACACTCATGCCTGAACAAAGTCATACTCAATCTACTTTTTCTGTTAAATTTTACTGAAAGATAATAGCTATCATTTGTATGCATGTCAGATTTTACATAGTGTATGTATGCACTTAATTATTTTGATTTCTGTAGTGATATCAATTCACATACTGTTATGCCAGGTTACAGATAAGAAACTGAAGCTCAGAAAAATCAGTACGTTAGTGGAAAGGAGTCACTGATGAGGAGCGGTGCTTGTGTATGGCGATTGTATAGGGCAGATTTATGGGCTCCATCAACAACTCATTAACTTCTGGTGTGGCTGGGTGTACTTACATACTTCTCTGCTCAGACTGAGAACTTATGTGCGGTCCTAGTTTTACTCTTTGAATTAATATATAACAAACATTTTTGGAGTACTTACTATGAGACATGGTATATGCGTTAGGTGATCCCTTTGATGTATTATTATATACATTTTATTTAAAATTTTAAGACTTGAAATTGAATTAATATTTGTACAGAAAGATGCAGGTATTATTATATGCATAGGGATTCAGAGAGATTAAGCAATTTGCCCAAAATCACAGAGCCCAGCAAGTCTAAGTGTAAAGCTTTGCCCTCTAAAGCCACCTCTGTATCTGTTCTGTTTGCTGCTTGGGGGAGGGGGGTGGGAGACCAACAATAGCCTCCTGGGGCTCTCCAAAATTTGACCTCTTTTCCTGTACCTAATCCGTATCTTATCATAAGTCTTACCTTAGATGTTTCTTTTTCTTTTTTTTTTTTTAACATATAATGTCTTATTTGCCCCAAGGGTACAGGTCTGTGAATCATCAGGCTTACACACTTCACAGCACTCACCATAGCACATACCCTCCCCAATGTCCATAACCCAACCACCCTCTCCCTACCCCCTTCCCCCCGGCAACCCTCAGTTTGTTTCATGAGATTAAGAGTCTCTTATGGTTCCAATCCCATCTTGTTTCATTTTTTCCTTCCCTACTCCCCAAACCCCTCACCCTGCCTCTCAAATTCCTCATATCAGGGAGATCATATGATAATTGTCTTTCTCTGATTGACTTATTTCGCTCAGCATAATACCCTCTAGTTTCATCCACATTGTTGCAAATGGCAAGATTTCATTTCTTTTGATGGCTGCATGTATTCCATTGTGTGTGTGTGTGTGTGTGTGTGTGTGTGTGTGTATCACATCTTTATCTATCCATTCATCTGTTGATGGACATCTAGGTTCTTTCCATAGTTTGGCTGTTGTGGACATTGAGATGTTTCTCTAATGAGGTTCATCTCTTTTTCCCCACTCCCCAAATGTGTGGTGCCCATGCCATGTTCTCACTGGACTCTTGTCCTTGTACTTGAAATACGCCCTCTGTCATCTCCTTCCCCATCAAATGCCTTTATCCTTGATGAACAATTTAATCTCCCTCATCCATGACAAGTGTCTCTGTGACTCTGTCTTACATCCTCCTTGGCTTCCCACAACACAGTCCACTTCTACCATACCTTGTGATTTTGTTTTCCAATTGTTTCATATTTGCATTTTATTTCTGCACCAAGACTTCATCTGCTTGTTTGTGTCCTGGCACAGTTCCAACAAGCCCAGTTCAATTCACAGACACACAAACACACGTGTTGAATATACTCTTGGCAAACTAAATCATAGTTCCTCTCTATCTGGCCCTGCTACCACAGCCACCTATTTTATCGGTAGGCTCTCCACATTCACAAAAGAAATTCCTAATATTATAACTATAAAGAAAACAGTTATAAGACACTATTTTTATTTTTAGGAAATGAGGCTACATCAGCTGAATACAATATCTATAGGCTTTCTGTTGTCTGGACAAATCAGTCTTGGCCAAATTTTCACGAGCTTATGAGGTTTACCTGTTTAAGGTGCTCACTGAGGGCAATTCTCAAGCTGCCGTTCCTTCTGTTTAACATCTCACAGGTCATAAGGGTGTAGAAGATAGCAGTGCACACCAAGGGCATGCAGAAATAGAACCCGAAGAGCCACCAATCCTTTACATCTTGGTAAAACTGTAAGGTGAAGAAAAGGGAGAGAAACAGAGGGGTATTATAATCTAAACTTACTGGGCAGTACCTCTGATGGCTTCAAAATCCTCACACCTGAAGGAATGTTTCTATGTGCACACCCTCTGCTTGTGGCAAAGGACTTGGGGTGTGATGCTCAAAACTCAGTTCAATTGGAAACCAAAAATCATCCTGGATTTATTTATAAAAGCCCATGAAGGAATGGCACTTCGAAATAAATGATCCTGACAAAGATACTTATTATGAACTGAAGTTGGTTTTAATTACACAGTGAGAGAGCCCTAATCAAGAAAAAGAATTCCCTTCCAAAGCATGATTTTGAGATATACAGAATATGTATTTATCTTTACTTATTGATGAGCCTCAAAATTTTGCTAGTGCCTGGTTTCCTTTTGACTCTTGTGGTTAAAGTGTACTTAATGTGAGTCTTGTTTGCTAATAGTGAAGGTTATAAACGGCTTATCTGTGCAGCTCTGGTTACTGGGAGTTAACCCTTTGCCTGGTATGCTTGCTATGTGACCTTGCAGCCTGCCAGTTTGAGCCCTCAAAAACCATGCCCTTTCTCACTCTTTAATACTTATCACCTGGAAACTATTGAGGCTGAGTATCTTATCTGAAGCCATAGTTAGCATTATCTCCTTGTGCGCAGGCTTTGTAAATAGAGGGTTATTCAGTTTTATGTGTTTTTAAAAGAGAAAATTTAGTTCCCTATAAAAATAGAAATTAGAAAGTTATATCTACATTTTTCCTTCTACTAAATCAATCGCTAACTTAGAAATGCTTTTCTCTGTGTTCTTTCTCCAGATTGTTTATTTATGAAGGATAATGTGGCCTCCTGTATCATCTCAGTTCCCACAGTAAAAAATAATCATGCCGCTCTATGAAAAACTGGACAGTTGCTGAATATAGAAAGAGGCCCAGTAGGCTACACTTGTAACATGTCTATTAAAATAATCTATAAATGGCTCCTGAGGAAAAAAAGTTCTGGGCAGAGGTTCTTAACTGTTCTTAGGCCATCGACCCCTTTGAACGTCTGGTGAAGACTGTAATCCTTTCTGAAAGTAATACTTCTATATGCGTAAAAGTAAGATTACAGTGGTAACCACTTACCTTGAAACACAGCTATTGAAATAGTAAAAAGAAAATTCTGATATAGAAATAGAGGTGTTTGTTAACAAGTTAAGAGGAAAATCTAATGGTGGTTCTAATAACTATCAGAAGTTGAAAAGTGATGAGCATAAATGATATTTCAAGATTACCCAACTGTTACTGTGACAAGAAAATGTCTATTATTCCTATTAATAGAAATATGGTTCTGTTAAATATGATTGTTGTTCATTGCCTAGATTCATAATAGAAGGAAATGATAAATTCCAGTTAGAAGTTAGTGAAAATAAATATGTAATTTCTTTTCCATTTAAGTTCACATACCCCTGAATTCTATCCTAAAGTTACTGTAAACTACCAAAGGAGTTGGTTTATTCAGATGTATTCATACAAATATCTCCCTCTCCATATCACACTGTAGAAGATTTCAGTACTGAAGTCAAAAAAAAAAAACAAAACAAAAATTAAAAAAAAAATCAGAACTCTTTACCACCACCCCCTCCTTCCAGATGCTTTGCTGACTGGATATGAATGCCGCAGAAGCAGCTCCAGACGGTTTGGAAGCTGACCCCTGAGGGGTCTGGGTGGAGCCCCTGCCCCCTCCAAGGCACAGGCCTGTAGAGAAAGGGGTCACACATTTCTTTTGAACTAATGTCATCAGCCAGGGTATGAAGGGACCTCCTTCCAGTCTAGGTTACAGCAAAGTTGAGGAGGAAAGAATGGAACACAAATTGGGGGATAAAATGAGAAAAAAGGAACAAGAGTAGAAAAAAAATCTGAAAACTTCAGACTTGGACCGGAATGTAAAAAAATGATCAGTTTAAACCCCTACCTTTTACTGAAACCCTAAGGTAGCCAACCTTTGCTTGCCCACTCTTATAAGAGAGACTTGTCTTTGCAAAACAGCCCTTTTCATTTTGCCTGGTTCACATGATTAGTAAGCCCCTCCTTATATCAAGACTCTTCTCTCTAGCACTTTAGTCTGGAATATCTAGATGGCTTATTCCCACTGCCCAAATTCCGATAACCTCTTGCTGTCTCCTTTGTTCTTTCACTTTGGAGACTAACTTAATAAAAAGGTCAGTAGATAAACAGAATACCTTCATTTTACCATTGCCAGTTTGGCAGTTTTCAAGAGCACTTTTAAATTTAAAATAAGAATTTCCAAAGAGGAAAACTGGTCAACTGTAAAACCACTAATTTTGTGAATTTTCCAAGTTAGGAAAACATACCTGAAGATGTCTGTAAATGATTAAATGTGGAATCTGAGCTGCATGAAACCTACATCAAAGCACTAAATTATGCTAGTTTAAGAGAAGTAGTTATCCTTTCGGTTTTTCTCCTCTGTCCACATTTGACTAATTTGGTAAAGGAAATATGGATTTTAAACATGTTTTCCAATACACTCAATTACATGATTAAAGTCTGCAGAAAAACATTAATGTGGTCAGGTGTATTAAACGACGTTGATGGAATTCGCTTAACCAAAACACTTTAAAAAAAGTTCTGCAAATTTATATTATTTGTATAATACATGCAGAATTTGTACCACCGTAAGTACCTGTAAGTATGGCTTCCTACTTTAAGTTAATAAATCTATCTTTAAAAAAAATGTGAGCATTGTGCATTTGCCCAAGTAACATAAAATGCCTATCAGCATGCCTGTCAGATGGAAATTGTTGTGCTGTGTTGCTTATTATAAAAACAAATAGCACATCGATCTTTTTTTCTCAGTTTTTTTCAGCACATGTGCTACCGAAGTGAGCACTGAGGACGTTTGTTTTAGACTCTGAGTTGCTTGGTGCAGAACAACAGTCCTGTCTACAAATGTGCTATAAGAGTGAAAACAAAATAGTTCTATTCAAAAAGCTAAACCCTCCCATAACGTGTACTTTTCATGCAGCTGAAGAATATGTGACCAAACTAAAAGAGTAAACCACGTTGGGCACTGTAGAGTATCAACAAGTCTTGGCCATGATAAAGTATAAATGAAGACCTCCTCCCTCTCCCCCAGTTAATTCCCTTTATACTCTCCATACCTCCATGAATTTTGACGTGGCATTGAGCATACAGGTTTTGTGCTGTTCACCCTTGTATTCAAAGGGCACCATGACAAAGCCGATAGCTTCAGGGATGGCCAGGATAAAAGAAAGGATCCAGATGGAGACTATCTCAATGGCAGTGATCAAGGGAATCCCAATTCCCTGAACGCGACTCCAGGAGGCAACTGCTCTGTACCTGAAAAAAAAGGGGTGGTGGTGGTGGTGGAAAGCAGTCGTTAGGAAATTTAAAATTTATTTAAGTTAAAGAAATTAGAAATGCTGGAAAGATCTTTCCCTTGGCCAATGAGGAATCATTGGCTTTTTATCACTTTCTGTGAGTCCTGATATGAAAAATAAGGGGGGTCATTAAGAGATTCATTCCTGGGGCGCCTGGGTGGCTCAGTGGGTTAAAGCCTCTACTTTCGGCTCAGGTCATGATCCCAGGGTCCTGGGATTGAGCCCCGCATTGGGCTCTCTGCTCTGCAGGGAGCCTGCTTCCTCCTCTCTCTCTCTGCCTGCCTCTCTGCCTAATTGTGATCCCTGTCTGTCAAATAAATAAATAAAATGTTAAAAAAAAAAAGTTTCATCCCTTTGGGAATCAGTTGCTTCAGCAGGCCTAAGTCTGAAATCTTCATTTGGGGTTCAGCAAAATCTTGTGACAGTTTATAATGTGGCAGCATCAGATAGATTTGCCTGAGTTTTTTATGCTGGGGAAAAAAACTGGATGATGGAGTAGTGAAAGCTGCTAGTACTCATTAAGGTCGTATCTTATTCCTCTTTATATAGTAAAAAAGAAACTTGAGGAAGGTGGGTGGGATGGTCTAGCTGGGTGATGGGTATTAAGAAGGACACTTGTGCTGAGCACTGGGCATTATATGTAAGTGATGGACCACTGAATTCTACTCCAGAATCCAACTTTGCACTGTATGTTAACAAGAATTTAAATTAAAAAAAAAAGAAACTCAAAACATTATCTCTGAGGTAGATCTAGATACCCTTAAGTGAATAGTAGCCATCGATAGCCCATCATCTTCTCCTTTCTTCCATTCTCACTGTACAACTGGTACACTGGCCTTGTACCATGTGACAGTTTTATTAAGTAAATATTTCTGGTAAATATCAAAAATGACTATCTCAGGACACCTGGGTGGCTCAGTTGGTTAAGTGGCTGCCTTCGGCTCAGGTCATGATCCCAGTGTCCTGGGATCGAGTCCCACATCGGGCTCCTTGCTCGGCAGGGAGCCTGCTTCTCCCTCTGCCTCTGCCTGCCTCTCTGTCTCCCTGTGCTCGCTCTCTCTCTCTCTCTCTAACAAATAAATAAATAAAATCTTAAAAAAAAAATGACTATGGATGGAACTAGAGCGTATTATGCTTAGCGAAATAAGTCAACTGGAGAAAGACAACTACCACATGATCTCCCTGATATGAGGAAGTGGAGATGCAACGGGGGTGGGAGTTAAGGTGGTAGGAAAAGTAAAAATGAAAGAAGATGGGATCGGGAGGGAGAAAAACCAAAAGAGACTCTTAATGTCATAAAACAAACTGAGGGGGGTGGGGGAAAGAGGGGTTGGGTGAGGGTGGTGGGGTTACATCATATGTTTAAATAAAGCTTAAATAAAGTTAAAAAAAAAAAATGACTATCTCTCCCATTACGGTCCTGTGCTAGAACAGATAAAATGGAGTTAAAGTTACCTTGGTTCCTAATCTTTAGGGAAGATTCGTAATAGAAAACAGTGGTTCACCTCCTACACTGCTGGTAGGAATGCAAGCTGGTGCAACCACTCTGGAAAACAGCATGGAGGTTCCTCAAAATTTGAAAACAGAGCTACCCTACGACCCAGCAATCACACTGTTGGGTATTTACCCTAAAGATACAAATGTACTGATCCGAAGGGGCACGTGCACCCGAATATTTATAGAAACAATGTCCACAATAGCCAAACTATGGAAAGAACCTAGATGTCCATCAACAGATGAATAGATAAAGAAGATGTGGTCTACATATACAATGGAATATTATGCAGCCATCAAAAGAAATGAAATCTTGCCATTTGCGACGACATGGATGGAACTAGAGGATATTATGCTGAGCGAAATAAGGCAATCAGAGAAAGACAATTATC
This sequence comes from Taxidea taxus jeffersonii, assembly GCA_003697995.1. Taxonomy (NCBI): domain Eukaryota; kingdom Metazoa; phylum Chordata; class Mammalia; order Carnivora; family Mustelidae; genus Taxidea; species Taxidea taxus. The sequence goes on along the minus strand of ML105083.1, from coordinate 220,520 downwards.
ATATGATTTCCCTGATATGAGGAAGTTGAGAGGCAACGTGGGGGATTTGGGGAGTAGGAAAAGAACAAATGAAACAAGATGGGATTGGGAGGGAGACAAACCATACGAGACTCTAAATCTCACAAAACAAACTGAGGGTTGCTGGGGGGAGGAGGGTAGGGAGAGGGTGGTTGGGTTATGGACATTGGGGAGGGTATGTGCTATGATGAGTGCTGTGAAGTGTAAACCTGGCAATTCACAAACCTGTACCCCTGGGGCTAATAATACATTATATGTTAATAAAAAATAAAAAAATTAAAAAAAAAGAAAACAAAACAATGGTTCATACCAAAATACAGAACATAAATGTATGTAACAGAACAATGATGTCAATCAAAAAACAAGCTGACTTGGGGCACCTGGGTGGCTCAGTGGGTTAAAGCCTCTGCCTTCAGCTCAGGTCATGATCTCAGGGTCCTGGGATTGAGCCCAGCATTGGGCTCTCTGCTCAGCAGGGAGCCTGCTTCCTCCTCTCTCTCTGCTTGCCTCTCTGCCTATTTGTGATCTCTGTCCAATAAATAAAATCTTAAAAAAAAAAACAAGCTGACATTAAGAAATTGTTTACCTCATTTTTTACTTCAATAATTTTGTGATAATAATCACATTTCAATGTTAAGTCTAGAAAGGGTTTGGTTTTGAAACTCTGCTTTGACCTGATGTGATGGTCTGGTGCTAATGACTTTTAGACCTACTAAGATGGGACCTGTGACGTGATATGACATTTTTGGCTTCATTCTTGAAATGTTTTTTTTTGCTGTTGTAATGGAAGGAAACATTCTCTTTTTATAGCTTTCATTAGATAATGCCAGAAGAAGACTGTAAAACAGACCAAGGCAATGAGGACAGGTACACATGGGTTTGTAGGACACATGACTTAACATCAAAGATTTGTGAAGCCAAGGCAAGGTACCTGTCTTATATTTTGTGTTCTATCTCAGTACATTCATGAAAACACAAGTCATAGAAATGATGCTACCTAGTTTTTCACTGTAGCTTAGAACCCATAGTTTGAGTTTGCAGGATGATGCCACATGGCATTGATACAGCGCAATTTACTGAGAAATTGTTTTGCAAAAGATTTTTAGGGTAAACAAGATTGATGTACAATATGAATCTTAAGAAAAAGTCTGGATTAGTTCAGAAGAGAATAAAATACAGCTATGGAAACAGACCAAGAAAATCCTTTCACAATATAGCCAAGGTTGCATTTTTAAATTTATGGTTATTTCCAGTGGGATAAAGACTGCTATTTATTTTGCTTTTCATTTCTGTTTACTTTTCTTTGTTGCCTTATTTGACTGGCAGCCTGATGTCCAGTAAAAGCTAATAGGAATGGAGACAGGATGTCTATATCCTGAGGCTGTGAGTTATATCTATTTCTTTTCCCTCTTCCCTTAGATCAACTATGAGGAAAGGTGATTTAAATAAAATGCTTTATCTCCTAAGGGAGTGAGAAAGCCAGATTTCTTAGGCAGGATTGGAGATAGAAGATGGTTTGAGTAAGAATATATGGTCAACATGTTCTTATGATGAATACATTCACATAGCAGTTTCATTTTATAATGTGCTGAGTTCCCAGAATATTATACATTTATAATCTAATGTAAATTCAACATTTTTAGATAAATAGAAGTAATGTTTAGTGTGTGGTGTAGCAAACCCACATGGCTGAGAATTAGATTATTCTTCTTTTGTAATCACATTGATTTTGATAACATTTCCATGGGATGAGAAAACAACCATAAGTGCAATTAGAAACAATCATTTGTGGTGACGGGCATAGGAATAGGTGTGGAAAGTAAGAAATACTGGATGTTCCAAAAATGATGTCTATTTGGAATATAATGATACAACATACAAAAATGCAAACCTGTTCTCCTTACTAGGTGTGATTATAAGCATGTTTCAGCAGAGTTGATGTGTACATATGACATCCTCACTTGCCACAGAAAATATGCAGGTGTAGATTCAACCACTAACAACTGATATTCCAGAAATGATGTCTCCTTTTTGAAATGCTTTCTTCACTTGGCTTCTACTACATTCTTCTGGGTTTTCTCCAGCTGATAAGACTGGCCACTCCCCCTCTCATCTCGATGGCTGGAAACTGCTCAATTCTCAAACTCTTAGTAGCATTGGATTCCACCTTAGTCCTTGGACCTCTTTTCATCTCTGTTGGCACACTTTCTTTTAGTGATTTATACAGTCTCATGGCTTTAGTATCAATTTCCTATGTACTGATCATTAATTCCCAAATTTACAACTCTAACCTAGAACCTGGCCTCTAGCTCCAGACTTGTCTATCCAACTGCTTAACTGAGATGGCCACTTGATATCCAGTAGGCATTGGCACTCACCCAAGCCAGACTCCTGGTCCTCTTCCATGACCCCCTACCCTAACCTCTCTCCAGTCTTTACCACCTCAGGCCCAGAATCTGAAGTTAGCTTTCACTCCTCTTTTTCTCTTTGTTACCACACATCCAGTTCTTTGGCAAATCCTGCAACCTCTTCCTTCATGATGCATCCAAATGTAACCACCTCTCACCAGCTCTCCTGTAGCTTCCGAACCAGGCTCCCTGCATCTACTTTGCCCTACTGTACTCTACCTAGAGTGAGCCTGTTAGCTCAGAAGTCCATCATGCCATCCCTCTGTTCAAATCCCCCAGTGGTTTCCCATCCCAGGAGAATGCCTACTGGTGTCCTCAGAGCTGCATCATCATCTCCTTCTCTGCTCACTTATATCTTCTTACAGGGTCCTTTCCTGAACATGCTATTTGAAATTGTCCGAATCCCCTCTAGACTTACACTGACCTGCTCACCCCGATTTATTTTTCTCCATAGCACTTACTACCATGTGACCAATCAAATATTGTATTTATTTTGTTTATTGCTTATGTCCACCCTTTTCTTAAAATATAAGCTCCATGAGGGCAGACATTTTATATGTTGGTCATAATGCCTAGAACAATAGATGCCAAATCCATATCTGTTGAATTAAGTGTCTTTGTTTCCTGGCCATGCATTTATTTTTATTGGCTTTAGCCAATACATACTACATTCTGGGCCTTTTCTTATTTTTCAAGCCATCTCTGAGTAGGTAATAGATAAAAACCTAATACTTTGAGAATCTTAGAATCAAATAATTTAAAAAAAAAACATGAAGGACACTTGGGTTGTTCTTTTTCCCCTTCATGTTCTACTATCTGGGAACTGAGGGCTGGAGTGTTACTATATCTTCTACCTGGTCTCCTGTGGATGTGGGGAGTCTGGACCAGGGCTCTGGTGTGCCAACTCCCAGGGGGGGTCTTTTCCCACAACATCACCTTGTTACCCTGTCATGTGATGTACCAAAATAAAACTATAAATTACATGCTTTATTTATGTAAAGATGTTTGTTAACTGTATATGTCTATAAATAGATTTTTAGATGTTTTCAAGGCCAAAGGCATTTAATGCATCTTTTTGAATTTTTGAGGTATGGTCTGGGATGGTCACTAAATTTAAAAATATTTATTATTGAATGTGCTTTAAAACAATATAAAATAAAATTCAAAAGATAATATTTCAACAAAATCTATTTTTATTTCTTTTTATTCTTTGTCCATTTCTATTCACATATGCATAATCTAAATATATATTACAGTCATATCAATTACAATTTTATTTTTAGTTTTATCTACTTTTCATTATAAAAAATACCTCTAGGAGCACCTGGATGGTTCATATCAGTTGAGCATCCGACTCTTGATTTCAGCTCGGGTCATGGATCTCGGGGTCCTGGGATCGAGCCCCGCATCAGGCTCTCTGCTCAACAGGGAGCCTGCTTCCCCCTCTCTCTCTGCCTGCCTCTCTGCCCATTTGTGATCTTTCTCTGTGTCAAATAAATAAATAAAATCTTTTTTAAAAAGTCCTTATGCGGGACGCCTGGGTGGCTCAGTTGGTTAAGGGGCTGCCTTCAGCTCAGGTCATGATCCCAGCGTCCTGGGATCGAGTCCCACATCGGGCTCCTTGCTCGGCGGGGAGCCTGCTTCTCCCTCTGCCTCTGCCTGCCTCTCTGTCTGCCTGTGCTCGATCTCTTTCTAACAAATAAATAAATAAAATCTTAAAAAAAAAAAAGTCCTTATGCTTCTGTAGAGGCATGGCATTTATTAATTTAATAGCTACACAGTATAAATGGATATTGATAGAATTTACTTAAATATTTCTCCTAAGGTCACATCAATTCTAGTGTTTCAAGGTTGTGAATAACACACCTACAAATATGTTTGTACATATAGTTTTTTTTCTTTTTGAATGATTTTCCTGGATTAATTATCTTGAGTGAGATTACTGAATCAAAGGAAGGAAAAGGTGGGTAACATGCTTTTAAGAAGTTTCTATCAGGTGCCTGTCCATACTTGCCTACATTAGAAATTATTCTTTTTCCTTCAATTCTGCCTCTTCCCTTAAGTTATCACTTCTATCCTCACCTAGGCACAGTTGAAACTAACAGCAAATGCAGTCACTTGTAACGTTTGTTTATGGTTTCTGTCTCTTACGGGGTAGACAAACCAACTGCCATACAGAGGTCTGGAGGCAAAATAACCAGCAGGAAGAATTTGAAAGAGAAACCAGGCATGGTGGATTAACAGATAGCGGTGAGCACTTTCACACTTCTTCAGCTGAGTCTTTCAGTTGGGTTGACCAGTGACTGCTTGGACTGGCTGAGTGGAGCTGGAAGGATGTTTTGTGGGTTTCAGGCCTGGTCGCTGAGCAGAGCCACAGCTCCACCCTCATGCCTGCCTCACAGAACGCATTGAGAGGTGCTAGACTGCAGGGGTGAGGCTCTGCTGAGCTTAGACTTCGAGCTCTTCTTGCCAATGGGCCGGTCATTTGTTTGGACCCAAGAGACAGGCTTAGCCATCAGCTGAATTCCACCAAAATACCCAGGCAAAGTGACAGGTTGCAGAGGAATTGCCCAAATTCCTACCCCACCACATGGTGAGATAATAATAAAATGGTGGTTGCCTAAAGCTGCTAAGTTTTGGGGTAGACTGTTAGCTAAGAAAAATAAGAGGAAAATTAACCAGTCGCTTGATCTTGTCAATAGAATTAAGATAAAAGAATACATAACTGTGTGCCATGGGCACAGACCTCAAAATGAGATCCCAGGTTGCCCTATAGTCAGCGTTAGTTTTGTCTCTGTCCCGGCCCTGGGTTCTCTCTTCTGGCTCTGACTCTTCTTTCATATCTCCCCTATTTTCATGCACAAAAGAACATCATACCACTGGGAGAATAAGGAGAAACCAAGTCTGACTCTAAATAAAAATGAAGCTTTCCAGAAAGCCACTTTCATGTTTCTTGACTTAGGACAAACCTTTGAGAACATCATAGAGACCACTAAGCAATTACGTGAAATGTTGGGACGAAGAACTGACATTGGCTTTTGAATTTGAGGCTTATCAAACAAAACTGCCTTATTAATAGTCTCTGCAACTTTTCCAGGTATCTAATTATACATCATTCCTGGAGCATTTGTCAAGAGAGTTTTATCTTTTCATAACCTCCTTCCCCAGGCAATTTTTAACTACAAGTTAGATCTGTACCCAGACCTTTTTACAGGTCTGACCCTGTCATTTTCCACTTTAAACATGACAGTTAACTTTACAAAGAACAGCATTGAATTCCCCTTCCATTCTGCTCCGTCCTTTTTACCCCCAAACAATCTCTAAGTAACATCTGAAATATGTCATTTATGGCATGCAAAAATACCTATTTTAATTGTTGGTGATGGCTGGTTAGTCCTATTTTGCTGGGAAAAATTCATTCATGTTAGAAGTATATTATTGTAGTGTTAAAAAAATTTTTCACTGATACAGCTGAGGAGAGGTCAAAATTGTTTCTAAATTTCCTCAGTCTTTTCTGAAATTCCTGTTTATCTTTTTTGTAAAGTAAAAATCGATGAAAGTTAGGTTTGAGGAGGAACTAGTGAAAATGTAGAGGAGGCAGTCCAAGTCGATATTTACAATGAAAACTCATCTTTTCTGGGGCAAGTCATGGCTTCTTCTTCCTCTCTTATTTACCTCATTTAGATTAAAAGCTGATCGTGAAACAGCTAGATTTTTTCTTTCAACTTTCTGTATTCCATATTCATTGAATAATCAATAAGGTAATAAAGAAATTGTATAGAACTTGGATATATAGTTCCTCTTATTATTTTCTCTCAAAATAACAACTCTGAAATGAGAGATAATTATACTGAAAATATACTTAAAAAATCATGGGAACTCTCCCTGAACTGTAGTCTGATTCACTGAGCTCACAAGAGGGAGGCAGGGATTCCTAAACTGCAAATTGTTTTGTAATAGGTTGTAATTTCCCTCTTTTTATTTCTTGTTTTAGTTTTATTATTTTACAAAAGGATTTTCTAAAAAAAAAAAAAAGGAAAGAGGGATTTTCTTATTTTTAGTAGAATATAATGCAACCAAATCAAGACCCAAAGCAAATCGTATCTTCCAGAATTAAGTGTGAAGGATTCATTCTCTAGGGTGAAAGCTTTTGAACTGGAAATGTCACAATAGATTGTCTACGCTCCAGTCCCAAAGCTTAGAGTCAGTACCAAATGAAATGTAAAATAATAAAGAAAGGACCCAGGGAACAAAGAATGTTCAGTTTATTACCAAGGAAAACCTGAACTAAGGCAGATTTTTCTGGGAATGTAATTTTATTTTATTTTATTATTTTTTAAAAAAGATTTTATTTATTTATTTGTTAGAGAGAGAGAGCGAGCGAGCACAGGCAGACAGAGAGGCAGGCAGAGGCAGAGGGAGAAGCAGGCTCCCTGCCGAGCAAGGAGCCCGATGTGGAACTCGATCCCAGGATGCTGGGATCATGACCGGAGCCGAAGGCAGCCGCTCAACCAACTGAGCCACCCAGGCGTCCCTGGGAATGTAATTTTAAAATGGTTTATTGTCTTGATCTAAAACTGAGCCCACGTCTTAATGAAATAGACTTTTGATGCCATTTTTTCTTTCCTCCTTTTAACCAAGAACATGTCATTGGATACACAGCTGAATTACACATTTAATTCATTTTTCTCCATGTTCGAGATGGGAGCGGGGAAGATGTGGTAAGGTGAGGTGAGCCTACACCTGACATGGGAACCTATCTATGACTGATTCCCTCCATCCACTCCATGCCCCAACCCAACTCACCCCCTGACTGGTAGAGTTTCTACTGGGGAGAATGAAACTGTGCAAAATGGTTGCTTGAGATTCCCCCCAAGGAAGAAAGAGAGGGAAAAGTGATGCAGGGTTTTGATGGTTTAGGAGATTTAGGCCTTCTGTAACCTAAATACCTTCATGCATTTCCTTCTCCCTTGTCCTCAGGTTGCCATTTTCACAATTTGAAGACTTCTAAGGGGCAGCAGCTGGGCCTTATCCTTACGTCTGTGCACCATCCCCTTCCTGCCTGAGCCCCTATGGAACTAAATTATGAATTATGCTTCTCAATCTAGGGATAATTTATTATATAGGATGTCCCTAAGGAATAGTACCTTAAAATATTTTTTCAACAAAAAATTGATACCTAGACTTAAATAAAATATAAAATGAATACTATAACTATGCCACATAACATGACATACAAAATATACTCTAAATTTTCTCACAAGAAAATATATCTCAAGGGTGACAATTTGCCTACATTGCTTACTAAAGCAAGCAAATTCTATCTTCTCTCTTTTAAAACATTTATGTATGTATGTATGTATGTATTTGTATTGAGGTATAATTGACATAAAACATTCTATTAGTTTCAGGTGTATAACACAATGATTCAGTATCTGTATACATTGTGAAATGAGCATGACAATTAAGTCTAATGGACATCCCTCACCAGTTACAGAATTTTGTGTGTGTGTGATGAGGACTTTGAGATTTACTCCCTTAGCAATTCTGAAATATGTAGGACAGTATTAACTATAGTCACCATGCTGTACATTACATGCCATGGCTTATTTATTTTATAACTGGAAGTTTGTACGTTTTGAACCCCTGCAGCCATTTCACCCCCACCATCCTGCCCTTTGGTAGCCACCAATCTGTGCTATCTATGAACTTGTTTTTGACTTGTTTTGCTTGTTTTGTTTTTTAGATTTTCTATATAAATGAGATCATAAGTATTTGTCTTTCTCTGTCTCACTCATTTCACTTAATGTAATGTCCTCAAAGACCATCCATGTTGTCACAGATGGCAAGATCCATTCTTTTTCACCACTAAATAATATTCCATTGCTTATACATGCCACATCTTCTTTATCCATTCATCCATGGGTAAACATGAGTTGTTTCCACATCTTGGCTATCATGAATTATGTGGCAATAAATATAAGGCCGCTTATATCTTTTCAAATTAGTGTTTCCATTTTCTTTGGATAAATACCCAGAACTGGAATTGCTAGGTCATATGGTAATTCTATTTTTAATTTTTTGAGGAACTTCCATACTGTTTTCCACAGCAGCCACACCAGTTTACATTCCCACCAATAGTGCACAGGGTTCGTTTTTCTCTGCATCCTTGCCAATACCTGTTGTCTCTTGTCTTTTTGATACTAGCTATTCTGAGAGGTGTGAGATGATATTACACCATGGTTTTGATTTGCATTTCCTTGATGATGAGTTCTTCCTCTCTTTTGGTTTCTCTTTTTATCCATGACCCTTAGGAGATTATACTTACTTGTTTTAAAAAAGATGTTATTATTTATAGGGAACAAGAATTGTCCTTGTCTTCATTCTGTTTCTCATTCTTTTTTGTCATATGATGATCTTGTCCAACTTTGGCTTTTGGTTGGATGTTTCCTCATAGGTGCAGTTTTCTCTTAGGAAGCTGGGTTCCTCTTTCCCAGCGCTCATTATTGTCCAGATTCTTTTTTTTTTTGTTAAGATTTTATATATTTATTTATTTGTCAGAGAGAGAGAGAGAGCACAAGCAGGCAGAGCGGCCGCAAGCGACAGAGAGAGAAGCAGGCTCCCTGCTGAGAGACTCAACCCCAGGACCCTGGGATCATGACCTGAGCTGAAGGCAGCAGCTTAACTGACTGAGCCACCCAGGTGTAACCTATTGTCCTGGTTTTTAAAGCCTTTGGGACAAAGTTTAATTTTTTAATAAAGTGATATTTTCCCAAATATGATGGTTTTTGTAAAGGAACTAATAGGGATAGAAGCAGCTCTGGTCTGGGCACCTGCATGTATTTCTCCACATACAGAAGCTTCCGTGTTCATGTCTATGCTTGCGCCTTAGAGCTGCTTGCCCATAGAAAATTAACCTTGATATAGAACAAAGGTCACAGGAATGAGCTGCATAAGTGAGATAAATAAAATGTATAAAGTAGCATAGAGTAAATAAGGAAAATGGGTAATGGGCAATAAAAGTAAAGATACTTTCAGAATTTTTTTTCTACTCCTAGAACATTGCAAACACCAATCATCCCATCCCTAGCTATAACTATTGCTAATATCTGTCATGTTGTCTTCAAGGAATTTTATATTCATATACCTACACATGTTCTCCATTGGCTTAACATGGAGTAATAAGATTGCTATATTTTCCTGTAAATAATTTTATAAAGCACATTTTTGTGCATGAATTCTCTGTTCAGATTTTTTAGATTGTTTTCTTAGAATCAAGCCTTAAAATTGTAATTACTGAGTCAGAAGACAAAAGCATTTGTAGGATTTTACCTTCCTGAAGGGCTGTTTAAATCTCTACTCCCACCAGATACTGAGAAACATGTTTCCTTAGCTGAAATCTCTTTGATTACATGAACATTATTTATATGTTAATTAATCATTTAAGTTTCTTCTTTGGTATTTTTTTTTTATTTAAGATTTTATTTATTTATTTGAGAAAGAGAGAGAGAGCATGAGAGGGGAGAAGGTCAGAGAGAGAAGCAGACTCCCTGTGGAACTAGGAGCCCAATGTGAGACTAGATCCTGGGACTCCGGGATCATGACCAGAGCTGAAGGCAGTTGCTTAACAAACTGAGCCATGCGGCACCCTCTTCTTAGGTATTTTTATAGTCATGCTCTTTTTATATGGAAGTCTTATGATTTTAATTACTATCTGTGTGGTCTCCCTGATTACCAAGAATATTAGCATGTTGTAGCTTTTGTATCAGGTATTTGCTGCAAATATTTCCCCCAGCTTCTTGCTTAATTTGTTTTTTAAATTTATGAATGCTTGATCTTCATGCTTTAAAGTTTCATGTCCTGAAATCCTTTTGTAGTTATATTCAGCATTTCTACCACTTTTTTAAGCTCAAAAAGTCCTCCTTTACTAGTGATCAAAAAGATATTAGTCTATTTTCTTCTATGTGGCATAAGTTTTTACATGCTGGAGTGTAGTGGTTAACAAGGTGGGTGACTTATAGTTGATACTGCCTTGGTCACCAAATGGCCTTGGTTAATCTCTTCCGACCTCAGCTCCCTCATCTGTAAAGTGGGGGTGATTACAGGACCATCACAAGCTCGTGTCAGAGGGATCAAGGACAAGAACTGCTGTAAAGTATTTTTAACATGGCTTAGCACGTACTTATACTCAATAAGTGGTAACTATTATAAATATTATTATTGACATATAGTAAAAGATAAGATTTTAACGTACTTTTCTCCCCAGATGGCTAAATAGCACTATTTTTCTTCTCCCCATTATACTCAAAGTGACTTCATTCTATATTACGCTCTAACACTCTGTAACACCTGTTTCCGGCTTTCCCATTTATTTCTCAGTGTATTTATATGTATGTGCCACACTGTCGTTTTGTTTGTTAGTTTGTTTTTGATTGGGGAGGAGGGAACAGAGGGAGAGGGAGAGAGAATCCCAAGCAGGCTCCACACCCAGCATGGAGCCCAATGCAGGGCTTGATCCCAAGACCCTAAGATCATGACCTGAGCCAAAATCAAGAATCAGACACTTAACTGACGGAGCCACACAGGTGCCCCTGTGCCATACTGTTTTCAATATTGTAGCTTTATAACATTTAGCACTATTATACGGGAAGAGTATGCATGTAGGAAACATAATTCTTTTTTAAACTATAATGATTATTTTCTCTTCTTTTCCCCACAGGGATTCTAGAGTTATATTGTAATTAAAAATTTAATTGGATTTTGTAATAAGCATAGAGAGCCACATCTCTAAATATACAACTTGATAAATACAGGAAACATTTTACATTTATGAGTAATGTCATAGATATAATTTAAGTGCTTTAATTTTTAGATACTACACCCCTTCGGATACAAGATGAAATAGTGTTATTGGATGCTAGGAATAGGAACGGCAGTGTGAGAATTCATTAATGAATAAAATCCAGACTACAAATGCTTCCTCAGTTTCTTAGGACATGGCCACAGGTAACACAGTCTATTATTTCGTCTAGTGGAAGTGACACAGTGGCCACCTACGCTCTGTAAATGTGTTAATACAGTGGCCCTTAATGCCTGCTATGATGCAGAAGAAAAGCACACAGACCAGGTTTTCCTGGGAACAACTGAGAATCCGACTACTAAAGGAGAAATGCTCTCTGATCTCGTGTTTACCACTGCATCAGCAGCAATTCTGTCAGCAGCATCATGACATTTTAAACTACTATAGGAATTTTTGTGTGTTGTAATGTGAGCAATACATTTTTTTGCAATACATTTATTTTTAAGAACACTGCTAAACTTTTTGCTTTGTGTTTCAGTTATTACAGGCATACGTGGCATAATTTATAACAAGGATGCCATGATGATTTTCATCTACTAAGGGAATGAGTATTTTTATGTTTTAGTAATAATGACTTGGTCCCCCAAAGTGATTGCAGGTGATAGATAACCGAATGTCTGTAAAGGATTAAATGTTCTTTAAGAAAAGGAGTCTTTTATTTCTATGATGGTGGGACTCAGGTGCTCTGACAGAGCGACTGCCAGAGTGTAAGAGAGCAAAAGTGGAAACCTCTTCTGAACTGTGGTAGATCAATTAAATGGGACATTAAAGAGCATTTGCATAGGATAATATTCAATCTAAAGGGACACCATAGAATGTGTTATATAGTTCCTAACTTCTTTCTTTATATTTACTGCTATGAAAGTTAGGAGGTGCAGAAAATATCGTCTAGAAGGGCTTCTTTAGAGAAGTCTTGGCATCCCTGTTTGAGGAGAATTCCAGAGAGACTTAGAGAAACTTGATGGGTTTTTCAGAATCCGATCAAGGAGTGCTTCTGTTGCTGCCCTCTTTTTAAAAGCTGTGAAACATTTCAGGCATTCAAAGACACTTAGAGAAGAATATAACAATATTATGTATTCACCACTCAGCTCAAGTAATCAAGTATTATACATATTACTGAATGATATATTTTTTCTAATGAGAAGTGTACCATGGAAAATATAGCATTTGCGTGTCCTAAAATCTCCTTTTCCAAGGTTCTTTCCATCCAATATGTTCATTTCTCCTTTCCTGCGATAGGGTGCCAAACGGGTATAACTGGCAAAATGCTCTAGATACAAACTGCTGAGCGAAAGATGGCTAATAATTAGCCAATGTGTAAAGCCATTCTAAACAGTAGGGCTAGATTGTTGATATTTTAATTCACTTGAAACTAATTAACAACTGTCCTGTGCACCAACTCTCAAGGCTCCTTGACTTCTCTTCTTTTTGAGAAAAATGCTTTTGAAACCCAACAAGAGTGGAGGGAGAGAACCACATTACCTGTCAACACTGAGCGCACAGAGATTGAGGACGGTGATCCCCACCGAGGACTTCTGCAAAAAGGGGAACAGCTTGCAAAGAAATATGCCGAAGTCATTGTGATCGAAAGGCCAGCGGCCCGCCAGAAGCTGGAAGAAGGAGACACCAGGGTCAGAAACAGCAGAGGTGGCATGGAAAACGTGGACACTTACATTCATCAGTTGTGTATAACACCCAGTGCTCATCACAGCATGTGCCCTCCTCAATACCCATCACCCAGCGACCTTAACCCTTCCCCTCTGAAACCCTCAGTTTGTTTGTTTCCTCCATCAGGGTCCATGGTCTCATACAGTTCATCTTCCCCTCTGATGTCTCCTCCTTCATTTATCTCTTTCTTCTCCTAGTGTCCTCCATGCTATTCCTTATGTTCCATATATGAGTGAAACCATATGATAGTTGTTTTCTCTGCTTGACTTATTTCACCTTGCATAATCCCCTCCAGTTCCACCCATGTCGATGCAAATGCCCACCTACTTTTCAAAGAGCAGCAAAAGGTTGGGGTTTGGGTGACAGCTTGACTGAGAAGGGAGGCAGTTATCTCTTATCTATTTTCACTAAACCGTAAGTAAAGCTAGTTTTCAAGTAGCAGGATTGGAGGATTATATTATCTCTTGACAAGCAGCATGGGCTCTGAATTCGAGGTGATGAAGAATCCTGGAAAAAGGAAGTAGTTTAGGATATACTGACTTGTCAGCAGCTTAACATCTTGAAGTCATTTTGAACTTAACTTTTCCTTTGTGCCGATGAGGCTGACTCTGCTTCACCAGGTGTATCATAAGTGGCCTTTCTTTATTTAGGCTTAAACCTCCCTTTATCATACAGACAAATGTGGTTACTGTGATCTGTTTGTAGCATTTGCCCGAAAGTCTATTCTTAAATGTTGACAATTTAAAACCTCTGTTGGAAGGAAACATGGATATCCTCTAGTGGCCATGGCAAGTAGCAAGATCATAAAGTCCCCTGTGAGTTGCTGGTATTTATCTAATTAGGTATTACACCAGGAGCATGGGCTTAAATACTAGCTCAGCTACTTAAAAGGGGAGACCCTGCTGAACACATGATGCCTTTTAAGAGTAAATATGGTATTGATTTCCTTTCTAATTTTTGCTTAGTGACTCAGAATTGAAACCAATCCCACCCAATAGCAAAAACCTCCTACTAACTTGACACACCTGTCTTTTCTTTCTTTTTTTTGCAAAGTACCTATTGCCTCAGTAGCTCTGAGTTGAGCATTGAATTTCTCTTCTGACATATCTAAGAGATTATGTGAGGTTTAATTCCATGGTCAATGTGGTCATTAACATAATCCTCATTTTGAGAATTTAGTAATGTAGGGCTCTCGAAAATTTTATTTTTATGGCTAAGACCTTGTATGATTTATCTCAGAAATTCCTCTCTTTTTCGTCTTCAAACATATTTCTCTTTCATTTTTAAAGGTTTTTAAATTTAAATTCAATTTAATTAACTTATACCGTTATTATTTTCAGGGGTAGAATTTAGTGATTCATCAGCTGCTGACAACACTCAGTGCTCATTCCATCAAGTGCTATCTTTCTTTTCAAAGAGTTTATTTATTTATTTATCTGAGCGAGACAGATAGTGATAGAGATAGCGAGAGAGAGCAGAAGCAGGGAGGAGAGGGAGAAGCAGGCTCTTGCAGAGCAGGGAACCTGATGCTGGGCTCGATCCCAGGACTCTGGGGTCAGGACCTGAGTGGAAGGCTGAGCGGAAGGCAGACACTTAACAGACTGAGCCCCCCAGGCGCCCCATCAAGTGCCATCTTTAATGCCCATCAGGCAATTACCCGCCTACCTCCCTTCAGCAAATTTCAGTTTGTTTCCTGTGTATTTCCCTTTCTTTTGAATAGTTTTCTGAAAGTATTTTGAATTGAGGAATCCAATTCTGCCTCTCATCTCTTTTTTTATCCCTGCACTCTGATGAGTCTTGGTTACTATCTTCTCAGAATTTTTTTTTTTTAAGATTTTATTTATTTATTTGACAGGGAGAGACAGAGATCACAAGCAGTTAGAGAGGCAAGCAGAGAGAGAGGGGGAAGCAGGCTCCCCACCGAGCAGAGAGCCCGACTCGGGGCTCAATCCCGGGACCCTGATATCACGACCCGAGCCGAAGGCAGAGGCCTAACCCACTGAGCCACCCTGGCGCCCCTCTTCTCAGAATTTTTGCATAAACTTTTGTCCAAGGACAATTGGTGGGCTTTTTACAGGAACACTGCCCTAAACTCTTGATAGTTTTCATGAAACTAACAAATAGTTATACCATTGCTGATTGCTGGTTGTTAATGCTTGGTAAAAGTAAAGATATCAAACACTATTTCTGAGATGAATTCCCCCCCATAAAGAGACGAAAACCTGAAAACGACTTTTTATAGAATGAGAGTTTAATATTTTGTCATGCAAGTGCAATTCTCCCCTGAAGACTACAGAGATGTAATTAAAATGTGCAGGAATTGTTACAGAGTATGCTTTACAGTGACTGAGTTGTTATGGTTAGTTCAGTTTAGAAACAGAGGATCCTGATATCCATGTGGATGGATTTCCCAATTCACAGATCCAGTAATGAGAGAAAGGATGTTTCTTGCTTAACAGGTGAGACTTCGAAGAAGTCCTATGAGGCTCTAAATAACAAGTGGTAAGAAAAATGATCCAGAGAAAAACACAACTGAGCGTGAACTCTTTCAGGCCCTTCCAATCTCAATTGACTTGTTTCCTTTTTCATGCTTGGCAAAGCCTTCAACTAGGGTTATATGTAGAAGAAGGACTGAAGGGAAAGATATCACAGAATTGGTGGGCACCAAAAAGATCATAGAATTGTCTTTCTTTGAAATAGAGTTTTGTTATTTTCGCTGTTATTTTTCCTTTCCCCATGAGTGAGCATCGATTCTTCTTGGAAATTAAAGACAAAGGGAAATGAAATAAATCACTAGATGGGGTGCTTGGGTTACTCGGTTGGTTAAGTGTCCAACTCTTGGTTTTGGCTCAGGTCATGATCTCAGGATCATGGGATGGAGCTCCAAGTCAGGCTCCACGCTCAGTGGGGAGTCTACTTGAGATTCTCTACCCCCCTCCGCCACTCTCTCTAAGTAAATAAATCTTTAAAAAAAAAAAAAAAGGAGGAAATTTCCAAACAATCACAGTGCAGACTTTTCTAACCTATATCCACTTCATTCTGAAAGGATGTATGGATAGTAACTGTCCTAATGCAACCAGGGGAAATGAGGGCACTGTTGGGGTAACTTCTTCCTTTTCTGTTTAATGGTGGCTCCCTCAAAGAGGCCCCATTATCAGGTAGGTTCTGCTTGTTAATCTTTCTTCATGAAACCAGCGTGGGAGTAATTTTACATTCCAAGTCTCAGTTCACTCTGTTTTAGCAATAAAGGAATCAAAGAGGCATAGAGTGTAGCTCACCTATTTTTCTCTTATTTAGAAGAGATATTTTAGAACTTCTGAAAGACTACTTGCCGGGAATGCATCCTTGCTCTTATTTACTAGCATTCAAAATTGAAAACAATATTTAAAACGGCAAAAATTAAGCTGTATAAAAACATATAATGAAAAGCAAATCTCCCTTGCGATCAAGACCCCTAAACTCTCTGCCCCAGGGCAACCACTGTTAATTGTTAAATGTTCTCTTCCAGAAAACTCCCTTTGTACTTAAAAGCAAATGCCCTTAAAAAAGAGTGGGAACATATGGAAATAATATGTTTTAACAGTTTCTTATGATCTTTTTTGCCTAGTGTACTTTCCTGGTAAGCAGTTCTATTGCCTAATTAAAAGGTTTTGATTTTTAAAAGCACATCAGTGAAAGAATTCAGACTAAGACAGCAAAAAATAAGTAACTATATAGGATAAATCTAGACCACAGCAAAGGAACTAGTTGATTTCATTAATGTTGATAAGCCACTATCAATTCAATGAAAGAAAAACCAAACCACGGTGACAAACTGACAAGTTGGATTGGTTCAAAGGGTTAATCAGGCACCAGGTAGTCGTAGCTTATTTTTGTCATACAAGGGCTTATGCTATTATGAACCCTCATATTTATAACTTCCAAGGACATCACATAGTCCCTAGCACACAGAAGGTTTTGAATGAATTAATCATCCTCAATCATTAATTCAGGAAAATATTTTCATATTTTGAAATTAGGCAGTACCAATTTTGCCCTGAAAACAAGTTCATCTCGTAATTTACTTTTTATTTAGAAGTTGTTTATCTGTATCCCAGAGTAACATTTCCATTCTTTACATTGAAAGAAACCATGCACCTGTCAGTGAGTCCTTCGAGGAAGTGGGAGAACACTGTTCTATTTAAGACTTCAGGTTAAAGAGGAGCTGCCACAAATGCTGGAGACGTCGCAGTCTGGGCTGTGATGAGACTGTCCAGCCCGATAAGAAGCACAGAGCAGACGCCTGGACATGAAGCACATCTGGTGGTCTAATTGCATTCTCAAGTGGGTACAGAGGACACCACAGACCAATCACTGAGACAGGAGAGGGCAACCTGCTGAGTATGGATGCTACTGAAGGATACTTTCCTTGGTTCTAGCCTAGGGGATTTTATCTGCAGTTGAAATATAAAGTTCCCGATCATCACCTGAAAACTAAAGTATCTCTAAATGGCAGAAATTAATGTAGAAATTATGTATGTGTGTGGCTGATTTGGATTCTGTCCGAACCAATACAAAATTGGCAGGCTGCATTTTTTAACCTGTCAGAACAGATTTACTGAAGGACTTCTACCACGTGGTATACCCATAAGCAACCTGTTTTTAGAATGACTAGATCCAAAAGCAGGATCTCTGTCCACCACTATGTTTAATACAAAGCAATGTCTATGTGGCTGGAGCCTTTCAGAAATGTGCATTGTACCTGTTTATGTCAGTTTTCTGGAACACAACAAGCAGAAAGTGAGCAAAAATGTAATGAGTCAATTGGCTGATGTGAAATTTATGCCCTCAAGCTCATGCACTTTCCTTATAGGCAAACTGCCTGAATCTTCACCATGGAAAGACTTACTCTTACTTTACACCCAGCGCTATAACCTGGAGCTTTTATTGTTCTTTAGCTCAGTGCACATCCAAAGCTGCTCATTATTAGGAAACAACGAGAGTAATAGTCTCAGTCTTGCCTGTACACTGGAATGATTTAGGGAGCTTTTAAGAATTCCAGTACTTGGGCCATGCCTCCAGATTAGTACTTCTCATCTCGGGGCAGTGTGCGCCCTGGAGGACATTTGGCAATGTCTAGACACATTTTTGGTTATCACAGTTGGATTGGGGGACAGAAGCTACTAACATCTAGCTGACAGAGAACAGGCCTTCCCCATGAATAATTATCCACCCCCAAATGTCTATAGTTCTAACGATGAAAGCCCTATCGTAGACTAATAAGCCAGAATCTTCGGGGTTGGGATACGAGCCTCAGTAGGTTTTGAAAGTTCCCTGGTGATGCCAGCGTACAGCCGAGGTTGAGAATCATTGCTCCGCTGTAGTGGGTGTCAAGTTTTCACAGCATCAGAATCACCTGGAGGCGACTGCCCGGTCCCGTGCCAGAGTTTCTGATTTAGTAGACCTGAGGTGGGGCCTGAGAATTTGCATTTCCTTATTTTATTTTATTATTTTATTTATTTATTGTAGTATAGTTGACATATAGCATTTGCATTTCTAACAAGTTTCCAGGGGATACTGATAGTGCTGGCCCATCAACCATACTCAGAGAACCACTGCTCTAGAAGCACCTTGAGAAACAAAAAATGATAGCTGAGTACCCAGTAGTGGAGGAGGAGCAGAAATAGAATAGGACATAGACATATGAAATAAAAACTCATAGTAGTTTAGGGTCTGCATCCCACAGCCTCCTCACCCCAGTAGTCCCTAAAGGCATCAGTACATAAAGGTACAGTTCAATATCAGGTGACTTCACTGAATGTTATAGCCTGATGTTTCAGGACTCACCAGCTTGGCACTATAGAATTGCATGGCTGTTTTTCCATGCAATTCAACTTAGGTTGTGAATGCATAAGACTTGGGTTCAAGTCCAAGATCTACCTGTTACACATAACGAATGAATCAGTGAACACTACATGGTGGCTAACTGAACATAATAATAATTAAAAAAAAAAAAAAACCCAAAATCAAGATCTACCTGACCTTGGGTAAACTCATGTAAGTTTCATTTCTGTATTTGTTAAGTGGGGTGGTTCTCATGCCTCCAACAACGGTATGATGACCATCTGGGGGCTCAACCAGAACAATGCATATGAAAGAATTCTCCAAACTGAATCTGTGCCACACAAACAGTTATTTTGAATTGCTATAATTTGTAATCATAAATGGAAATGTACCATTTATGTACAACTTAATGAAAACAAGGATAATAGAAATGAGTTTACCCTCTTTATCTATTCCAGATGTCATCTCTTGCCATTTAATGCTATTGCTTGAGCATTACTTTTGTTATTGTCATGGCATCTTAATAATGGGATAAATAGAACCAGTGGCACATTTTTTTGTGTGCTAATTTTCCTTCCATCCCATCCGGTGCGGCTGAGGGATTCTCTTCCTCCCTTAGTGCCACTCCACCCATCCTAGACAGGAACGAGGGATTTATGAGCACAGTCGATAGTAGCTGAAAATCTCAAATTAATTGTTCTCTTCTCCTCATAGGAATTCTGTAGTGTCACTTGGACTTGAAGATGATGGACCAGGTACAGGGTTCAAAAAGTGGGATCCTTAGGTTTTCTTCCTTGCTGGGGGAGAGGCAGAGAGAATAGGATGTAGAAGTTGAGTCGTCAAATCAGTAGTAAACAAGAACGTCTTCCAATAGCACAGACTGAGTTAATTATAATGCCTGTGATGCCCAGGACAAGCCTTTAATGTGAACATGTTCTCTGGCTGTTGCAAATCTCAAACTGGATACAATAAAATAAATCACTGTGCGTGACTGAGAATGGATTTTGCTTTTCCTTTATGTTTTAATTGTTTCAGGATTGAGGCAGAGATTTTTTAAAGATTTTATTCATTTATTTGAGAGAGAGAGAAAGAAAAAAGCATTAAGTGGGGGAGTGGTGGAGGGAGAAACAGGCAGAGAGCCTAATGTGGGGCTCGATCTCAGGATGCTGGGATCGTGACCTGAGCTGAGGGCCAACACTAAACTGACTGAGCCACCCAGGTGCCCCGCACAGAGTTTTCATAGAGATAAATGAAGTAAAAACCGTGGCTTCTACTTATCCACACAGGTTTTCCTTCGACAGGCCCCTTTTGCCTCCTGACCAGCCCCAAATCTGGAGTGTATGATGAATGCAGAGCAGAGCAGCAACTCCATAAAGGTTTGCAATTCTGGTGCTGGGGGCCCTCAGTGACCTAGGGGGACCAAGAAGTCCTTTTTTTTCATTGAAGCAAGTGGCTTTGCATAGCAGTTAAGAGCAGGTCCTGAAGCTCTCCTCGGACTTAAGGCTCTGCTATGTTCCTGTGTGACCCTGGCTTGCTGATTAACTTCACTGCTTTTCAGTTCCTTCCTCTAGAAAATGAAGACGGGGTGGCAGCTACCTCACAGGATTACTGTAGACAGCAGGTGAGACAATCCAAATAGCGGGATTAGCAGAACTAAGCATCTGGAGAAGTGAGCTGTGTTTTTTTTTTTTTTTTTTTTAAGATTTTATTTATTTATTTGACACAGAGATCACAAGTAAGCAGAGAGGCAGGCAGAGAGAGAGGAGCAAGCAGGCTCCCCACTGAGCAGAGAGCCCGATACGGGGCTTGATCTCAGGACGCTGGGATCATGACCTGAGCCGAAGGCAGAGGCTTTAACTCACTGAGCCACCCAGGCGCCCCAAGAAGTAAGCTGTTTGTTATCAGTCTCTGCTATTTGTCCCGTTTTTCTATGAGAACGGGAAGGAGGATCCTTTGGTCACCAGGCACACGGTGGTAGAAGACCCAAGCCCCAAGCACAAGTGACCTCATTCTCAAGGAAATTACTAGCTGCATGACAAACAGATCTAACAGTCCCCAAAAGCCGTAAGCAACATCCCGTGGCAGCTCAACAGAAGGAGAAGGTGGTCTGGCACAATGGCACAATGGCAGAGAGAACAGGATCTGGAGTCTGCGACGGCCCCTGGCATCACTTAGACAAGTGAACTGTACCTCAGAGAAGACAGGAGATAAAAAGAGAATCTATGCCCTCCGGTGGATGTGTGTATGAAATGAATTAATCCAGGCAAAGCACTCAGAAGGGCCTGGCCCAACATAGATCCTAAAGTGTTAGTTCCCCCAAGGCTCTGCTCCCACTACTCTGCTCTCCTCTAGGAAACATGGGATTGTTGCTCCTCCTCACTGCCCGCCATCTTACACTATTGAAGTGTCAGGGTTTCCATTTTTGCTGAGGTCTTAACTTTTTAGAATCTGAAATAACAGCTATTTAGAATGACCAAGTGGGGACATCCGGGTGGCTCAGTCTGTTAAGCGGCCCTTTAGTTCAGGTCATGATCTCAGGGTCCTGGGATCGAGTCCTGCATGGGGCTCCTGGCTCAGCGGGGAGCCTGTTTCTCCATCTGCCAGCCGCTCTGGCCACTTGTGCTCTCTCTCTCTGACAAATAAATAAATAAAATCTTAAAGAAAAAAAAAAAAAAGAACTGCCAAGTGGAGGAGAAGAAAGAAAAAGAGGAAAAATAGTTTCTGAAACCAGCGTTCCAAAGCCATGAAAGTTCTTCCTTAAAAGAAAGATATGGACTTAGCCTCAACAGTCTTGGTTACCTGAAGGCTAGGAATGAAATGTCTCTTTCAAATAACTCTGTTTGCTGTAAGGATGCCAATCTAGAAGAGGGGACCTGAGACTTCTGCTTATTTTGGATGCAGAAAACCAAAGGATCATTGGGTGGAGAAGAATGAAACTTCTTTAAAGCAGGAACATTAGAAGGACTCAATATCAAAATTATACAGGTCAGTGCCAAAGACACGTGTCAATACTTTAAGATTTCATTCATAACCAAGAGAAGAATTCATGTTGGAAAAAAATTAACCTGGTTTTTCCTGAATGGAGGAAAGCTTTTATACATGTGTCACAACTGGAGGATTACATTTTCTTGTAACACAGTGTGAACATAGTTAATTATAGACAATAAGTGCTCTGACCTGGACACACAGTAAGGCCCAAAGCAGAGTGAAAAATTTTATTGTTTCTTTTAATCAGCACTGTCTATGGTAGTACATGTTGGTATTTATTTAAAAGAAACCTGCAGGCAAAACCAAAGCAGAACAAAGCAAACAAAACAAACTGGCAGAGATCCCCACATAAAGATTTAGGGAGTAGCTACAAAAGACTTAAACAAGAATTGGTGATAAGTAGGAAAAAGGGAAATCCAATGGCATAGTTGAAGGCATGCAGCTTATTTAATGATTTAATGTATAAAATCTTAAAAACTGGAGTTAGTTCTTCATTGTAAAGTATGTCACATGGTCACAGGAAATTAATAATGCTATGCGTAGTTAGAAACAATGACCCAACCAAGAAATGGCATGAAGCGTGAAGAAATGGTATCATATGTGTCTTGGGGGGAGAGTGGGGAGAATACAGTTGATGATGAAGCTGACGTGTTATAGTACCTACGTTTGAGGTGATTTTGAGTATTTAATGACAGAAAGTCATTTCACAATAAAACTTCAAGATTTCCAATAGCTGAGACATAAAATGAAATAGAAAAAACATACCTAAGATGTCCGAATTACCAGTCATGTGATGACACTTCATCTAAGAATGCCATGCATTTTAACAATTCACTATCAAAGTTTTGGAAGCCTGGCTATCTTCTGGGGAAGTGCTATGTGTGGTATAGGGAGTATTAAAGCCATAAAAGTTATATTTGATGGGAAGAGAGAAGAGTGGAATATCCTGAGGGGGAAACTGGAAATCCTGACTTCCAGCTCCAGTCCTGTCAGAAATCTTTGGGCCCTGCTTCCCTCTTCTGCCAAATAACTTAGTTCTGGCCCAACATTTCTTATCTTTAAATGCTTTGCCAGCTCATAAATTGTGTGATTTCTTTTTCACATCAAAACTCCAGTCTGTAACTGGTTTCTCTGAAACTATTATCAACTCCATTTACCCCTAATCTTACCTCAGTCCTTCCCTTGATTTTATGATTCTTTTCCCCAATTTCTCTTTTATCTTTCCCATCTGTGACTTTTTTAGTCCTCTTTGCCCTTTTATTCTATCCAAAAGGATTAAGGAAACAGAACAGAAAACATACAAGTTTGCAGTCTAATGTAATTAGTCTACAGTGATGCCAAGTTTCCTTTTCTAGACACTCAATT
Organism: Taxidea taxus jeffersonii; assembly: GCA_003697995.1. NCBI lineage: Eukaryota > Metazoa > Chordata > Mammalia > Carnivora > Mustelidae > Taxidea > Taxidea taxus. Next base: position 197,390 of record ML105083.1, on the reverse strand, counting down.
ACTTAGAAATACTTGTACTGGTTTAAGGAATATTAACTGCCATGAAAATCAGCCATTTAATCAAATGTTATTAAGACAAGTTTGGTAAACAACACTTAGATTTTAAAAACTGTTTCAGACTTGGACAGGTGCTTACAGATCCTCTAGATCAGTGGTTCTTTTAAGTGTTGTCTGTGACTCCTGAGGATCCCTGAGAACCTTTCCTAGGGTCTGCAAGATCAAGATAACACTAGCAGATCACTGCCTTTTGCCCTGCTGGTACAAGAGCAACGGTGGGTAAAACCACGGGTGCCTTAGCGGGACTCAAGACAGCGGCCCCAAACTGTTTTAATGGTCATTGTATTCTTCACCATCGCACAACAACAAAGCAAAAACAACAACAAATTGTTGCTGCAACATTAATGGTGAGGGGTTCAGCAGGGCCACAGCATACAAGAGCAATATACTAATACCAGTTGCATTTCAATATACCAGCAATGGAAAATCCAAAAATCCAAAAATGAAATCAAGAGACAATATCACTCAAAATAGTGTCAAATACTTAGGAATAAATCTGACAAAAGAAATGTATGACATGTACTGAAAGCTACACAATACTGGAGAAATCAAAGATTTAAATACATGTTTATGGACTGGAAGAATCAATATTGTTAAGATGGCAATCATCTAAAGGGTCAAAACAATTCCTATCTAACTTCAAGGAAATGAATAAATTTATAAAATTATTTATTTATTTATTTATTTGAGAGCGAGAGTGAGGGAGAGAGAGAGAGAGAAAGAAAAAGAGAGCAGAAGCGGGGGTAGGGGTGGTGGGGGGGTTGGAGAAGGGACAGAGGCAGAGGGAGGAGCAGGCAATGTGAGGCTCAGTCCCAGGACCCACCTGAGCCAAAGGCAGATGCTTAAATGACTGAGCCACCCAGGTGCCCCTATCTTAAAATTTATATATAAATCTAAAGAACCTAGAATAAGCAAAACAATTTTGGAAAAAAAAAGAAAGAACAAAGTAGGACTTACAATATCTGTTTAAAAACTTACTATAGGGGCGCCTGGGTGGCTCAGTGAGTTAAAGCCTCTGCCTTCGGCTCCAGTCATGATCCCAGAGTCCCGGGATTGAGCCCCACGTTGGGCTCCCTGCTCAGCGGGGGGCCTACTTCCTCCTCTCTTTCTCTGCCTGCCCCTCTGCCTACTTGTGATCTCTGTCAAATAAATGTCAAATAAAAAAAAAACTTACTATAAACTTCAGTACAGAATGGTAGTGGCATAACAATAGACACACAGGTTATTGGAACAGAAAAGAAAGTCCAGAAATAAACTCTTACATTTATCATCAAATGAGTTTTGATAAAGGTGCCAAGAAAATTTAATGATAAAAGGGTAGTCTTTTTGAAAATATTATTGGAACAACTGGATATGCTTATACAAAGAAAACATGAACTTAGGTGCTTATCTCATATCCTATACAAAAATTAATTGTGATCATACATCTAAATGTGAGAGCTAAAACTATGAAACTGTTAGAGAAAACACTGGAGAATTTTTTTGTGATCTTCATTTAGGCAAAGATTTCATAGATATGACACTAGAAACATGATCTATATAAGAACAATTTGATAAATTGTATTTAGTCAAAATTAAAAATTTTTGTTCCTCAAAAGACACTGTTAAGATGAAAAGAAAAGGGGCGCCTGGGTGGCTCAGTGGGTTAAGCCTCTGCCTTCGGCCCAGGTCATGATCCCAGGGTCCTGGGATGGAGCCCCACATCAGGCTCTCTGCTCGGCAGGAAGTCTGCCTCCCCTCTCTCTGTGCCTGCCTCTCTGCATACTTGTGATTTCTATCTGTCAAATAAATAAAAAAATCTTAAAAAAAAAAAAAGATGAGAAGAAAAGCCAGGGTGGGAAAAATATTTGCAAATCACGTATCTGATGAAGGACTTCTGTCTAGAGTATATAAAAAAACTCCTACAATTAAAAAATATAAAGATAAGTAACAATTAAAAAGTATAAGAGATTTACATAGACATTTCATCAAAGTAGATATACAAATAGCTAAGAACGTGAAAATATAAGATATTCAAAATCATGAATCTACTAGGGAAATAGAAATGAAAACCACAATGAGATACTATTACACATCATTAGAATGGCTATAACGAAAAAGTTGATAATAATAAGTGTTGGTGAGGATGTGGAGACATTGGAACTGTCATATAATGCTGGTGGGACTGTAAACTGGTACTATCTTTTTTATATTAATATGATCCAGCAACATTATTCATATTCCTCCAATGTTGCTCATTTGTTTGTATTTAGTTCTATGTAATTTTAGCTCATGTAGGTGTATCTACCACTAGTCAAGATATGGAACAGGCCCTTCACACAAGGATCCCTTTTGATGTTCTTTGATAACACACTCCCTTTGTGTCCCCTTCCCCATTCCTAACTCCTAGTAACCACTGATTGTCCTCAGTCTCTATAACTGTTGTTGTCTCTATAACTGTTGTTATATAAATGGAATCATATAATATAAAATATTTTGAGATTGGCTTTTTTTTCACTCAGCATGGTTCCCTTGCAGTTCATCCAAATTGTATATCTCAATAGCTTGTTCCTTTTTAATTTTAAGTAGTATTGCATGAAATGGAGGTACCATAGTTGTTTAACCACTCACCCACTGAAGAATATCCAAGTTGTTTCTGGGTTCTGGCTATTACAAATTAGCTACTATGAACATGCATGAATTGGTTTTTGCATGAACATAATTTTCATTTCTTTGGAATAAACGCCCAAGAGTACAATTGCTGTATCTGATTGTAACTGCATGTTTAGTTTTATATTAAACACCCAAACTTCTTGCCAGAGTGGTTCTACAATTTTTCATTCTCACCAGCAATGTATGTTTATTTTAGCCATTCTGATAGGTGTGTAGTGATATCTCACTATGGTTTCCATTTTGTATTTCCCTAATGGCTGATAACATTGAACATCTTTTCATATGTTTATTGGGTCATTTGTATATTCTCTTCTACAAAATTTCTGTTTAAATTTTTCCCCATTTTCTATTCGGATTGCTTTTTGTTGTTGAGTTTTGAGAGTTTCCTATATACTCTAGATATTAGTCTTTGTAGGATTTGTTGATTACAAATATTTTTTCCTAGTCTGTAGCCTTCTTTCATCCTCCTAAGAAGGTTCTTTGCAGAGCAAAAGTTTAAGTTTTGATGAAGTTCTATTTATCAATTTTTTTTCTTTTATAGATTGTCTTTCAGGTATCAAGTCTAAGAACTCTTCATCTAGTCCTAGTTCCCAAAGATTTTCTTCCTTTTTGTCTCTAAAGTTTTATATTTTTACATTTTCATTTATGCCCCTAGTTTAAAAAATTATTCTTAATTGTGGCAAAATATACATAACATGAAAAATACCAAAATAGCTCATGGATATCTTTAGTCGATTGGTCATGGATATCTTTAGCAGAGAAGAGATAGTTTGAACAGAATGAGGGAATACACTTGAGGATCAAGGAACCTAAAAAGGGACTGATTACAAATATTAAGCCCTAAGACACTTACTCTTCTCCATTCATTCATTTATCCAAATGAATAACCAAATGAATAAATATTCATTTATCCATTCATTCATTGAGCCATTTCTGGTTAAGCAGTAATATTTTATTAGACGTCATCAATTCTGTACCAGCTTTGTCTTCTGGACCATTTCCACCAACTACGAAACTTTTATCATTTCATGAGAGTTAAGAGTTACTGCAAACAAGTTAAGAATTTCAAAACCACGGTAGAGGTGGACTCTGGTATGTCAGCTGAGGGACTGCTTTTATTCTATCAACCTGAAAGCAGGACCTATTTGAATTAGTATCTCTGTAAGATTATGAACAGCTCAGTGTTCTCGTTCACATAATTGGAACTAAAGATGTTGACGCCTCACATTCTGAGAATCTGTGGTCCCTGCCTCTTTCCCTCCTTCCTTCCACCTCTTCTTCTTTCCCTAAATATATATGAACTGTCTTCTGTGTACCTGATGAATTACCTAGTGTCTAAGAGTTGAGCCCCAAATGGATCCATCACCCAACTCTGTCTTTTTTCCTCCAACCCCCATAGCACCTCCTTCTCTCCCCCAACAACTAAGAAAGGGTTAATATATACAGAGAATATCTGGTGCCACAAAATTACATGTATACACACACACACACACACACACACACACAGTGTATGAAAAAGGAATGCAGAGTATTTCTGATTCTTTCCCTACTTTCCCCTTTGCAACATGGCCCTTTGGCCCATGGCCCATGGTCCTCAAATTCTTGAATTTTATAGCACAGAGATTTAAAAAAAGAAGTCATTTATTTTAACTTATGACCATGTAATTTAATTGGCTTATCAAAGAAATATAAAGTGCAGTGATTTTCTGATAAAATAATTCCAAATATTTAAAGGTTTTGTCTTCAAGATTTTTAGAGAGTACTCTTTTTTGTTTTTTGTTTTTGGCATGAAATTTCCCTAAAATAGATGGAATAGTCTTCTTTACTTCTTTTTTTTCTTAACTGAAACATGAATGGCTGGCTGCCCAAAGATCTGGTCACCTAGTTTAGTGCTGCTCTTCATTGTTTGAAAGACAATATAGTGAACATCTCTAAGTTCATGACAAAGAATTTAGAACTTCCTCCGTTTTGACCACAGATACATGATTTGTCCAATAGGCTTCATGAATACTTGGTCATTAAGCCCTCAATGAGGCCAAAGTTCTGATGCACGAAAACTAAATGGGGAAGACAAAGAGATGATAACAGCCCCTAGCTGTTCTTCTAACTGATATTGGTAGTCACCTTAGGAACAAGCCTACTATGTGTCATTACGCCTAATGGGACTCCATGAAATGGGGGGCCTTTCATTCTCTTTTTCATCTAAAAATAATGACTTGAGAGATCTAGTGACTTATTCAAGATCAGTCACAAACCATTTGTAAAAAAAAAAAGAAACATATTTCAATTTCTTGGGATTATGCCCATTTACATTTTTGGGGGATTGAAGGCCTAAGCTACTTAAAAAAAAAATCAAAGGTAGGAACATGTAGTAATACTTTTGAAGTTTGGGTTTTGAGTTTTGACCTGCTACGGAACAAAATGAAGGAGAATGAAAGGCAGGGATGAACAGGAGCAGGGTAGTTGGGGAGATGTCACAGAGGTTGAATAACTTTTTTTTTGGTAAAAGGCCTTTTTTGGTAAAAGGCCAGATAGCTTTTGCAGACCATATGGTATCTGTCAAAACTATTTATGTAAGTAATTGGGTATGGCTATGTTCCAATAAAAATTCATTTATAAAAATGGGCCTTGGGTGGGGTTTGGTCCACTGGTCATAGTTTGCCCACCCCTGGTTCAGAGAATCAGGAGAAAGCAGAAGTGGTGAGTACTCAGGACTTGCAGATGAGGTACTGGAATCTTCCTTTTAGTGTCTGCAAATTCCAGATTCACTTCCCCTCCTTTATGGTGGCCTGGGAGCTGGAGGCAACTTTAGGGTCAGTCCATAACACTAATGAAAATATTACTGTGAAGCTAGCGATTTCCTTGGAACAAAAATCAGAAAAAGTTTCAACACATCACCTGAGTTCAAATGCATTTTCATAAGATTACAAAACCCAGGGCTCACGCATTTTACACACTTTTGAATACTTTCTGGGAGTATGTAGTATCTGCATTGTAAGACCATTTAAGTTCCACTTGAAATCGAGTCAGTGTTTTGTTTTTATTTTTTTTAAAGATTTTATTTATTTATTTGACAGACAGAGATCACAAGTAGGCAGAGAGGCAGGCAGAGAGGGGTGGGGAAGTAGAATCCCCACTGAGCAGAGAGCCTGATACAGAGCTCGTTCCTAGGACCCTGAGTTCATGACCTGAGCCAAATGCAGAGGCTTAACCCACTGAGCCACCCAGGTGCCCCATAGTCAGTGGTTTTGCTGAATACAATTTCTTTTTCAGGATGCTGCAATGGAAATTTTGTGGATGACATTAAGGGGGATTTTATTCTGTCTTCATAAGCTACAACTTGGTAAATTTCTATAGCAATCCTCCCTTACCAGTGTAGTAACCAGACTATAACTAAATCTCCAAATTCTACCTAGCAACTGATACAGCCAAGATATGTATTTAACAAAATTAACCTCAGTGAGATTGTGTGGAAAATTTCATCAATTCAACTTAAACTGTCATAACATTTACTGTCTGCAATCATGGTTTTTAAATCTGCATTTCATGTTGTGTTTCAACATTTTAAAATAAATAACCATTTATTATAGCCTCAATGGAAAATGCTGAAACCTAATTTTATTTCTGTAGCTCTTGAAATTAATTTGACTAGTTTTGTTTTAGATGCATATATTACTTTGGGAGAAGGAGAAATGACAGTGTTTCTGTTTTTAAAGAAAAGGCTAATAGGTGTTTAGCATTCAAAATATTTTTCATATGTATGTGTTTGGTGGTCTCAAAAACTTCCAACAAAACACTAAAGTATAAAATTACAGTGGCATTTGGGCTAACTTGATTGTGTGTATTTGTATACTCAAACAGAATGCGTGCCATTCAAAGTCATGACTATCCTAGATTTGTGTTTTCTATAGACATTTAGCAAATGTGTGAGTTGATTTGAGGATTATCCATTATGGATGCAGTTAGTAGATTTGCTTGAAAGGCAAAGAAGAATTACAATAGGGGCACCTGGGTGGCTCAGTGGGTTAAGCCTCCGCCTTTGGCTCAGGTCAGGATCTCAGGGTCCTGGGATCAAGCCCCACATCAGGGTCTCTGCTCAGCAGGGAGCCTGCTTTCCCCCCTCTCTCTGCCTGCCTCTCTGCCTACTTGTGCTCTCTCTCTGTCAAATAAATAAATAAAATCTTAAAAAAAAAAAATGAACAAAATTCACACATATACCACATAGGTCTTTAGAGCATTTTAGAAAAAAATTCCTGTTTAGGAAATCCTGCCCAATTCCTACTACTGTACCATGCCCTGATAAGTTCTCTAAATTACTGATCAAAACTTATATTAAAGATTTATAATCAAGGCTTATATTAGAATATATATTTAATATATAAGTATATATTATATGTAAGGATTACATATGTATTTATCCATATATCCATACATATATACATATGTATATATCCATATATAGGTCATATATGTGTGTGTGTATATTTATTTTAGCATATGTGTGCATACAAAGATGCACTTGAGAATATACATAAATGCACTATTCTTATTAGCTCAAAATTAGAAACTATTTAAATGGCTACATATAGTGGAGTAGATAAATAAATTGTGGCCTATTCAGACAAGCAAGTACTATGCAGTACTGAGAATGAGTAAGCTACAACACAACATGGGTTATGGTCACTAACATAATGTTGAGCAGAAGAAGCCATACAGAGAAGAATATATATCATATGATTCCATTTATCTAAAATACAAAGACAGGCAAATTCATGCCATTAGAAGTCAGGAAAGTGGTTGCCTTGGGAGTTAGGGTGGTGAGGGACTGAGGGACCGCTGGGTGCAGGTAATGTTCTGTTTCTTGATCCTGGTTACACAGATGTCTTCATTTTGTGAAAACTCGTGGAGCTGACATGTACATTTTTCTGGATGTATATTTCAATAAAAATTTTAAAGATTTTTTTTTTTTTTGACAGAGATCACAAATAGGTGGAGAGGCAGGCAGAGAGAGAGAGAGGAGGAGGAAGCAGGCTCCCTGCTGAGCAGAGAGCCCAATGTGGGGCTCGATCCCAGGACCCTGAGACCATGACCCGAGCCAAATGTAGAGGCTTTAACCCACTGAGCCACCCAGGCATCCCTCAATAATAATTTTAAGAAGTTCACATGGTATTATGGCTCTTAGATTATATAACATTTCCCTAATTTTCATAGGTTTTGGCTTCTATAAGAAAATCAGATTTGGGGAAATAGTGAAAATATGCTGAGAAATAGTGTTTATGACATAAATGACATTATTGTAAAAGCGAAATTTTGGAGTGTCTGAGACATTTTTATTTTATAGAACTAAGTTCACAGCAGTCAGAGATTTTTTTTCTTTCTCTCTTGGTACAGACATTCTGCAGAGTTCCTTCATCAGACAGAAAGCTCATGTGGGATGGGGCGTAGTATATAGCGTTCAGTATTTGGCAGAGATATGTGCCCATAACCTTTCACACTTTGACAGGCAATGACTGTGGACACTTTCAACATGTTCAATAATTATTTGCTTTACTTGTTGCTTTTACAATTAGGACTACTCAAGTTCCTTACTTTAAAAGTTTTTCTTCCTCTCCCTCCCTCCCTCCCTTCCCTCTTTCCTTCCTTAGAAAGAGAGTGAGAGAACAACGGGGAGGGACAGAGGGAGAGGGAGAGAAAGAATCTCAAGCAGGCTCCAGGCTCCAGGCCCAGCGCGGAGCCCAATGCGGGGCTCAGTGGGTTAAAGCTTCTGCCTTCGGCTCAGGTCATGGTCTCAGGGTCCTGGGATCGAGTCCCACATCGGGCTCTCTGCTCAGCGGGGAGCCTGCCTCCCCCTCTCTCTCTGTCTGCCTCTTTGCTTACTTGTGATCTCTCTCTGTCAAATAAACAAATAAAATCTTAAAAAAAAAAAAAAAGAGTTAGATACTTAACCTACTGAGCCACCCAGGCATCCCTACATAGTTTTAGGGTCAATGGAATCACTTCACAAAACTTATAATTCTTATGTAAATTTTTTTAATTGAAGAATTCTGACTTCTTTTAAATATCAGTTGAGACCTATTCCCAAATGTCATCTATAGTGTTTCACACCCCCCTTTTAATTCTTGTGCATCTGCGAAACCAAGAAGGAAAGTCTAGGATGCATTTAGCTTCATCAATAAAATCTGATGTTTCCACCCCAAATAAAACTAGGGGCTAGCCATAGATACTCATTTTCTGTCTCATGTTCACAGAAAACTTGCCCAACCATCCCAACAAGTACCGGGTGAGACACCTATTTGGCAAAAATGTGTCCCTCTGAACAGATAAGCAGATGCATGTTTCTAGACAAGCAGTTCGTCAAGAACTCAACCTTTCTTTTCAGCTTATTATTTTACTTTCTGGCTCCTTTCTGTCTGTTGGCCTCACCCACATGACAATGGGTATGAGATACAGAAATCTGTTTCCTGGATGTGCCAATGCAATCTGCGAGATTTACGACATAGATACTAATCTGGAGAGCAGTCTCTGTATCACACACATTTTCCTTTATGATGTGTGTCTTCTGTCTTAAATAAGCAACTAAAGAAGCTCTTGGGTTCAATGGAGGGGAGAAAAGGGTTTGCCTTTATTTCTGAAGACAGCCTTTGAAATTATATTTCTGTACAAGGGGCGGCATTTGGATGACTGTAAAGTTTGCCTTCTGAGGTATGTGGGAGAGAAGCAGTATGGCTGCTCAGAGACGGCCTGGGCTCTGAGATGAGACAGGCCCCAAACCCTGGCCTCTGCCCCTTGCTCACTGTGTAACCCTGAGAAAATTCCTTAAACGCTGCCTCTCTGTTTCTTCATTTTCAGGCCACGGCAGTGCATCATAGGTTTGTTGTGAGGATCAAATGAGTTAGCCTGGCACAAAGCCAGCACTAGGTAAGCCACAGGTAACGCTATCCTCATGTTATACATTGGTATACAGAATGCATTTTAAGATTGTATGTTTTCCTTCATTGATTCAGGAAGTGCTTCTCAAACTAGTAGCAAGAATGCTTTTGTTAAGATAAAAACCAAATCATGCTACTCATCTGCTCTTAGGCTTCTAAAATCTTTTCATCTCGGGGCACCTGGGTGGCTCAGTGGATTAAGCATCTGCCTTCAGCTCAGGTCATGATCCCAAGGTCCTGGGATCGAGCCCTGCCTCAAGGCTCTCTGCTCCGCAGGAAACCTGATTCTCCCTCTGCCTGTAGCTCCCGCTGCTTGTGCTCTCTATCTCTCTCTCAAATGAATAAATAAAATCCTAAAAAAAAATAAAAGTTTTCCATATCACTCAGAGGAAAAGACTAAGGGCTTTATAAAGATGTATAGGTAGGGGGACCATGTTTCCTAGCATTTTTAGGACAATCTGGGTTTATGCCTACTGTCCAGATGCAATTTTTGACAATATCTTCTTTCACACTCAAACTACCCTGGTTTGGATGCTAAAATATATGGTTATCCTATTACTAGGCAGACCCTATGTTATCTGCTTCTCCTCATACCTTACCCACCTATCCCCATGACCTCATGTTACTACTCTCTCCCTGCCACTCACCATTATGGCCTCCTCACTGGTCCTTTAACCCTCCAGGCACATTCCTGCCTCTGGGCCTTTGCACTCACCCTTTCTTCTGGCTGGAATGCGCTTAACTTAGACAATGGCATGGTTTACTCCTTTAATGTTTAGGTTTTTATTCAACTGTCACCTTGTATTGAGGCATTCTTTAGCCACCCACTCTAAAATTAATATCTTCTCCCCCTTCCTTCTATTTTTTCTTCCCATTTTACTTTTCTCCTCAGCAGTTATTTCATATGCTATATATTTAGTTATTTCACATGCTTATCGTCTTGTTCTTCTACCAGAATGTAAGCTCCATGAGGGGAAGGATGAATGTTTTTCTTCATTGCTACTTCTCCAATGACTGGTATACAGCAGGAGCTCAATGAATATCTTTTGAATGAATAAAAGAAGAACATTTAGAGAAGAAAAATCGGATGTCACTGAGTGACCAAATGGCGAGTACCTTGCCATCCCCATTATCTTCTAGTACAAAATTTGATCTAAAATAATAGGGATCCTATGTTTAGGATTGGTGTTACGAGAAGCATAATTTGACTGGTTTTTATTACTGATGATCTTTTCTATGTAAGTTGTTCAAAAAAAAGTTGAGACGCAAATGGTCAAGGAGAGATGCTTAAACTCTAAAAGTAACCTCTATTTGCACATCTAAAGATAGTATTACATCTTCCTGAAGGCATTCTTGATCTTTGCCTCCTGAGTCCAGGAACACTGGGGACTTCAAATCTTACAAATTTAAGTAAACATTTCAGAGCACGTGGTTTTGTAATATTTTTGATGTTCAAGTTTAAAAATAAGGCTACCAAAAGTTAATACTGAATGATACTTACATTTAGTCCTCTGACTGAATTCAATTTCAACCATTAACTTTATAATGCAGGAAAGTTTTTCCAAGAAAAACCAGACATAGTTAAAAATAAAATTGTAGCTATAGAAAGCAGTTATTCTAACTCCCAGGAGAGTATGGTAGCTCCAGAAAGCAGTTGTAGAATTTCTGGCAGTATATCAAATTTATTTTGACAATTTCTTAGAACAGTCCTTATTTAATCACTCTAGTCTTAGAATCAACTTCAGAGACAAGTTGATTCCCCAGCCTCTTTCATCTTAGTGCGTATACTCTTTTCTTTCTGCCGACTGCATACGCTTATATGATAATAAAGAAATAACACTCATATCCTAGCAATTCATGAGATGAAGACACCATAGAAGTATTTCGGAATGAAATAGCCTGAAGGCCTGCTCTTATTGACCTGAGTGCTCAAAGGAGAGCAACATTTACACACACACACACACACACCCACACACACAGTAGCTTGTGCAAATTGTTGTCTCAAAAATAAAGCTTTTATGCATACCTATTTCATGTTAAATTTAGAACACAGCAGCCTCTTCTAGGAGCTGAAGTGTTTGATGGAGGAGTATCATCAGCCATGATGCCTTTTCCATCTCAACACCTTCCTAATGAAGGACTGAAACCACCTCTCCCTCCTCAGCCAGGGGAATAATCACGCAGTTATGGATGGTTCCCATCCCCCATTCCCCTGAAGTATGAAACACTGTGCTGTGAGCCAAATGCTGAGGGTTAGCGAGTAACCTCACATGAGAATGATTACTTAACATGACCATGAGAGAAAGCAGTGAGGTTCCCAGACACAGGAAACGAAAAGTCAGAATGGGAGGTAGAGTTGGAGAGGGTTCTAAAGCCTTGCCAGACAGCAACTTCCTTGCAACAAACAGCAAACTGGGTAATAAATTTATCACTCTGTCATCTTTTACGTACAGATATTCTGAAATCAGCTAGTTAGCATAATGAACTTTTACAATGTGCATGTGTCTTAGCAATGCCAGAAACTCAACCTATTTCCGGTCCTCTAAAAAGCAAATACAATCTTTAAGAACATGAACGTGCTTTTGATATTCCAAATCACTTGTCGGTTTAATATTTCAATCCCAATTCCAAGTGTGCTCAAAGAATGTATATTGCACAGAAACCTTGAAAAAAGTCTCTTCAATTGACTGTATGTACCAGAGAGAGGAAGGGGACACAATGCCCAGACAGAGGGGGGAAAATGATCCTGTTGTTATGTCCTGCTCTGCTTTGCACACATATCTCACAGATTTATGGACCCTGAGACGTTCCTGGTTTGCAGGAAAAAAGTAGAAATTCAGTAAATTCTAAAGGCACATCAGCTTTTAGATCTGGAATTGTGTGGGAGGAAAAGCATTCTTATAGAAGCAAATAGAGTACATTTTCTTATTTTACTCACTCATCAAATATTTTTTTAAGTTGGGTTCCATGCTGGATGCAGGAGATACACTGATAAATGAGAAAGATGGCAGCTTGCCTCAAGGACCTTGCAGGCTAGTGGGCCAGACAGGCAAGTGCACTGGCAAATACAATAATTGAGTATATATTTCAGTTAATAGAGGGTGTCATGGGAGGCCATGTGAAAGGCAATAAGCCAGTTTGGATCAGAGACACTTGCCCAAGAGAGAAATGTTTACAATGAGATCTGAAGAATCAAGTGGAATAAGTCAGAGGAGGCATGAAGGGGAAATATGCCAAGTAGAAAGACCGTCTTGGTATCCTCAGACAGGCCAGGCTAGCTGAGGTAAATGGAGGGAGATAAAAGTGTGCAGAGGGGGGGCGCCTGGGTGGCTCAGTGGGTTAAAGCCTCTGCCTTTGGCTCAGGTCATGATTCCAGGGTCCTGGGATCGAGCCCCACATGGGGCTCTCTGCCCGGCAGGGAGCCTGTTTCCCTTCCTCTCTCTCTGCCTGCCTCTCTGCCTACCTGTGATCTCTGTCTGTCAAATAAATAAATAAAATCTTAAAAAAATAAAAAGTGTGCAGAGGAGTACCCGGGAGAGAAGGCAGGGTCAGAACTACCCCACAGTTAACATTAGCTGGGACTCAATGCACCAACAAGGGGCAGAGATCTTGGTTAAGGGACACACTTTTCTTTCATAAAATTTAGGGAATGCAGTTTTTATGTCTAATCTTATGATTATATGATTATAGCACTATTATTGGAGTACATGAGAAAGGTCCTTTTTTATTTGGTTGATGCTGAGTAAAAGGGAAACATCACCATTATCACATCTGCAATAATTTGGTGGGTAATTCGATCAAACTTAGAATAGGATGTACAGACCACAAGTGATATTATGTCTTGTACACAAATTATCATCATCATCAGCAGCAGCAGCATGAATAATTTAACATGAAAATCTCAGAGAAATCGAATTAGAAGTGAGTTTTAACAGTAAAAACCCTAATCAAATCAAATCATACCGATAAGCACTTACTGAACAATTATTACATTGGAGACACACAATTTGTAAGTTGTGGCAATTTAACCTTGAGGCAGAAGTTGCCCTGGTGATTTGATCTGTCAGGAAACAACTTTGGTATGGCTGTCCCAACAACAGGCTAGATTCCAGTTGCACAAGATGTCAAAGGCTGTGTGAACACGGAGATAACTGACTCCAAGCGAACGTCTCTGGTTTCCACATTGCTCAGATCCGCTGCCAGAGCAAGGGATTGAGTCTCGATTTTCCATTGCAAAATATTCTTGATAATTTCAAACAGAAATTGTCTTTGTTTATTTTTCATTGTTGTTCTCAATAAGAGGTGGATGCTTAGAGTGGACCAAATTAGTAACCGACAATCAGTTACGGGATTCTGTCACAGGCTGGTTAGGTTGTCCTCACAAATCCGCTTTTATCCCCCATTCTGAATGGAGACACTATTCACCTACAGTATGATCTAGGACAGCACTGGTTTCAACTCCCAGCGACATATGTTAGCAATTCTACTCTACCCGTAGGACTCAACTTCTGACCTCTTCCTTTGGCCACCATTCTAATCCCCTCTGATCTACTTCTGTCATACACGTATTTCCCCACATTCCTGTTTCTACTGACTGGGCAGAGGTATAGCAGTTTTCGGGCTTATCTGCATGCATGTATGGGTGAGCTGTTATCCTGAAAGCACGTGATGCCCAACTTTGGCTTACCCGTGCACACAAATCATTTGCAGCGTTTCCAATCTATTCAAAATTATAACCCTCCTCCCTGTAGACAACACTTCGGGCGTCAATATCATATCATGGAATCATTAAAGAATCCAATTAACAGATTCTGTACTTCTGACCTACATTGGCATTTAGTAGTTGGGAGGTTATTTGTGACCCTAAACCCAGATATAATGTTTTATTTGTTTTGCCACTGTAATGAATGTAAACAATTTATATAACATTAATTTAGTGGCTAAGTTTGTGCATTTCTTCAAAATGCACTTATCAGATAAAGTAAATTCTTGACAATTCAAATCCATGATCAGTTTAGGTTACAAGGGTAGATATCTGATAGGGTTTGTAACTTCCTTCCCTTCCTTTCTCCTGTTTTTGTCAGTCTTCTCTTGTAATTATTGATATTCTCTTTTTTGCATAATTAAAAGTTAGAGTAATCCTTTGATAAACTCATTAATAACTTTTCTTTAACATTGCCATCTGTAGGCCCTTGTATGCCCAAAAACCAAGAGGGAAACTGGCATTTATTTGCCTTCTTTCGTTCCTTCTGCTTTAATTTATTGTCTCGGACTAATTTTATCACCAGGTGGCATGTCTGTGTGCGCAAGTATAAGCCAGAGCCAGAGAAGTCGCTCCCTACTTTTTGGCTTATTTCTTCTCTCTGCAACATATTTAACTCCAGACTCATTTTTTTCAATTTAGGATCTATAAATGCTTCAGCACCAATCATTCAGAGACTAGATCTAGCCTCTCTGAGAATGACATTTACTCAGGGGTAGTGATGGCATTTTGACCAGAGCTGTATATGCATGCCGGGAGCTGGTAAGAAACAGGTGAAATATGGTCAGAGGAAGGAGGATCTTGACTACTAAACATGTGAGCTCCTGGGTGTTTTTTATTAAAGCAATGCTCAGTAAGTAGAACTGAAGACCAGTGTAGGCCGGAGGAAAGAAACTCTGAAGATAGATCAATTAGGAAACTTCTGGAAATCAGGTGTAGAATGACCCCCTCTGCCACTCTCACAGACTATCAGGAGCTACTCAGTACTAAACAAAACGGTAAAGTGAGATGGATGGCTGCTACTTTGCCCTGCAACGCAGGGCAGCCTGCCATGGTCAGAGGAGTCCACAGGTCTGGTATGTGAGACCCCCAATCAGCAGGAGGCAGCTGCGGACAAAAGGCATGATCCTTCCAAATCTCTTGGAAGGATTTCTCTTAACTCTCCTGGGCAGAAATTGGGGAAACAGCAACATCTTATGGTCTCCTAACCTAGAGAAGAGGGATGACAGAATAAAGGACCAATAACCCCTAAATATTGTGAGACTTTTTAGGTTACTCAAATGTTTTCTTCTTTTCCTTTGGAAGAAGATTAAAGTAACTAAAGCGTATATCTATTTTTTAACCCCAAAGTTTTACTTTCTAAAATGAATGTCGGTTAAATTACTCATTACATGAGTTTTAGAAAAACAGGAACTACACAAATGTACTCCTGTGATGTAAAAACACATAAGGTATATAAAATCTTGGATTCCCAAGTGGGAAGACTCATGGTCAAATGAGGACATGTAAATTACTACCCATTGTTATGTGAATGTAAAACAAAGTTTTATTTGAATTTTCACCAATGGGAGATAAACGGACGATCTGACTTCCAATGTTGCTGTGGAACAGAAATTCTGTTTTGTCTGGTGATTGGCAGGTAACACCTCAAAGGGATAAGAAGTCTCCTTCCCACTAGTTGCACACATTGATTTTCCAAAAAGCTTCTTTGCCAATGGTCGAATGGGAATAGTTCATTTGGAGATAGTTAATTACTCTCCTGGGACTTGATGGGTTGCTTAACTCGTGTGTAAGTATGAATAATCAATATTTAATACTCTACGATGTGATTGCTAGAGTAAAATTTTGAATAAGAGTCATATAAACATTTTAAATCTATTATTGAAGAAAGATGTCATGAGAAAGTCAAAGTGTTCACACATAATATTTTATAAAGATAAAATTAACAACTTGAAAAAATTAAAGTTCTGTAGCATGTGCTAAACATTCGGAGTTAATTGCACATTTAAGTTTTGCATCATAGCTCAGTTCTGAAATCCCATTTTAAGTTCCAATAGAAAACATATGTTTTCATGCTATTCTGTGAAAAGGGATGGTATATTTTTAAAAATAATTTGTTGTCTAATTTCCCCAATGTTGCAAACAGTATATTGGAGAACTTCTGAAATGTTTCTTGTTTGTAACATTCGAGATTGTAATTATTGTTTTCAGCTTATTGTTAGCACTTCATGGCTTTTCCTGGGAGGCAAGTATAATTTTGCCACAGTTTAAGTGTATCTATTGGAAACTGAGACACCTACCTAAAATTTATCATGTCTTCAAACAAAACTTGCCATTTAAAGTCATCATGCCAAATACTTGGCTCAGAATAGCTTTGTTTTTATGGAAAATTACACAGAAGAGAAAAAGGCTGAGGAAAGCACTTTTCCTGGGCTTAGAATAAAGACATTCATAACAGCTGACATAGACCACGTGATTTCATGAGAATTTTAGGTCGTTTGGATTCTTGCAACAATTTTCCCTCATAACCACTAGAGAAAGGACGAAATATCTAATTCTTTTTGGCCTTAGTTTGTTTTGGTACTAACCGGTCCCTAAAGAGAGGTGATCACAGTGACAGTGGGCTAGATATCTTCCTCTCCTACTGAGGGACCAGCTTTGTCTTACTGGTTTTGGGACCTTGACTGCCTCACTCAAGGGTGGGCACACAATGGGTCTTCCATAAATGGAAACTCCATAAAAAAAGAACAAAGGAGGCAACAGTAAGTTGATGCCTATTTGAAACAGCTTAATGAGACTGTTCAACAAGGTTAGCACTGGCCCGTGATCCCGTGGACCCCACTGTCCCTAGGTCACCCAGATCAACGAGGGAAGCCTGCCTGCCCTTCCATATTAATCCAGACAGTCAAAATAAAATATATACTTTTCATTTCAAGACATACAGTGGATGTCTGGCTGCTGAAAAGCAGCACCTTAAAAAAGGTAATGGAAACTGAAGAGACATTTATTTTAAGTACTGTTTGGGCTCCATAGATCTCTGCTTGCAAACTGAATCTCAGAAAAATCCCAATGCCTCCCAAGATTGCCCACCACTTAGCAAGCACAGGGCTGCCATGAGAACCTGCTTCATGAAAGACCATGTCTTTGAAAAGTCACCCCAGAAATACGATTTTGTTTATAATTAAGTTAGCAAATAAGTGTAACATTTTACAAACCATAAAATTTTTAAATGCCACCGAGTCTGAAGGCTGCAGAAATCACTTAGCAAAAACATGGACTAAAATTCCAAAGGTCAGCAGCGACTCTCTTACTGTGGAATCAGAGCATATGTTCAAACCTGCAAATATATTTGTGGTTACTTCCTACCTTAAACACATTGATAGGGAGATCAATGACCACATAGATAAGGTCTCCAAGGGCAAGGCTGGCTATCAGCGCGTTGGGGCCATTCCTCATACACTTGTTCTGGTAAATGATCCTGAGCAGGGTTGCATTCCCCACCATTCCCACGATGAAAATAGTACAAGATATCACAGTGTTAATGTATTTGAAAGCTGAAGTAATCTTAGTCTGCTGTGGGCAATAGTTGTGCATTGAACCATTGCTGGGTAGGGCCAAATTAGTGGGTCGATGAGTGGTAACCAGAAGGTTGAGTTCTGTCCCTTGAAAAATGGTGACGTCATCCACTGGAGTGCTTAGGTTTGTGCTGTAGCTCTCAGGATGGTCACTGATTACACATCCAACCAGCGCTACCCAAAAGGCCACCTTGAGGCAAAAGGCTTCCATCACGATGCAAATTTGAGGAAAAATCTCTTACTGTGTTGCCTTTATCCCCTCACTTTTTTTTCACCTGGAAAAGAAAGGAGGACAAAATATAGCTGTCAATAAAACTGTAGTCATTGATTATTTACTACTTCAAGTAAAAAGTAGTATATATTTGGTAATTAGATAAGATAATCTGTGTCAGGTTATCCCATGGCAGGAAAACAAAAACAAAAACAAAAACAAAAACGAACAAAGCTCCATTATGGCTCTCTCTCTATGCCTCTCTGCTTCCTTCTCTCTCCCTCTCTCATCTCCATCCACAGCTATCCTTATATCTAGATTATAATATGGATGAGGATATGCTGCTTTTTCCTTTAGTAGCTAAAGAGTTACTTTTTTTTCTCCATTACACCTAGGCTGATAAGAACCTGAATTACGAAAATCTTCAAGAGTTGAGATACAAAATTTTATTTATTAATGGAAGAGAAAAGGCACTATTTGCCAAGTAGAAGTCGCATGGTATTACTGCTAAAAATCGCCCAATTCTGTAATTCAATATTCCAAAATGTGTTCTCTTCTGCACATGGTAAATTAATGGACGTGGGAATAAAATGTAGCACAGGTAGCCATTTAAGTGTTATAAAATGCTCTTTTAAAATCAGAACTCTGGTGGTGAACACCATTGATATATTTAACAATCTTCGTTTTGATTAAAAATTATATAACTGGTAAAGAAAAAATATCTATTTTATTGGAAATCTTGATGATCAATGGGTACAATCCACCTCTCTGACAGGCCCTTTGTTTTCTTTTCCATTCCTCAGAAATTATTATCACAATATTTGCCAATGGCTGAAACTGGGAGTAATGGCTTTCTCAGGTCAGGCACAGTATCTGGCTTTCCAAGGGACATCTGTCCCAGGCTCTCTTTTAAACATCCTATATAGCTACGTTTATAAGACCCACTGCATTGAGCACTTGGCATGCACGGTGCCATCCAACACAAACCATGCTCCTGTGAAGCCAATACATAGTTCCTTTACAAATGCAGGGAATGCGGGGCTCATAAGGGCAAGTATCTTGTCAAGTCCGCAGGTGGCAGTGGAAATGCTGATCATAAGGCACGTTAGAGTAATGCTGAACCCAAGCTCCTAACCACTAGCCCACACACTCTCTCATTCTCTTGCCTTCTTAGCTCTACAATGTTTCAATAGAGTCTCCAGAGTTTTGATGAAGCAATAGATTCAGGAGGGCGATTACAGGTTTCCAAAAGATCATTTGTGGTTTCTGCTTAAGTGACCTGCAGAAAGCACATGGTCCTTCTTGCTCAGAAAGTCAAGGTTTCTACTTTAATCCTTAAAAGAAAGACACTGGGGAAAATGAGGGGGTTGGTGGCAAAACACAGTAATCAAAGGTAAATAAAAATGGTTCCTCCCATTTAAATATTTTGTAATTTTTCTTCTCTGTGAGTTTTTAATGATTCTTTAAATGAAGACCCATAAGCTCATTAATGCAGTGGCATGTGTCTATGATTTTTAGGTCCAGTCATAATTAGTACAAGGTGCAAACATATACTTTCACCTTCCCCTGAGATTTTTCTAGGAACCTGAAACAATAATGACATTGTATGCATATTAATAATTTATTATATATGTGTCTGACTTGAGCTTTGCAACTCTAAGTAGGAAGGGGCAATATTCCCATTCTAACTGTGAGGAAAGTGAGTCTTGAAGAAGGTAAGGCCTAATAGCCAAGAAGTGGCAGGACAGGGATAATGCCTCACTTTGCTTTGCTTAACTATAAGTAGTTTGCAGTTGTTTCCTGCTTTTTGCAGTTTAGAGTGAATATTTGACTGAATGTTGACAGAACTACAAAATGTCACTAGTTGCATTCCACAGTGGAGACCAGGACTCCAAGAACAAAGCATATGGTCATTCTCCTCTTTAGATCATAGGTATGGGAGAAAAGAAATCCTTCAATACATTGTGCTATTTGATGGCTAATCCACTTTTCCAGTTGGAATGGACCCTTCAGTAAAGTTTCCTTAAATATGGGAGAGAGATGGCCTTTCCTGGAAATGGAGTGGCTCTTTGCCCAGTGGAATCCACTAGGAGAGTATTTAGTGAACTGACCTAGCTATCATGGGTGATTATGATACTCAGGAAAGGTACCACTAGTGTCTGAGCATCAGCATGCTGGTTTACTTGGTCAGCTGATTATACAGGAACTAAGGAGGCCATGGCTACGGGTTCTTATCAAGGTGTGAGCTAGCTATCACCAAAATCACTTTCCTTCCACCTCCAATGAGACCACCACATCATTTCTGATGACATCTCCCGTCAGCTCTCTACATGTATTAAGCTGCAGAATTCAGGGATACTTGGCAAAGATATGTGGGTATCATATTGTTATTGGGTGAAAAACACAAAACCAACCAACCAACCAAACAAACAAAAAAACCCTCTCAAATGCATGTTCCTCCAAGGATGAATCTGTAGCCCTTTTCCATGGATCTAAGTTATGCTGTGCTTGGAACCCTCAGTCATAATCAGACCTGGCTCTCTAGTGAGGCATCTCAGGTTCAGCCCAAGGTTTATAGGCATGCTCCCTATTTGGTGGCGTTCAAAAGCTATTTCTGAGGAAGAGGACTGAATCCTTCGGCTGACACTGTAAGCATTTAACATCTTGGATTCTCAGGATTAAAGTTCACCTATATAACTAGTAATTTGGAAATTCCAACCTTACTGAAATAGCATAAATTTAAAGCAGGTAATTTACTGAAATGACTGTCAAGGTGTTTCTCAATTAATTAACACTTGACACAGAGAGGGTACTAGGTGGTGGGGGGAAAGCCTGAATATCTACAGGAGGAGAGGAAAAAAAAACCCCAAACCCCAACAAATAAACCAGGAACTTTTTACTAGTTTTCCGTGGGTTCTGCTCTCTCGGTAATAAATTAGTAGCTGCTCTTACTGAGGACGCCTGACTTTAATATGCCTCCCACCCCACCCCCTCCGCCGCCAACTCTATCCGGGAACTCCATTAGGATGGTGTAAACAGAGGCTGATTATCTAGAAACAGCCCTTGTTTTCTGCACGTGAAACGCAACAAGTGCCCTTTAAAGGAGAGCACAGAACAAAACGCCCAGACCTCTGCAGGCAGGTTTCCAAACTAGCTGCACTGGGGGTTTTCCAAAACACATCAGTCCCTCACACCGACTGCCCTTGGCTACCCTTGGCATATCCCGGGTATGCGGGGCGGGGGGGGGGGGGGGGGAAGCAAGCAAGTCTGAAAGGCTGCGAGGCAAACTTCACTAGTAGGCTTTCGAGACACCAACACACAAGGGCGTGATGTTCCACAAAGTTCTCGCATGCCTGGGGAGAAAGGGAGACCCAGGGAGAACCGTTGATCTTCCTCTAAAAATCCGAATCCCGCCTGGAGAGGCTGGGGGGCTTTCGCTCAGTGCCCCAGCCCCCAAACGTATCCGGCGCGCTCCCTTCCCGGGAAGGCGCCCGCCGCGCCGCGCGCCCTCCGGCAGGTGGGTGCCAGCCCCTGCGCGGAGGGTCGCCAAGCCGCAAGGCGCCGGCCCGCCTCTCCTCCCAGCTCAGGGGCCCAGGGGCCCAGGCGGCGCCCCCCACCCCCACCTCCCCGGCTCCCTGAGAGGAAAGAGTTGCACCGACCGTGGAGCTTGGTGGGCTCAGACAGCAGCCCAGTCCGCGCGCCGCACCCGGGCGGGAGGGAGCCAAGCCGGCGAGGGTGGGTGGTGGCTGTCCCCCGGCTCCCGCGCCCGCCGCGGCGGCCCGAGAGCGCAGCGGCCTCAGCTTCCGAATGCTTCCTGGGCACGGCTTCTCCCGGGAGGTCTTCTGGCCACCGTGTGGGACGGACCCTCTCCACCTCCTGTCCGCAACCGCCAGACCAAAGGGATGACTGCAGGCGCGCGCGCGCGAGGGCTTGCAAGAAAAAGAGAACTCCAGGGGAACACGCCTCCGGATCTGTCCTCCCCTTCTCCTCCAAACACTCCCAGACCTTCTCCTCCACTTTGGGACGCCAAGAACGTCCTACCCTTCCAGCCCTCCCGAGGCTGCCATTATAAAGTGCAAAGCTGCCGCCCCCTCCCAGGCCCTGAAGGGCAAGTCTTTTAACTCTTTCCTTCCCGAAACGAAGGGGGTTTGGCAATTGAAGGAGGAGCGTTTTACAGAGGAGACTCAGAACTGAGGAAGGCCTTGCTGAAAAACCCATTCCCTTCACAGTAAGTGTGGGCAGATTTGATCCGTGAGGAAAAGACTACAGCTAGACCCAAGATCCAATTGGGAGTGGGGAGTCTCCTCCGCATTCCCTGCCTCCTGGCTTGGCTTGTATGCCCCCACCCCCAGCTTAACCCAAGTTAAAGAGCCACCTTGGACAACGTTGACTGGATCAAGTTTTGCTTCTATCTCACCTCTAGAAGCCTGCACCCCAAGGCTCTGTACCACTCAGGGGGCGGGGGGGGGCAAGGCAGGAGAGAGTCTGTGGAAGGGCCCAGTGTGTGGCTCAGAGAAACCTGTGATTCCTCAAGAAATCCAAACACTGTATAGACACTGTAGAAGGTGGGTCTCAGGATCCTTCTATGATAGTTTTATCCTAAATTGGGGAGTGGGAGAGGAGGTGAGGGACAAATGCCATCGCTTGTGACCTACGAGAATAAATTCAGGGCTCCTTAGAGAACGCTCTCCCTTGGAATCCTTTAAGGCATTACTGGTGCGAAACATATTGTGGAAAGGTGAGTTTGGAGCCCTGGTAACATTCTATTACAGACTATTCTGATTGTCTATTGCAGCTAAAGAAAATCACCCTAAAACGGTAGTGGCTAAGAAGAACAGCAGTCATTTACTTTTACTCATCGTTCTGCAATTTGAGCAGGGCTTGGCTGGGACAGCTCATCTTTGCTGGGGCTGGAGGCTCCACTTCCAAGACAGTTTGCTCACTTGATGATGACTGTTGGTTTTTCTCCATGTGTCTCTCTACAAAGAGATTTGTAGAGAGTGATTTGTAGGCTTCCTCACAGCATGGTGGCTCTATTCCAAGAAGGAGTGTCCAAAGAGTCAGAAAGTGGAAGCTGCCAGTTTTTTAAGGTCTGGGCCTGGAAACTGGTACAGTGTCACTTCTGCAGGATTCTATTATGAAGCAGTCACTGATCCCAGGTTAAATGTGAGGGGCTATTGCCTCCACCCATCAATTCAAGGAGTGCAAAGAATTTTTAGGGGGCATCTTGTAAAAGAATCAAAGAGATGCACAGAATATCACCATTGAGTGGAGACTTAATAGTCATCTAGTCCAACTGGACTAGGTATTACCCTGTGTATTAATCTACTCTATCTACAGCTTTCCCATGACAGAGAGTCAGTAAACCTGGATAACCAGTAGCTTTCATAAATAAGTGCCTTAGTTTGTGTTGAAAAATAAAGCACATGGACTTGGCAAGCTGGCAATATTTCCAAGGAGGAAAAAGTTATTGCTTTCTCCAGAAGAGGCAGTTTTACACCAGGGTTCACACCTTGGAATATGAACCAAGTGCTGGATTTTAGTCCTTACACACTCTGTGACCAGACACATTTGGACAGTGTACAACTTGCATAACTGAGCATATTAGTCTATCTAGTCTTTGGTAGAGCACGTCCATCGGCCCCTATGTCCTGGGAACAGCTCATCCCAATGTGGCACAAGTCTAGTTATTAAAAATTCCTCTTCCAAATGTGCCTGGGTGGCTCAGGTCATGATCTCAGGGTCCTGGGATAGAGCCCTGTGTTGAGTTCCCTGCTCAGGAGGGAGTCTGTTTCTTCTTCTCCCCCTGCCCACACGTGCTGCCCTCTTCACTCATGTGCACACACACTCTCTCTCAAATGCATAACATCTTTAAAAAAAATTACTCCTCTGCATACCTTAGGATGTTGATTTCAAAAAGCAGAGAACAACAAGTGTTGACATGGATGTCTAGAAACTGGAACCCTTGTACATTACAGGCAGGAATGTAAAAGAGTGCAATAGCTGTGGAAAACAGTATGGCAGTTCCTCAAACAGCTAAACATAAAATTACTGCCTGATCCAACAATTCTATTTCTGGGTATATACCCAAAACAACTGAAACCAGGGACTCAAACAGGTATATGTACACCCATGTTCATAGCAGCATTATTCACAGTAGCCAAAAGATAGAAACAAGCCAATTGTCCATCAATAGATGAATGGCATGCACACACACACACACACTGAAACATTACGTAGCCTTAAAAAGGAGTAAAATTCTGATTCATGCTACAATGTAGATGAAACTTGAGGACATTATGCTAAGTGAAATATGCCAGATGCAAAAGGACAGTGGTTGTAGGATTCCCCTTATGTGAATGCTTAGACAAGTAGTCAAAATCAGAGACAGAAAGTGGTATGGTGGTTGCCAGGGGCCGAGATTGGGGGAGGAATGAGGATGTGCCGTTTAATGTGCTTCAGAGTGTGGTCCGGAGATGGATAGTGGCGATGGTTGCAGAACAATGTGCATGTATTTCATGTGACAATGGTATGCTTAAAAAGTCTAAGATGATAAATTTATATTATGTATATTTTGCCACACAAAAAATTCTTCCTGACATTAAGATGAAATCTGCCTCTGTATCTTACCTGTTGATCTGCTGTACGTGTTCCTAAAATAAATTTACTGCTTCTTCTAAGAAAGATCTTCAAATATGAAAAAATATGTTTTATGTGGGTCACCAGCATAGATCTGCTTTTGTAAGGGATTGGGACTGCCTCATTCTAGGTGAGAACAACACAAATTTCCCTTAGTTGTTGGAGGTTTATATTCTTGTCTTTTCTGCGTTACTTTGGGGGAAATGGCTTCTGTAGGTTTAAATCTGTTTTCATTTAAATTAACTACTTCCAGTAACCCCTTTCCCCACATATAGGACTTTATATGCCCCCCCACCTCTATATTCCCTGCTTTTGTGCTTTTTTATTTTTTTAAGATGCATTTATTTATTTGAGAGAGAAAGTGAGAGCGAGAGCTTTCGCAGGGGGCAGGGGCAGAAGGAAAGGGAGAGAGAATCTCAGGCAGACTCCCGGCTGAGCACAAAGCCTGAAGGTGGGCAGTCTCAGGACACAGATCACAAACCAAGAGTCAGACACTCAACCGGCTGGGCCACCCAGGGGAAGCCCTGCTTTGCATTTTATTTTATTTATTTTTAAAAAAGATTTAATTTATTTATTTGACAGACATAGATCACAAGTAGGCAGAGAGGCAGGCAGAGAGAGAGGAGGAAGCAGGCTCCCTGCGGAGCAGAGAGCCCGATATGGGGCTCGATCTCAGGACCCTGGGATCATGACCTGAGCCGAAGGAAGAGGCTTCACCCACTGAGCCACCCAGGCACCCCCTGCTTTGCATTTTAAGTGAACACATAGTCAATATATTTGACTAAGTTTCTCAACTTGCCTTCCAAGGATTATTTTTTTCCCCTGGAAAGTAGGTTGAATGCAGATTTGCAGGTCTTCAGAATTTCCAGGAGACTTTCTTAATCACACTGGACTTCTGGTTCAAGCGGCTCAGAAGTAGGGCATTAGTGTAATGTTAGTTACATTGCCTTTTCTCAGCATCATATTATCATTATTGATTTCCTGAATAATAATTGCTGAAGATTAAGATGTACTCAGATAGCACTTAAAAGCCAAGTTCTCATCTGCCCTTGGGATAAAAGTTCTTATGAATTTAAGTTTCTTGATTCAAATTTGCAAATCCATTTCACAATTGCTAATTCTTAAGCTCCTCAAACTTGAAGTGCAATAACAGATTTGCCTCTCACAGTGCTTGCAAAAAATGTTGTGTTCACTTCAGGGGCCCCTGGAGGGAAGCAAACATGAAGAGGTCAGAGAAAAACCACAAAGATAAAGAAAGGCTGGAAAACTGGCCGTGAGAGGAGACGGGGAGAAGCTGGGGACATGCACATCAGTGACCCAGACCCATCACCATAGCCTTCACACTGGGCAGTGCCAGGGTCAAGGCTCGCTGTTGACAATGTACCTAGAGAAGAAAAAGCAAGCCTGGTGAGTTTAAGTTCCATTTTTAATTGAAATTCACTACAGAGAGTTGTTTTTTTCTAAAGGAAATAGTCCTAAATGTTAGCTTGTGATGGGTTGCTGAGGATTCTAAAGTGTTCTCTCACTGCAATAATTTTGCACGTGGTGGCCAAGACTGCAGGTGACTTTGTTCAGACATACTTAAGGCCTAAGGCAGCCCAGTGTTTTGTAAACCACTGGTAGCCTTACTGGAGAGCTGAAAAATCATTCTATCTTAGCATCACTAATGATCAGGCAAGCAGATGTTAGTTGTCCTCTGATGTCATTTTCTGTCTGGCCACAAATGTTTAACTGGAGATTTTAGCTATTCTAGTTTCCAGGAGACACAGGAAAAATTAGAGAAATTAGACAAATACCGTGAGGGAATAAATAGACAAATCTAGAAAGTGTGACATTTTACAGGACAGCTAGCCCCATCTCCTCAACAGGTCAGCCAATGAAACAGGGGTATTTTTCTAGATTAAAAGAGACTTAAAGGAGCATGGCAACCAGCTGCACTGTCCTGGATTGGATTCTGGTTTGAAGAAACCCACTGTAAGGGACATTCTTTGGACAACTGGGAAAATTTAGATTTGGACTGGATATTAGATACAGTGAAGAACTTACTAATTTTATCAAGTATGAAATGGATTTTATTAAATGTGATTATTTTTGGCATATAGAAGAATGGTCTTATATTTTAGAAATGCTTTTCGGGAATATATAATTTAGTTTTAACTACCAAGGCAGGAACAAAAATGACACGATTTAAAAAAAAAAGAATGTAAAGTACCTAGGCTTGGCACATAATAGGAGCTCAGTAAATGATAGCTCTTTTTACTTTCCTTTGACCCTTCTTTGTTTGTCCATGAGGAGAATGGTAGAGCAGAAAAAGCAGCTTCACATGGCAACATGGGTGATTTTGGAAAAGTGACCTAGCAGTAGTGACTAAGGCCAAGGAGACCAATGGCATCTAAGGTTCAAGATTTTGCTGGTGAGGACTCGAGGTCAAGATGGATATGATGAGGACATCATTGTGACTCTGACTCTTGTCAGCTCCTTTGGGGTTTGTATGGGCTTGGGAACTGTGGGTTGCACTTGTAATAAAAGATAGCAAACAAGATATGTGTAAGTTTAAATAAAGAGACTTAATCCAAGGAAGTGACAGCAGATGGTAGGGATAATTAGCTTACAGTTTGTTTTTTAGATTTGTCAGGGCAACTTATGATAGATTTTGAAATTGGCAGAAAAGATCACTAGGTGTCCTGTCTAGTGCATTTTTCTGTGTTCTCTGTGCCTCCCATCGCTTTGAGCTCTTTTACAACTCTGTAAGTTGTAGAAAACTGATAACAACATAAGAGATTCTTGAACATAGAAATAACAATTAATTTTGATTGGTAGAGATGCAAGCGATTCTTGCCTTGTGGTTGTTGACCACTTGCCTTAGTTAGCTCGGGCTGCCTTAGTAAACTGCTACAGACTGGACAGTTTAAATGACAAAAATTTATTTTCTCACAGTTTTGGAGGTTGGAAGTCCAAGATCTGGGCGCCAGCAGGCTCAGGTTCTGGTGAAAGCTTTCTTCCTGGCCTCTTACTGGGTCCTCACGTGGCAAAGGGAAAGAAAGTGAGAGACAGAGAGAAAGGGTGTGTACCCTGGTATCTTTTTATAAGGGTACTATTTCCATCATGAAAGCACTACCCTCATCTAATCCTAATTACCTCCCAAGGTTTTGTCTCTAAATACCTTCACATTGGAGGTTAAGGCTTCATGGGTGCTGATAAACACTTTTAATGTGTAGAGGGGTATATTGGAGGGGGCGGTTTTCCACACCACCAAGCACTTCTCCAACACCAGCTAGATGTTCTACACTTCAACTCAGTGCTGACACTGTCTTCCCAGAAATAGTGTCAGAGTTTCCAAGTGCAGGGCTCAGGCCCAAGAGATGGCACCCCACTTAAGATATCAATCACAGACCCAGGTTATTGACTGTGCTTCTGACTGACTCGCTGTAAATCCGAGGTTCACACACCCTCCTCCTTGGTTTCGATTAATTTGCCAGAGTGGCTCACAGAGCACAGGAAACTTGTTTATTCACCAGATTACTGATTTATGACCGAGTATCAAAGGATACTAATCAATAGCCCTATAAAAAAGATACATAGGTTGAGGTCCTGGACAAATAAGCTTTTATCTTTATGGAGTTTGGGGCCCAGCATGGTGGTATGTGGGAGCCATCTGATTCCACAGCCTAGAGGCTCTCCAAACCCTCTCTTTTACACAGGCAGCATTGATTAAATCATTGGCCATTGATCATTGATTCAGTCTCAAGAAATCAAGGTATGGACTAAAAGTCCAATCCTCTATTTACGATTGGTTCCCCTGACAGCCCACATCCTTAGCTTCTTTCTAAAAATCGCCTCATTTAACATAGCCCAGTTTCTTGGAAAGGGGCTTGTCATGAACAATTAGACACTCATTTCACCTTTATGGTTCTGAAGTGTTTTTTGGCAATGAGGTCAAGAGACCAAATATTATAACAAAAGATACTCTTATGGCTCAGAAAATTCCAAGGGTGTTGGAAGCTGTGAGCCAGGAATTGTTGATGAAGATGAAATACATGTGAGACATATACTTTGGTCATCTGAATGACCAAATATGTATTCCTTATAAATCATGATATCATAAGGCTTCAATATATGAATTCAAGGGGGAAACAAACATTCAGTTTATAACACTTTGCCTCTAAACTTCTTAAATTCATGTCCTTCTTTCATGGAAAATACATTCATTGTAGCCCAACAGTCCCCAAAGTCTTAATTCATTCCAACATTACCTCTAAAGTCTTAAGTCCAAAGTCTCATCTAAATATCATCTAAATCAGATATGGGTGAGACTAGAGGTATGATTCTTTGCTAAGGGAAAATTCTTCTCTAGCTGTGAACCTGTAAAAACTGCTTCCAAAATCTAATGGTGGGACATGCAGAGAGTAGACAGTTTGCTCATATATAAGAGGAAGTTGTAAGATCACTTCATCTGTAGGCTTTTTATGCTTTAGGAGTCTATGATTCATTTCTCACGGAGGTTACAATTTGCATAACTTTTTAAAAGATTTTATTTATTTATCTGACAGAGAGAGAGAGAGCACGTGAGGGAGCACAAACACGGTCCCCACTGAGCAAGGAGCTCAACTATGTGGGGCTCCATCCCAGGACCGTGG
>ML105083.1:147562-159794 GCA_003697995.1 Taxidea taxus jeffersonii | reverse complement strand
CTGCCAATCTAATATTTTTACCATTGTATGTTACAGACTTCTTATCCTGGGATGCTTTCAGGATTTTCTCTTTGTTGCTAAGACTTGTAAATTTTACTATTAGATGACAGGGTGTGGATCTATTCCTATTGATTTTGAGGGGGTTTTCTGCACCTCCTGGATTTTCATGATTGTTCCCTTTGCCATATTAGGGAAATTCTCTACGATAATTCTCTCCAATATATCTTCTGCTCCCCTCTCTCTTTCTTCTTCTGGAATCCCAATTATTCTAATGTTGTTTCGCTATGGTATCACTTATCTCTCGAATTCTCCCCTCATGGTCCAGTAGTTGTTTGTCTCTCTTTTGCTCGGCTTCTTTATCCTCTGTCATTTGGTCTTCTATATCACTAATTCTTTCTTCTGCCTCATTTATCCTAGCAGTAAGAGCCTTCATTTTTGATTGCACCTCATTAGTAGCTTTTTTGATTTCAAGTTGGTTAGATTTTAGTTCTTTTATTTCTCCAGAATTTTTGATTGCACCTCATTAGTAGCTTTTTTGATTTCAACTTGGTTAGATTTAATTCTTTTATTTCTTCAGATTATTTCTCCAGACAGGGTTTCTCTAATATCTTCCATGCCTTTTTCAAGCCCGGCTAGAACCTTGAGAATCATCATCCTGAAGTCTAGATCTGACATATTACTAATGTCTGTATTGATTAGGTCCCTAGCCTTCCTTACTGCCTCTTGTTCTTTTTTTTTGTGGTGAGCTTTTCCACCTTGTCATTTTATCCAGAGAAAAATATATGAAGGAGCAAATGAAATACTAAAAGGGTGGCAAAGACCTCAGGAAAATGTGCTTTAACCAAATCAGGAGAGACCCCAAATCATGGGGGGGCAGAAAAGGGGGTAAAAAGAAGTTCAGAAAAGAGAAAAAAATTTAAAAAAAGAACACAAATAAAGAAAAAATGTAAAAAAAAGAAAAAAATATATATATATTAGACTGGTGACTATGACAGGGTCACCCACTTAATTTTGGGAATATTTTGGTCTCTTAGAAGAAACTACCTCCCAAAATTTTAAAGAATGAAAACCATATGTAAGGGTAAACACAGTGAAGGGATGGAATATGACTATAAAAGTGAAAAAGTTTTTTTTTAAATTTCTAACAAAGGAGTTGATAAGGTAAGTTGGTTGGGAGAATAAAAAAAAAAAGGAGGTTGAGAGAACTTGCTTGGGTTGGAGACTAGATCAAGCCCAATGCTAGATTTAGGGTGTATTTTGATCTATTAGAAGAAGTTGTACCCCAAGTTTTTTAGAAGAAAATACCCTATATGTATACAAAGAAAAAGTTAGATACAATGAAGGATAAAATATGACTATAGTAATGAAGCTTCAAAAAATATATTTTTTAAGAAAGGTATTAAGATAAACTAGTTAAAAAACGTTAAAAGAGGAAAGGGTAAAAGTTAAAAAAATTAGCAGAAGAAAAAAAAATAAAATTAAAAAAAAAAAATAACTGCAAGCCTAAAGAATCATGGGGAGAAAGCCATGAATTCCATGCTTTGCTTTCTCCTCCTCTGGAATTCTGCTGTTGTCCTTGGTAAGTGAACTTGGTCTTGGCTGGATTTCTTGTTGATCTTCTGGGGGGAGGGGCCTGTTGTGGTGATTCTCAAGTCTTTGACCCAGGTGGAATTGCACTGCCCTTACCAGGGACCGGGTTAAGTAATCTGCTCGGGTTCGCTTTCCGGAGCTTTTGTTCCCTAATGCTTTCTGTAGAGTTTCGGAGGATGGGAGAGAAAATGGCGGCCTCCCAATCTCCAGCCCGGAGGAGCCGAGAGCTTGGGGCCCCACTCTTCAGTGCACCTTCAGAGAACAGCGCTCAATCACTCCCATCTCACTGGCCTCCAGCCGAGCTTGGAGAAAATCACACAATCACTCCCATCTCACTGGCCTCCCGCTGTGCTCCGAGCTCACCCAGCCTGTGACCAAGCGTCTTTGTCTCTGGCACACAGCCCTGCCTGGAGTCTCTGAACCCCGCAGATCCCTGAGCTCTCCCAGGTCGGAGTCTCCCCAGATCTTGTGGGGACCCCATTCACAGAGCACCGGCCTGTGTCACGGGTTATGGTTCAAGGTAACCCCGAGTTGAGAGCTCACTCCTCAGCTCTGTCTCCGTAGCTGTCTTCCCTGCTCTAATACCTGTGAGCTCTGCGACAGTCAGACACCCCTGATCCTTCTGTGACCCCGCGGGACCTGAGGCCACGCTCTCCCCGCGAGGTCTTCACCCTGGTTTAGCCTCTGGAGTGATGTCCCTCCGTGGAGCAGACTTTTAAAAGTCCTGATTTTGTGCTCCGTTGCTCCGCAGCTTGCCGGGAGCCGGCCCCTCCCCCCGGGTCTATCTTCCTATCGCTTTGGATTCACTTCTCCGCTAGTCCTACCTTTCAAAAAGTGGTCGATTTTCTGTTTCTAGAACTGCTGCTCTTCTCTTTGATCTCCTGTTGGATTCGTAGGTGTTCGGAATGGTTTGATAGGCTATCTAGCTGATCTCCTGCTGCCTGATGTCATCTCAGCCTGCTACTTCTCCACCATCTTGACTCCTTCCAGAAAAACACATTTGGCCACTCTCAAGCAAGTGCTATCCATTGTGCCTTCTGTATGTGCCACTCACGCTGACCTCCCAGTTCCTTTTCAGGCACACCCTCTTACCCTTCTGTCACAGCATCTGATGCATCTAGCTGGGTGCTTTCCAGACTTGGCCAGCTGAGTCCACTTATGCTTATCTCTCCAGGGGTTAGAATGTATCCATTTTCTCTGTCTTTTAAATTACTTAAATGCTTGTTTAATTTTACTCATTTTTAAGATTGTCCTTATTTAGGATTTACAATGGAAGAGAATATAATAGAGTCCCTGGTCCCACAAATTTTAAACGCTAAAAGGATGACTATGCATGGTAATCATGCTGCCCACACTAGGATAGAATATTTCCGTGTAAGAACTGGATTTTTTTTTTTTTTTGGATAATACTTTGCATTTAATTCACTCAACTTTTTCAAACTGCATTTATAGCCAACATTTTTATGAGGTTCATGAGAAAAGTAGGGCAGGTGCAGGCAAACCTTATTTTCTTACCAATTTCTCTGGAAATTGCATCATAAGGTAAATCGTTGTAAGGAGATCCTATTTTCCCCAAAGGGAAAATATAAATTTGGAGGTTACATACCTTATTAAAACTCCCACTTATCGTAGAGCTATGCTAAAAAGTATAGTACCTGTTTGATAAAAGATCTGACAAAATGCCTTCACATTCTTTATTCTCACAATGTTCTTAAAGAATTAAAAATGAAGTTTCATCTTTACTCTATTAAAATCCTCAATTTGGCAAAAATTAATGAATGTGGTTGCTTGATACCAGACATTTGGATGCTTCCTTCCTTCAAAGACATTGGACTTCCAAACACTCTGTTGACAGATATTAGATATCAGGATTCCTCATACGTCATTGATATCTATAAATATTGTTATCAGGGTATAAGTTCAGAATTTTAAAAATGGAACATTATCACAAGGGTTCTACAACTGGAATAAGATAGGATCTTAATTTAAGTACATATACTTTGGATAGTGGCAACTGTGAATTACTAAAGGCTATAAAGTTAATGTGTGTATTAATTATCATTCCATGAATTTAGCTAGGAGCAAGGAAGGATTGCTCATTGTCACAGGAAAAAATGTTGCATATAGAGGTACAGCAGTCCCCCTCTTACCTGTGGTTTTGCTTTCCTGGCATTTCCAGTTACTGCGTCAAGTGGAAGCAGCTGATCCTCCTTCCCACAAATCACTGGAAGGTCAATGGTAGCCTAATGCTATGTCATGCCTGCGCCTTTTACCTCACTGCTCTCATCACTCAGGCATTTTGTCATCTTACATCATCACAGGAAGAAGGGTGAGTACAGTACAATAAGATATTTTGAAAAAGAGACAGAGATCACATCCACATACCTTTTATTACAAGACATTGTTAAAATTGTTCTATTTTATTATTACTTATTATTGATCTCTTACAGTGTCTAATTTATAAGTGAAACTTTATCATAGGTTTGCATGCATAGGAAAAAACAGTATGTACAGGGTTTGCTACTATCTACAGTTTCAGGTAGCCACAGGGGGTCTTGGAACGCATCCCTGCAGATAAGGGGGGACTAATGTGCAGCCACATAAATGCTGGTAGAATTTGTGGTAAGAAGGTGAGAAAGCTATTCTCAGATTGCTTCTATTTTCTCGGTGAAATAGGAAGTAAAGCCATTAGTTAAAAGTGACAACAGAGAGAATAAAATGGGAGCAAGCTTTGCTAACAGGGTTATTTAAAATGAAGCTGGGTGGACATTGAAGATGTGGGGCTTATGCACGTCTTCATCTCAAATTCTCAGAATTTTTGCTGAACTCAGCTGAAAGCCAAGGCATCTGTTATGTGTTAAGAGGGACACAAATGAACTTTCTGCCTGACAGTAGCCCTAGCAACCAATCATGTATAGATTAGTGTAACTATACCAGCACCAATCACATTTTGTTTGAAACAACTTATGTAAATTCCCTCTTTCCTCCTTAAAAGCTCTAACCTTACCCTTTGTCTCTCTGGAGCATGCTTTTGATTCTGGTGGGGTCTGTGTCTCCCAGTTGCAATCTCTAAGTCCCTAAATAAATGCACATATTTTATTCTGGAGCTTACAGTTTTGTCTTTTGGTAGTTGACAAAAGCGAGGATTGAAGATGAATTGGTGGAGGTTTGAGAAAAATGGAGGGGATGAAATTATGGTTTCTTCTCCTAGACTCTGGGGGAGTGATAGCCTAGGGTACAATACAGGAATGCCAGGTAACACAGAAGATTGGGTCAGCAATATCAAAATGGAGTTGCACACTATTGAGGGCTCATTAGCCCAGAGGAGGCAAAGGCTTGATTTAGATTGTTCATAGTAGTGGTTCTTAGCCACAGGCAATTGTGTCCCCAAGGGGACATTGGCAGTGTCTGGAAACACTTTTGGTCATCACAGCTGAGAAGGTATGTGTTGGGGGGAGAGTTCTACTGGCATCTAAGGCTGGAAGTCTGTGTGGTGCACACTTCTGGGAGCCACAGAGTTGTAGAGAATTCAGATTTCATAGTAAGTTGATGGGAAGTTATTGGAGAATTTTGAATAAGGGAGAGAGATGATCCAATTTCTTTATAAAAATATCACTCTGGCCTAGCTAGAAGCCAGGGATGCTGCCAAACATCTTACAATGCATGGGGAAATGCTCCACAGAACTTCTAGGCCCCAGGTTTGTAGTGCAAGCATTTTCTTTGACCCTTGATACTGGGTTGTGACTCTTAATGTTTTTGTAGGATAAAGCCAACCGGGACCCAGGATTAAAAATAAAATGCTCACCCTTAGCCAGATTTTTATTATTAAGTTTATATGTAAAATTACTTACAGGTTATAGGCATTTGGTATTTATAAATATTCTCCAGTGCACTTAAATTTTGTGAACTGCGTAATTTCATAGACGTTAGCTCCTAATGGTTACTCTGATGGTGGTGCACTAAGGATGTGAGACTTAGGAAGACTCATTTATTTCCTTCTTTCATATATTTCCTTCACTCTTCATTCTGGATGTACCCTGGAGAGGTGTGTGTGTGTGTGTGTGTGTGTGTGTGTGTGTCTATATGTATCTATATTTATGTATATGTCTATAAATCTATATTTTAACATAAATTCTCTGTTTTAATTAACATGGCTTTATAGTTTGATATTTGATATTTGCCAGGAGAAAAATCCTTATTATTTTTCAATTTTTAAGCCCCTTTCTGGGCACATTTATTTTTACCAGTAAACTTTAGAATTGACTTTTCAAATTCCATTGAAAAGAGTTTGAATTTTTGTCAGAATCACATTCAACTTGTAGCTATCAGTTTGACAAAAACTGGTACCTTTACCAATGGAATCTTCCTATATAAAAAAGAATAATTTTGATATTTACTCAGGTTTTTATAAAGTTTTTTCTAAAATATTTAATAATTTTCTTATACTTCTCTGGTTTCATTATTTTAAAACATAGGTATATATAAAATTTTAATTGTTATGAATATGATTTTTAATTGTATTTAATGGGTTATTGTTGATTTTATTTTAGTAATGTCATTATTTTAGTATACTTACCTTGTATCTTGATCTTTCAGAAAACTCATTAGTTCTAAAAATTTTCCATTGATTATCCTGAGCTGTAACTATTCAAAACATTGGCTATTGTCATTGTAATATTTATGCTTCCTTTGGTTTCTTGTCTTATTACATTATTTAGGGCCTAAGAATAATTTTTAATAATAGCTATTTGTCTTTTCCTTAATTCTTCTTATCTTTTACCCTTAAGAATGTCATTTGCTGGGGCACCTGAGTGGCTCAGCGAGCTAAGTGTCTGCCTTTGGCTCATGTCATGATCCCAGGGTCCTGGGATCAGTCCTGTGTTGGGCTCCTTGTTCCACAGGAAGCCTGCTTCTCTCTCTCCCTCTGCCTGCCCCACTGCTTGTGCTCATGCGTGCGCATGCTCTGTCCCTCTGTCAAATAAATAAATAAAATCTTAAAAAAAAGGAAGAATGTCATTTGCTCTATGTTTTAGATACATTTTCTTTGTCAAATTAAGGAAGTATTCTTCTAAGCTTACTAAGAGTTACAACAGAATCAGGAGTGGATATAAAATTTTCAAGTATGTGTATGTGTCCATCTATCAAACAGTTCTTTAATATATTAATATAGTGAATTCTGCAAATTAATTTTCTGATGATAAACCAGTCCCTGCATAAGCTCTATTCAGTTATACTGTTTTGTTTTCTGTGCTAGATTTAATTTGCTAAGATTTTGGTAAGAATTTTAAAATTCACATTTGCAAATGAAACTGGTCTGTGGTAAGCATTATGGTAAGAATTGTGAACTCACATGCCTAAAGGAGTGAAATTTGTTTAAAAAAAGTCAACTAGGGTAGATGAGACTCATAAAGACAGAGACAGAGACTATGATAATAGAGAATAGATTTTGGCTTTCATAATACTTATATTCAATATTAAAAATTGGTATGTATACATAGTCATTGGCAAGGTAGATATGGCCTGTAGAACCCAGCTAGTAGCATTTGGTATGTGTGTATGTGTTTGTGCTAGCCTCATAGAAGGAGCAAGGAATTTTTTTTTTTAATATGTAGGGACACTTTCAATAAATAGAGATGATTGGTTTTATTGAGACAAATAAAACCATCAAAGTCTGGATCCTTTACCTTTTGGGGCATACATTTACTCCCCCTTCCCCTATGCTTTTCATTTATCCTATGGTTATTATCCAGTTTTGGCTTAGAGCTTTTTCTAGAACTGTGAATATTTACGTTTTTTAGGGACATAATATTTCATCTAGAATTTAAATTTTCTGTGTAAAAAGACATGCTTTCTTTTAGAGTGTCTTAGCTAGGAGCAGTTGTGCAAGCTGAGAGACCCCCAGGATTGCCAGTACAAGGAAAGTTTGGGTGTGAAAGTTGATTCCGTGTGTGTGTGTGTGTGTGTGTGTGTGTGTCCATCGTGGATATCTGGAGTTACCTCAGACTCTGCTGTGCTTCCATTTACTCTGCCTAGTTAGGTCCTCTGGAAGAAAAATACCCCAGCCAGAAGATTTCCATAGACAGAAAGAAGAGACACTGCTGGCTCAGCTGTTTTACAGATATTTCCTTAATTTATTATCTTCCACTCTGCCTTCCACATTTGTAGATTCAGAGCTTACTGTTTCTCTCTGATGGAGTCCTTAGAGATGGATGTCTCTCACAGCTGTCTTTCCCACACCTATTGTGTGTTCCAGTTTTCTGTGGTTTGCATTTTCCATCCATCTGATTTCATCTGCTTTTTATTTCCTCAAAATTTCTGGTCTACTGATACTTTTTCTTGTTTCCAGTGCTGTTTATTCCTTAAATGTATTTATTTGTTTATGTATATAAATACATATATTTATTTCAAATGGGGTTTGGGAAGGAATGAAAAGTAAACATATATGTTTAGTCTGACCTTGAGCTGAAGACTTTATGGGTTCTGTATAGCAATAGTTATTACTTTGTCAGAGTCTTGCTTGGTCTCTCTTCTAACAAATATACTTTTCCTTTCTTTGTTGATGAGTTAATATTGGATAAGGTTTTTTTTTTTTTTAAATAACATTATGGTATTTTTTTTTAAAGATTTTATTTATTTATTTGATAGAGATCACACAAGCAGGCAGAGAGGCAGGCAGAGAGGGGAAGGGAGAAGTAGGCTCCCTGCTGAGCAGAGAGCCCGATGTGGGACTCGATTCCAGGACGCTGGGATCATGACCCAAGCCAAAGGCAGCGGCTTAACCCACTGAGCCACCCAGGCATCCCAACATTATGGTATTAACACAGTATTGGTGATATTTTTTAAACATTTCTAAATCTTTTTTTGAAAGATTTTATTTATTTGAGAGAGAGAGAGGATGAGCAGGGGGAGGGGCAGAGGGAGAATCAGGCTCTCTGCTGAGCGGGTAGCCTGATGCAGGGTTGGATTCTGGGACTCCAGGATCATGACCTGAGCAGAAGACAGGCACTTAACCAACTGAGCCACCCAGGTGCCCCAACATTTCTAAATCTTTAGACTCCTATTATGTTTGAACCATAGGTTTATTTGAGCATTGGCAAGTTGTTTTGTTTTGTTTTGTTGTAAAATTCTATAGTGCTTTTGGTAGTTGCTTCCATAAGGCCAGTCTAGAATTCAATCACTGAGTCAGCTGAGAAAGGATTAATATATAACCTCTTGGAAATGGACAGTACTGTCTTCTGCTTAGATACTCAAATGGGACCTAAGTAATGTCACGAGAGGGCCGTTTGGTTTGGAGTTTGTTTTGCGTTTACAACTTATTAGCTGTTGGACCTTGAGCAAGTACCTTAAATTACTGAATCTCATGTGCAAAATGGCAGTGATTGTTATTCCTATCTCACAGATGTTGAGAGAATAAATGTGAAGTTCTTTAAGAAACCAAACATAGTAGGTATAAGTTAACATTAAGTATTCTCATACTTTCCCAATGACTATCTTCAAAGATTATATTTAATTATTTATTTTTCTTTTTAAAAGGTTTTACTTATTTATTTGAGAGAGAGAGAGAGCATGAGAGCACATACAGGGGTGGGGAGGGGAAGAGGGAGAAGTAGGCTCCTTTCTGAGCAGGGAGCCCAACACAAGCCTCCATCTCAGGACCCAGACATCATGACCTGAGCCAAAGGCAGACACTCAACCAACTGAGTCACCCAGTCATGCCCAAAGATTAGATTTAAAGAATGAATAGAATTCTTGACTTGTTTAAAGAGATGACAACTTGAATTTAAATGTTGATTATTTTTTATTATTAAAATGAGAA
Source organism: Taxidea taxus jeffersonii (assembly GCA_003697995.1). Lineage (NCBI taxonomy): Eukaryota > Metazoa > Chordata > Mammalia > Carnivora > Mustelidae > Taxidea > Taxidea taxus. The sequence goes on along the minus strand of ML105083.1, from coordinate 150,388 downwards.
CTTTTTATATGAGAAAAAGATAAATGCAGAATAATGAGTTCTTTTTTTTAATAAAGTAGAACAATTCATTAGATCTGATGAAAAAATAGGTTTCTTTTTATCAATGTTCCAAAATTATGCTTCCCAGAAGGAACCAATTTAGAGATGTTTTCATAGAAACATCTGGATAGTGGGTTAGAAATGTTTAGAATGTCCTGGTCTGAGTATTTAATTTACTTTGGCTGGCTAAGCCTTTTCTCTAGAGTAGATACTTAGGACTCACCTTTCCTAGGTTAGTTCCTGCAGTAACTATTGTCAGCTGAAGAGACTCATTCTTTTATTCAGAATGCCCAATCCAGCAGTCTGTGTGAGTCAGTCTTCAGTTTAAGAATTCTGCCAGGCAGGGAACTGTAAAAGAAAAAATTCTGAAGTCAGGCCATGAAAACTCAGAATTCATTTGTGTCCAGATAATTCACCAGGGAAAGTAACCTGGGGTATATTTATTGCAGAAAAAGTTAAGCATTCTAATGAGTAGGATTAAGCCTTTGGAAAAAGAGAAGGATTCATTAACAAAAAGTCCTTCTCTCTCATCCAACCTTCTGTGAGCTGAAGTTATGGAAACAGAACACTCCAAAGAACAAATACTGTTGAAAGTTTGTTTGTGATGGTTGCAGGGGAATGGCATTCCACAGAAGTGGAACAGAGTAAGAGGTGCTGAGTGGAAGGTTCACAACTGTTCTGTGTTTTGGTGGCTAAAACATTAAAAATTTAAAAACTGATTCTGTTGTTCTAAATGTATTTTCTAATTTGCCAAGCTCTTTGGGATGCTAAATAGATTACATATGTGCACATTCAAATGTAGTCTGTAACAGATTAAAAATGTGAATTAACTTAAAAGACTTTAAGGTTTTTTTGAGCATCACCAGCTCTCATTTTTCTTCTTTGTGATACTTTCAGTGTACTGGGGGAGTATTTTTTTAAAAAGGAAAAAAGGTAGGAAAACTACTTTACTGATTGCTCAAAGCAAATGCAATAATCCTTTTTGACTTCACTCCTTCCACATCAGTCATGCCTTGACATATCTGATCCCATTTATATAATTACTTGAAGGAATTGTCTACACTCATTGTCTCCAGCTTCTCTTTTCCCAGTCTCATTTAAGTCCACTTAATATGAACTAGCCCATACTAATTGACCACATTTGGCTTTTCAGTAGATACTGGTAGGCACCAAGACAGACAAGTAGGGGTTTGCTGTTCTTCTACTATCTCCCTACCAGGTTATAATGAAAGCTAGTCCTAGAGCAAATTTTCATCCATGTATAACATTTGTTATCAAGGAGGCACAAAAAGTATGTAAAAATCTCAAATCTTTGTCCTTTTAGGTGCTCTGATCACAGCTTATTTGGAAATGTCATATCAAACATTACAATATCCTAGAGGCACCATTCACACAACTGCAATGGCTTGAATTTAAAGCTGGACATGGGACTGATTAGAGACCTTGGCTAGGATGCCATCTGGAAGTGTACCAACTACAGGGCATAGCAGACTTTTATACCATCTTCAAGCAAAACGGGAGCAAAATGTTTTAGGCAATCTACATTGTGGTGACTCACTGATTTCACCTATGAAAACTCATTCAAATCTTCACAATGATTATACGTAAGTTTTCTGGTGTTAATCAGAGAAAAAAGTCGCTGAAATGATTTTAGTAGCTTCTTTTGTAGAGCAGGCTGTATTATTTTAGTGGTACCAGAATCACAGAGAGGATTTGTGAAAATATACATTGCTAGGCCCTACCCTCCAGAATTTCTGATTCAGTTGCTATGAGGGGGGCTTGGGAATTTGCATTTCTAACAAGTACCCATGTGATGTTATTTCTGGTCTGGAGTCCTCAGTTTGAGAACCTTTAATATTATGATTGCAAGTCTATTCATATTCAGTATTTCTTCTCAAGTTAATTTTGATAAATTTAGAAAATGGCATATTTCATCTATGTTTAGAACCTTAATTCGTTAATTTTTAATCCTCATCTTTTTAAATGTACATATTTAAGTGCCCCCTTAAGTCGTGCTTTATTGGCATCGTGCAAGTTTTATACATAGTATTTTTGTTGACATTCATGTCTGAGGATTTTATAATTTCTAGTCTAATATTTATTTCTTCAGTGAATTATTTAGAAGTATGGTTTTAGTTTCTAACTGTATTTTTTTTTTACAGACTTTTGTTACTGATTTCTGTTTTTGTTGCATTGTTGTCAGAGAATACTATCTGTATAACATTAATCCTTTAGTAGTAGATGAAACTTCCCTTGTAGCATAGGGCATGGTTACTTAACAAGATTTTCATAGGATGGCTGGAAACATTTTAAGGCCTCCAGAAATCATCTTCTCTTCTTAGGTCCTCTCCTTCTGCCCATTCTCTAAGATTCTGGACCAGTGGTTCTCAAACTTTATGGTACATTACCATCACCTAGAAGACCATTAGAACACACAATGCTGGGCCCTGCTACTGGAGTTCTAGATTCAGTAGGTCAAGCGTGATTGAGGGATTTTGGATTTTTAAGTTTCCAGGTGATGCTGAAGTGGTTGGACTGGGGAATCTGGTTTTTATTCAAGACCCATTTCTGATTTTTTGCTATCCTAACCCCTCTACAATTTTGCTGGGGTTGTTTCATGCAAGAAACTGAGCTCTCTTCTGTAACCTGATTCTAACTTCTAATTGTTTCATGTCTTTTTTCCTCAGACATTGAGTTGTACCTCTACTGATCAATCACAGTATCAGTAATTTCCAAACCTTATTTCACAACAGGTAGACCTATGGAGCATTTAAAATCCACACATGG
>ML105083.1:115855-144057 GCA_003697995.1 Taxidea taxus jeffersonii | reverse complement strand
ACCCTTCCTCATAATTCTGTTGTTACTCTTATTTTACAAACAAGTAAACTGAGGCTTGGAGGAGTTTTGTAACGTTTCATATCACAGAATCAGTGAGTGGTAAAAAGGGAGTCACATCCACATGAGCCCATCTCCAAATCCAGGCTCTATCTGTCTGTGTCTGTGCCACTGCTTCTCATCTTATTTTTTTCTTTCCCTCCCTCCTTCCCTCTGTCCCTCCATTTCTTTTCTTTGTTTTCTTTTGCTTGCTCTTTCTCTCTCTCTCTCTTTCTTTCTTTCTATAGTATTACCTGTAGTATCTATTTCTTTTCTTTCTACTTTTTTTGGGTATGGCAGCAATAGTCACAAGACTTGGAATCCCTATGTGAATGTAATTCCTATTCTTTTATAACATAAACTTGATATGTTATATATTCCAGAATCATACACATTAAACTCTAAGTAACTCCTAGGATCTCTAGAATTTCTGTTGTATCTAAAAGTTGTTTTTCCTATTTGTTCTTGAGTTCTGCTTTTAAAGCAGGATTTTTAGCAATTTTTAATAATTTCTTTCTAAAATTCACCTTTTTCTAGAAAATCCACCTGGATCTCTTTCTCTTGACCTTCATAAATGCCTTTTGGCATCCTTTCCCATTATATCTGCTTTCCTTTGTTTCATGTCTTGGTACAATTCTGTATCTTTCACTTCTTAATATTTTCTATAGCTTTTTTTCACATGCCTTTGTCATGCTTTTATGGAGACTCTTTTCTCCATCATTCCAAAAAAGAGGAATAATCCATTCCCCTTCTTCTGACATTAAAATAGAAATAGACCCACTGTACTCCAAAAAAGCTTTGGCTATAGTAAAATATTCAAGCTATCCTAAAATCCCATTGGCACTATTCTTTTTTTTTTTTTTTTAAGATTTTATTTATTTATTTATTTGACAGACAGAGATCACAAGTAGGTAGAGAAGCAGAAAGAGAGGGGGAAGCAGGCTCCCTGCTGAGCAGAGAGCCCGATGCAGGGCTGGATCCCAGGACCCTGGGATCATGACCTGAGCCGAAGGCAGAGGCTTTAACCCACTGAACCACCCAGGTGCCTGGCACTATTCTTTTTTTAAAAGATTTTTTATTTTTTCATTTTAGAGAGAGAATGGGGAGAGGAGCAGAAGGAGAGAATCTTGAAGCAGACTCCCCACTGAGCACGGAGCCCCACATGGCGCTCAGGCTCACACATGAAATCACAACCTGAGCCAAAACCAAGAGTTGGACGCTCAACCAACTGAGCCACCCAGGTACCCCCCATGGACATTATTCTTATTCCATTCCCCTATTCTTTGGAGAACGCTCACTTATTTATGAAGATATTGTTCTCTATATCCCTTAGTAAATTTGAAGATGAAAAGCAATTCTACTGGATGTCACCATGGACTGGCATCTGGCTTTGATTAAAATGGTAAAGTTTGCTTATGAATAACTGACAGAGAATTAGGACTTTAACATATTGCCCACGTTTTTATACATTTTTCTACAAGAGTACAAATGAAGCATCACCAGTATGCACATTAACCTCTCATAGGTAAGAATTAAATGATATGTTTATGCCAAGATAAAAAATAGCAACCTTTGAGAAATACAAAGGCAAGCTCCTTCCACGAGAGCTCAACTGTTATCAATTATTGTTTAATCTAGTGATGAATGCTTTTTGGAAAATTTATTACCAGAAACAAAGGTTTTCTCCCTTGAAGCATTTGTATGCTTTCTTTCATTGGCATTATATAACTCACTGTGTTTTCTTTTTGGTCTTGACTGCCAAGAAGCTTGGGGCCAAGCATGGAGCTCTGTCATAGTGACTCTATTATCCTTTGTGGTTAAGCATTTATTTCTTTCTTCTTTTCTGGTTTTAATTTCTATTCCAACAGCATTTATGCCCAACTTTAACAAAAAGCCACATCAAATTCCCTCTTTGTCTCTCTTTCAAATAGGCAAGAAGTAATAATAAATAAACCATAATGGATTTGTTGCTTTGGATAAAATACAATTCATTTTCATTTTTTTCAAAGTCAAAAATTTGCTTTTAGGTTCTACCTGTATGACAGTAATTTAGAACTTGATTTGACTTTGCATTAAAATACACACCTGCACACACAGTCTATTAAGCAACCCCGTAACTAAGTCTTTAATTTCCTCCTCTTTATCAGAAAGGATGTAGTGGTTTTTTTCTTTGGCTCTTTTAATTAGCTATGGGCTACAGCTTTCTGAGGGCTCCTCTTCCAAATCAAAGAGCTAGGCTCTTTCCTGCTTTACTTCCTAGTAGCTGACATCTGGGGATGGTGGGTGTGGGAGCAAAGCAAACAAGATTCTACTTCCAATAGTTCCTTACCTCTGTCTTCTTGGACCAGCCAGGAGAAAATTTACATAGCAACCTGGTCATTTATTCTTCTCTCAATTTGTTTCTTTAGCTAAATTTTTATTCTGTTTTGCCCAGTGAACCCAAAGCTCATTCACAACCTGCCTAAGACCTCTATTTGCCAATATTCTTAAAGAAAAATGTATATATATACACTTTTGTATTTTTATTATATAATATATAAATTGTATATATCATATATATGTATTTTTACATATCATATATTATATATGTTACACACACATATTCATACATACATATTCCAAATAATATTAGAATTATCTAACCTTAAAAAGTGTTCCAGTCCCATTGTCTCAATAAATTATACATTTTAGTATTTCCTATTTAAAAAGTCAGACTCTTTTTGCAAATTGTAAACCTACTGAAGCAAAATGGAACAATATTTAAAATAAATTTATGAAAATGGTATGCTTACAACCTAGGTTAAATAATAAAAATCTTTAAAAAATCTTTTTATGATGAGCAGGTATTCGTGTTTGCAAGACTTGTTTTTTTTCCCCTCCCTCTCTCTGTTTTCACTGATCCCTTTCCATCCTTTGGTTTGGTTTCCTCTTTTCCTTTCAACCTTAGGGATTTCTTGTGTTCTTCATCCAGTTTATCTTCAGCATTGTAGAAATCTTACATAGAAAGAACATGTATTTTGTCTTTTGTTATCAGATGTATCATTTACATCTGATATATGTTGGCTTCATGTATGTGCTTCTTCCCCTTTTCATACCAGATGCCAAAGAGCCAAAAAAGGTTTCATGAACAACCTTACCTTGTATTTCAGAACAGCTTCCCCCGCCTCGCCTGTCATTTGCATATAACCACAGTATTTGGGTAATTCCCATAAAATGTCACAACATTGAATTAGGCATACTTGTCAGCAAATCTTGTCTATGAAAAGTGGCTGCTGCCTGTGGCAGAACATCCTAGACTTTGGTCAAGGAGGTACTTGCACTTTCTCTCAAGATCCAATGTCTCAAGACTACGTATTTTGAGAGCTCAAAAGACCCTGCCTTTTTCTTTCTTCTGGAGAAACGGACAGTCCCTTACTCCCCTTTGATGGGCCAATGATTCCTGAGTGGGTTCCAGAAATTCCATCATTCCTGCATGCCAGTGTGGAGTCTTTAATTTTACCTAACTTGGACAATTATAATTACTGATGATCTCTGCAGGGTTTGTCTTAAATAGTCAAAGTTTCTGCTCCTAGTAGAAAAGAGTCTATGGAAATCTGAATTTCCCTGACACAATACATCCAACACTCAGGGCTCGCTCCCTCTGCACTTCCCCCATGCCTTGCTCGAGCTTTCTCTGCTTCCACATCTGGAGCTACCTGTTGCCCTCCCAACCCCCACTCCAGAATGTCTGGAGTGAAAATAGTGAATGGCAGTCAAGGCTTGGAAATATCACTCTTGCAAAAGTGGGAGCATGACCAGCACCACCACTTCTAAATCAGGAAGCAAAAAGACCTGAGTTACAGTTCCAGCTCTGTCACAAACTGACCTTAGGAAAATGATCTAATTTCTGACATTCCTTTTCCTCATCAACAAAACAAGATAAAACTACCCTGCTTGCCTCTCAGGATACATAAAAATGGAATGTGCTAATGTATATGGAAGAGATTTAAACACAACCTATTCTCTTATAGTATGCACTGGAGGGATAATCAGAGTTTGCCACTTTGCACTTGGCTAGGAAAGATGGAGGCAGAGTTAGATTCTTCTTGTGAGAATGGGAAGTTTGAAGCAACTCTGGGAGAATGAGTGCATGCTGGTACTTGCTAACTGAATGTCCTATTCTTTTCTACTTCTCTATGTCATTTCTCTAAGGACATTTCTCTAAGGACATTTCTCTCCTGCATTTGGGGTCCTGTGGGCTAAAGTCATGGTGCCACATTACAGAATTACTCAGCTTTCAGAAAAGCTGTATTAGCAGCTGAACCTGGGCCTGTGAAACTGTTCCTCTTTGGAACTACTTCCATCCCTTTCCATCATCCCATTTCATTTTAAACATATATTTGGTGTGTTAGGTGCTGGGAGAGAAAAATGACACATAGTAAATTTCCAAGTCAAAGCTCACAAGTAATGAGAAAAGGTACACAGGTAACACTAATCTGATAGGTGATGAAGGCTCTAATTCTGGTAAAGACAATGTATTCTGAAAGTATAGAGGAGGAGAGATTAATTCTAAGTGATTAGCTTTGAGAAGGCTGATCAAAGACAGGGGATTAGATGGTAAAGTACCTGGCAGACAGACTTTTGGTGGATCTATAAATGGGAATGGGTTGGAGGAATGAATTTGAGAAGATGGGATGCAAAACAGGGGAGGTGAGGGTAGCAGAATATGTCTAGAATGTGAAAAGTTCGATGGGGGGGACTGCAAAAGGGGTATATTCTTTTATGAATGAATTTACTAGTGTAATTTCCTGAATTTACATTGACTCTTGGAAACTAAGTCACTTTAATTACATACAGTTCTCATACTTTCTATGAAATCCAATTATGATGAGATTTGGTCCATGTTTGAAGTCTGGATTAAGATTGGAAATAAACCAATACTTTTGTAGATTTAAATAACTACTTTTTTTTTTTTTGTTTAGTTTTATTTATTTATTTATTTGACAGACAGAGATCACAAGCAGGCAGAGAGAGGCAGGCAGAGAGAGAAAATGGAGGAAAGCAGGCTTCCGGCTGAGCAGAGAGCCCGATGCGGGGCTTGATCCCAGGACCTGGGATCATGACCTGAGCCGAAGGCAGAGGCTTTAACCCACTGAGCCACCCAGGCTCCCCAAATAACTACATTTTTTATAATCTTTTCTCTTTAACAGCTGACAGTAACTGGTAATCGTGGAGTTTAGTTGTGTCTTGTGGAATAAACAGGTGCACAGAGTGTGACTTGTCGTATTATAAGCAGGAACTGGTGTCTGACTGAATGCTTAGAAAAAGTGCCCCAAGGACTACACCAAGGTGAAGGCAAAAAGCTACAGTTGGATATTAGTGCCTGTGACTCACAAAGTTTATGGTTAGATGTTGAAATAAGTGATAAAGGAAATCAGTCCAAAACCCTGCTACCTGAATATCTAGTATCATTGGGGGGTGGGGGGAAGATTTCTATGGATTTATAAGTTAATTTCTTCTTTCCCAGATAATACCACTGCAGGATACATATTCATCAGTTATGAAGGTAAACTCAGAAAAAGTTAAGGGCAGAAGGAACTTTCTCATGGAAGTATAAACTTATATTGCTCATAGTCTATGAAGCCCATGGTCTGGAAGAATTTTTTTTTTCTAGAAGTCAAGGAAATTTCATCCTCTTCTGCATAAAACTCACAGAAAAATTCAAGCTAGGTTTAGAAGCCTGGAAGCGTTCTTTTATTATTATTATTATTTTTTATTTTTATTTTTATTTATTATTATTATTTTAGGATTTTATTTATGTATTTGACAGACAGAGATCACAAGCAGGCAGAGAGGCAGGCAGAGAGGCGGGAGGGAAGCAGGCTCCCTGATGAGCAGAGAGCCTGATGCGGGGCTGGATCCCAGGATCCTGAGATCATGCATGACCTGAGCCGAAGGCAGAGGCTTAACCAGGTGCCCCTATTATTATTATTATTTACTTTTTTAAATGATTTTTTTTTTTAATTTGAGAGAGAGAGAGCATGAGCAGGTAGAGAGGGAGAGGAAGGAGGACAAACAGATTCCCTGCTGAGTGCAGAGCCCTATGTGGGACTTGATGTGGGGCTTGATTCCAGAACTCTGAGATCATGACCTGAGCCCAAATCAGATGCTTAGCTGAATGGGCCACCCAGGTGCCTCTGGAAAAGCTTTTTTTAATAAAAACCATTTTCCCCTCTGTCAGAGTTTGTTTTTTGATATACTCAAAGTAGTTGACAAATGTCTCATTTATTTTCTGGATTTCCCAAGTGGTCATATAATCTGCAAAATGTAATTCCAAATTTTAGTGTCTTTGTAGGCTTTGGCAGGGGGCAGTTTGGGGAAGAGAGAAAGACTAGTGTTTCTGCTACCCCATGTTCTAGAGCAACCCTCAGTGTTGACATCAGGCATGCTGTTCTGAAAGCTCATGGAGACCTTACTATTGTCAACAGCCTCATGTGGGACAGGTGAACAGTGGCCACCACAACCAGGTCTGCCTTTCTTACAACCTCACTAACATTAATCTCACTGGTGATGCTATTGAGCTTGAGGAAATTAGCCAGAAATGGAGCTGGTAGGGAGGCCCCAAATGCTAGGGACCCAGAGCTAAAGGTTTCAATCTCCAACCCCTTGGCATGATGAACTGTATCACATTGACTCGACTATGGGTTCCCAGTTGTTTGGTCAAACACCAGTCTAGATATTGCCAGGAGAAGGTATTTTTTTAGATATGATTTAGATATAATTAACATTTAAATCAGTAGACTTTGAGTAAAGCTTCATAATGTAGACGAATCCCATCAAATCAGTTGAAGGTGTTAAAAGACGGAAGCTTCCAAAGGACGAAGGCATCTTGCCTCTAGACTGCCTTCATTCTCAAAACCAGGTAAGCTCTTCCTTGAATTTCCAGCCTTCTGGCCTGCATTACACATTCAGACAAGCCAGCCATCATAGTCACATGAGCCAATTCCTTAAGTAAATCTTAGTTTGCCTATCTGTCTATCTAATGCCTGACTAATACATCCTCTTGTTCCTTTGTTTTGTTTGTGGTGCTAGTTGCCTTCCTTGCATTGTCAGAGCTGAGTATTCCACATAGGGCTGACTGTGACACTGCCCCACCCCACCTGCACTTCTGTCTCACTGGTATTAGCTTCCACATTAGGTCAAGAGATTGACTGATAAAAGTTCAGGGTAATGACTATGTCTGTGGAATGAAGGATGCTGAATGTGGGGCCTGCTCTGTTTAGCTTCAGCGGCTCTGTTACCCGTGTTTCCCTTTTCGTTCCTCAAAGTCATGTTCCATTTGAGGTTAAGCTGTACTGTGCTTTGCTGGGGAGAAGGAATGTAAGCTTTTTATTAATGGGTATCATGTTGTCCTGACCTATCCTTGTTTGTTTTTTTTTTTGAGCAGACATGGCTGGAGTTTTACCAATGGCAGTTCAAGAGTTCACTTTTTGATTTGTTTGAAAGTGGAGTCAAACTTTTATTCTTTACATTTTTGTTTCGTGACAGAACCATCTCCAGTTCAGCACTGTTCACTAGAACCTTCTAGGATAATGGAAATGTTCTTCCATGCTGTCCATTGGCCACTGGCCACATATGGCTATTGAGCACTTAAAAGGTGGCTAATGTAACTGAGAAACTAAATTTTAGATTTCATTTTACATAAAGTCATTTAAATTTAAATAGGCATACAAGGCTAGAAGTGATCACATTGCACTTTGCAAATTGAATTGAGTCTCCAAACCTCCATTTATGGTTTGTTTTACTCAAGTGGATTAGTTAAGGTTCTCCAGAGAAATAGAACCAATAGGATCTATACACATATATAGAGGAGGGGATTTTTACAGGAATTGGCTGAAGTGGTTGTTATGGAGGTTGAGGTGTCTCATGATCTGCTGTCTGCAAGCTGGAGAACCAGGAAAGCTAGTGGTGTAATTCAGTCCAAGTCCAAAGGCCTGAGACTCCGTGGGCCCAAGGGTATAGTCCCCACCTAAGTCTAAAAGCCTGAGACCTATGAGAGCTGATGTCTAAGGGAAAGAGAGAGTGGGTATCTGAGCTTAAGTAGAGAGAGTGAATTTGCTCTTCTTCAGTCCTTGTTCTGTTCAGGCCCTCAAGGATGGATTGCCCCCCTGCGGTGGTGAGGATGCTCTTCACTCAGCCTACTGATTAAAATGATAATTCCTTCTGGAAGAATCCCCACAGACAAACCCAGAAGTAATGTTTCACTAGCTATCAGGACATCCTTCAGTCTAGTCAAGCCGGCATATACAATTAACCATTGTACTGAGTGAAGGCAAATCTCTTCATAGATCAACTTAGTGATTTAAAAAAATACAATAAAAACCCTTACTACTAGTAACTGAGGTCCTCAGCCCAGCAGCACTGGCCTCATCTAGGAGCTTCTTGCGTGAATAAAATCTGAGGCACCACTCTAGATCTGCTGAATTAGAGTCTGCATTTTAAAGAGAGAGTTTATGTACACATTAAAATTTGAAAATTGCTGATATAAACCAACGATACAGTCTTCACACATAGGTGGAAGTAGGGGAAAGCAGGGAGGATTTTGTTCAAATTGCTCATGTGACTTCTTCTGAGTACCCTCCCCACATGCCTGCAGCCTTGGTTCTGGCATCACCTTTTTAAGGAAAGTATTAGAATCTCTCAGTGCATGTTTTTGATTTTTCAAGATGCTATACTTGCTCATAAACTTCTAATTTCTTTTGCTCTGTTGGAGTAGAGAATAGCATGTGTGGCTATTAGGACTTTCTCAAAGTGAAAAGCCATTGTTCCTGAATAAGTATATAGTTGAATTTCGTGTTACCTTATGTGATAGAGTTCATTGATAACATCTCTCCAAGGTACAAATCAACATCTACCTTGGTTTCCTGTTTATTATCAATCAAATCAATTATATCATATTACTATCATTAAATACAATAAATGTTGAATGCTACAATATTTGTGACTACCATATATCTAGCACTGTTCTACTATTAATTGGGGGGGGGACTGAAAATTGCAGCATATGATAGAAACAAGAGGTGGTAAATTGAACATTTACTTGATTCTAAATTACATCTTTTTTTTCTTTCCTAAATTACATCTTTAGTCCCTCTTGGCATTACTCCAACCGGTGATGGAAAACCAGATAACTGCTGTTATGTGTCTCAAGGTTTTTTTATTTCGCTATCTGTGGTCTCGTATTCATTAGGTTCTAAAGCCAATTCTAAACTACTAGACTTTCCTGCTACCATGATGGGATTTATTTTAAATTTTATTTATTTGACAGAGAGACACGCAGTGAGAGAGGGAACACAAGCAGGGGAAGCAGGAGAGGGAGAAGCAGGCTTCCCACCAAGCAGGGAGCCTGATGTGGGGCTCCATCCCAGGACCTTAGGATCATGACCTGAGCCGAAGGCAGACGCTTAACAACGGAAGCACTCAGGTGCCCCATGACCGACATCCTTTAAGCCACTTGCAGCAGAGCTGTCCTGTCTTTTTAGGGTATAACTGCATAATAGGGAGTAAACCTTACTGACTTGGAGTTGTACTGATGCAATCCAAAAATGCTGTTTCCATTTATAAGAGGATGAATACCAAGTGCAAATACCAGTAATACCAAGGACAAATACCAATCACATCATGATCTGTGATTTAGTGTTAGCCTCGACGACACAGTTTTTGTGTCCCTACCACTGTATTCACTTTTCTTTTCACCTACTTCTCATTCACATTATTTTCTTAAAGATTTTTTTAAAAAAATTTATTTGTCAGAGAGAGAGCAGGAGCGAGCACAGGCAGACAGAGAGGCAGGCAGAGGCAGAGGAAGAAGCAGGCTCCCCGCTGAGCAAAGAGCTCGACGTGGGACTCGATCCCAGGACGCTGGGATCATGACCTGAGCCGAAGGCAGCTGCTCAACCAACTGAGCCACCCAGGCGTCCCCACATTATTTTCTTACAACTTTTGCATCTTGGTAAGCTACTTTTTGGTAACAAAGTGGAGGTGTAAATTAGAAAATATATGATTAAAAATAATAATATAATATAATATAATATAATATAATATATAAATAATATAATAAATATAATTAATAAATAATAGTTTGTATTAAAAGTCAAGATTTAGTTAATTTGGATCAAGATTAGGAATTGCCATCAAATCCACGGATTCATCCATTTGGTTACTTATTTAAGCACACATATTATATGCAAATGTTGGGAGGGCATCTGGGTGGCTCAGTTAGTTAAGCCTGTGACTCCTGGTTTGGGCTCAGGTCTTGATCTCAGAGTTGTGAGAATGAGCTCCAAGGAAGGCTCCTGATCAGTGGGGAGTCTGCTTTCCCTCTGCCTCTCCCTACATCAAAACCCACCTCTCCCACTTATGCATGCTCTCTCTCAAATAAGTAAATAAATCTTACCTGTAAATATTGGTACACTGCTCTCCCCTTGCCCCCAGTCAGGAGTAGATGGGAAGAAGATGGAATTCTTCATATTCATGGGCCACAGGTTAAGATTTACAGTAGGCTTTGCAGTCTGACAGCTTTGGATCCTGGGTTGGTTATGTATTTTTATAGATGAGACAATAAAACTTAACTTGGAAGTATCCCTGACTCTCTCAGAAAGCAAATGAGGCTTCCTGTGCTCCTTCTAGAAGGTGGCCTTAGTGGGTTGAAGTACCTGGTGTGGGGTAGGGAAAGAAAGAAAACAAAAAAGAAAAGAAGCCCCTGGAATGTAAGATTCTGATTACCGAAGCAACATTCAAGGTGTGGTGTTATGATTTTGGGGAGATCTGGCCCCAGATGTTTCTTTTTAATTTATTTTTTAAATTTAAATTCCATTTAATTATATATAGTGTATTATTAATTTCTGAGGTAGAATTTAATGGTTCATCACTTGCATATAATAACGAGTGCTCATTCCGTCAAGTTCTTTCCTTAATACCCATCAGCCAGTTACCTCAAACCCTCGCTCATCTCCCCCCTCAGCAACCTCAGTTTGTTTCCTAGAGGAAGTCTCTTATGGTTTGTCTCTATCTCTGTTTTTCTCTTATTTTTCCTTCCTTTCTCCTATGTTCATCTGTTTTGTTTCTTAAGTTCCATATATAAGTGAAGTCATATGATATTTGTCTTTCTCTGGTTGACATTTCGTTTAGCATAATACCCTCTAGTTCCATCCTCATCATTGCAAATGGGAAGATTTCATTCTTTTTCGAGGCTGAATAATATTTCATTGTGTGTGTGTGTGTATACACCACATCATCTTCTTTTTTTATTTAAAGAGAGAGCACACACATAAGAGAAAGAGTGTGTGCAAGAGAGAACAAGAGAGCACAAATGGGGAGCAGCAGGCAGAGGGAGAGGGAGAAGCAGGGTCTCTGATGAGCAGGGAGCCTGACATAGGACTTGATCCCAGGACTCTGGGAACATGACCTGAGCCAAAGGCAGATGCTTAACTGACTGAGCCACCCAGGCATCCCTATACCACATCTTCTTTATCCATTCATCTGTTGATGGACATCTGGGCTCTTTCCATAGTTTGGCTATTATGGGTATTGCTGCTATAAACATTAGGGTGTATGTGCCCCTTTGAATCACTATAGTTGTATCCTTTGGGTAAATACCTAGTAGTGTAATTGCTGGGTCATAGGGTAGCTCTATTTTCAACTTTTTGAGGAACCTCCACACTGTTTTCCAGAGTGGCTGTACCAGCTTGCATCCCCACCATCAGTGTAAGAGGGTTCCCCATTCTCCACATCCTCCCAACATCTGTTTCCTGAGTTGTTAAATTTAGCCATCCTGGGATTCCTGGGTGGCTCAGTTGGTTGAGCAGCTGCCTTTGGCTCAGGTCATGATCCCAGCGTCCTGGGATCGAGTCCCACATCGGCTCCTTGCTTGGCGGGGAGCCTGCTTCTCCCTCTGCCTCTGCCTGCCACTCTGACTGCCTGTGCTTGCTCGCGCTCTCTCTCTCTCTCTCTCTAACAAATAAATAAATAAAATCTTAAAAAAAAAAAAGAACCTTTCTTTATTTTTTTATTAAAAAAAATTTTTTTTTTAATATTTTATTTATTTATTTAACAGACAGAGATCACAAGCAGGCAGAGACACAGGCAGAGAGAGAGGAGGAAGCAGGCTTCTGGCTGAGCAGAGAGCCTGATGCGGGGCTCGATCCCAGGACCTGGGATCATGACCGGAGCCGAAGGCAGAGGCTTTAACCCACTGAGCCACCCAGGCGCCCCAAGAACCTTTCTTTAAAAAAAAAAAATTTAGCCATCCTGACCTGTGTGACGTGGTATCTCGTTGTTTGGACTTGTATTTCTCTGATGCCAAGTGATGTTGAGCATTTTTTCATATGCGTGTTGCTGGCCCTAAACATTTTATATGTTTCATATAAACACATATTAGTGGCAGGTGCTGTGGTTGGTATTCTTTTCTAGATTCAATTTCAAATGGACTTACATGCTAAAGACGCATAGAAAGATTCTCATGTGCTATAGCTGAAGATACCACCTATATCTGACTCCCCTGAAATAACTGCAGCTTCATAAAGTCTTTTTCTTGAGACTTGCAGGAGTGTAAGTTCTCCATCTGTACTGTGGTTCTGGCTCTTGCCCCTGTGCTGGCATTCAGTGTGCCATTATTCACATGTGTAGTAGCTCTCTGGACCAAGACATGGGGTAGAGATCCTGACTTGTCTGCCCCTTAGGATCAACTGATTTCAACATGGACTTGGCATAGGTGCTTGAAAACCATTTAGTGGAAAATTAAAGTTACCTAAAATGCCACTACTCAGAGTTAATCGTTTAAATTTTCATATATATAATTTCAGGGTTTTTTGGGAGGGCACATTATGCATTCATTCATACATATTTATTTCCATATGGATTATATTGGTATTTACCAATATTCTGTTTTCTTTATTAATTATTTTTACTAACATATAATGTATTATTTGCCCCAGGGGTACAGGTCTGTGAATCGTCAGACTTACACACTTCACAGCACTCACAGTAGCACATACCCTCCCCAATGTCCATAACCCAAGCACACTCTCCATACCCCTCCTCCCCCCAGCAACCCTCAATTTGTTTTGTGATATTAAGTGTCTCTTATGGTTTTTCTCCCTCCCGATCCCATCGTGTTTCATTTTTTCCTTCTCTACACCCCCCAACCCCCAACCCTGCCTCTCAGATTCCTCATATCAAAGAGATCATATGATAATTGTCTTTCTCTGATTGACTTATTTTGCTCAGCATAATGCCCTCTAGTTTCATCCACATTGTTGCAAATGGCAAGATTTCATTTCTTTTGATGGCTGCATAGTATTCCACAGTATATATATACCACTTCTTCTTTATCCATTCATCTGCTGATGGACATCTAGGTTCTTTCCATAGTTTGGCTTTTGCGGACATTGCTGCTATAAACATTCAGGTGCACGTGCGCCTGTGGATCACTACATTTGTATCTTTAGGGTAAATACCCAGTAGTGCAATTGCTGGGTTGTAGGGTAGCTCTATTTTCAACTTTTTGAGGAACCTCCATGCTGTTTTCCAGAGTGGTTGCATCAGCTTGCATTCCCACCAACAGTGTAGGAAGGTTCTCCTTTCTCCACATCCTCGCCAGCACCTGTCATTTTCTGACTTATTAATAATAGCCATCCTGACTGGTGTGGAGGTGGTATCTCATTGTGGTTTTGATTTGTATTTCTCTGATGCCGAGTGATGTGGATCACTTTTTCATGTGTCTGTTGGCCATCTGGATGTCTTCTTTGCAGAAATGTCTGTTCATGTCCTCTGCCCATTTCTTGATTGGATTATTTGTTCTTTGGGTGTTGAGTTGGATAAGCTCTTTATAGATTTTGGATATTAGCCCTTTATCTGATATATCATTTGCGAATATCTTCTCCCATTCTCTCAGTTGTCTTTTGGTTTTGTTGACTGTTTCCTTTGCTGTTCAAAAGCTTTTGATCTTGATGAAGTCCCAGTTCATTTTTGCCCTTGCTTCCTTTGCCTTTGGTGATGTTTCTAGGAAGAAGTTGCTGTGGCTGAGGTCAAAGAGGTGGCTGCCTGTGTTCTCCTCAAGGATTTTTATGGATTCCTGTCTCACATTGAGATCTTTCATCCATATTGAGTCTATTTTTGTGTGTGGTGTAAGGAAATGATCCATTTTCATTCTTCTGCATGTGGCTGTCCAATGTTCCCAAGACCATTTGTTGAAGAGGCTGTCTTTTTTCCATTGGACATTCTTTCCTGCTTTGCCAAAGATTAGTTAATAATAGAGCTGAGGGTCTATTTCTGAGCTCTCTATTCTGTTCCATTGATCTATGTGTCTGTTTTTGTGCCAGTACCATACTGTCTTGATGATGACAGCATTGTAATAGAGCTTGAAGTCTGACATTGTGATTCCACCAACTTTGGCTTTCTTTTTCAACATTCCTCTGGTTATATAAATTTTAGGATTATTTGACCCATTTCTTTGGAAAAAAAAAGATGGTATTTTGATAGGGATTACTTTAGATGTGTATATTGCTTTAGGTAGCATAGACATTTTCACAATATTTGATCTTCTAATCCATGAGCATGGAACATTTTTCCATTTTTTTGTGTCTTCCTCAATTTCATTCATGGGTACTTTATAGTTTTCTGAGTACAGATTCCTTGCTTCTTTGGTTAGATTAGACTTATTCCTAATTATCTTATGGTTTTGGGTACAATTGTAAATGGAATTAACTCCTTAATTTTTCTTTCTTCTGTCTTGTTGTTGGTGTATAGAAATGCAGCTGACTTCTGTGCATTGATTTTATATCCTGACACTTTATTGAATTCCTGTATGAGTTCTAGCAGTTTTAGAGTGGAGTCTTTTGGGTTTTCCATATAAAGTATCATATCATCTGCAAAGAGTGAGAGTTTGACTTCCTTTTTGCCGATTCAGGTGCCTTTAATTTCTTTTTGTTGTCTGATTGCTGAGGATAGGACTTCTAGTACTATGTCGAATAGCACTGGTGCTAGTGGACATCCCTTGCCATGTTCCTGCCCTTAGCGGAAAAGCTCTCAGTTTTTCCCCTTTGAGAATGATATTGGCTGTGGGTTTTTCATAGATGGATTTGATGATATTGAGGTATGTACCCTCTATCACTACACTTTGAAGAGTTTTGATCAAGAAATGATGCTGTGCTTTCCCAAATGCTTTTTCAGCATCTATTGAGAATATCATACGATTCTTGTTCTTTATTTTATTAATGTATTGTATCACATTGATTTGTGGATGGTGAACCAACCTTGCAACCCAGGAATAAATCCCACTTTGTCGTGGTGAATAATCCTTTTAATGTACTGTTGGATCCTATTGGCTAGTATTTTGGTGAGAATTTTTGCATCTGTGTTCATCATGGATATTGGTCTGTAATTCTCCTTTTTTTTTTTTTAAAGATTTTATTTATTTGTCAGAGAGAACGAGCACAGGCAGACAGAGAGGAAGGCAGAGGCAGAGGGAGGAGCAGGCTCCCTGCCGAGCAAGGAGCCCGATGTGGGACTCGATCCCAGGACGCTGGGATCATGACCTGAGCCGAAGGCAGCCGCTTAACCAACTGAGCCACCCAGGCTTCCCTGTAATTCTCCTTTTTGATGGGATCCTTGTCTGGTTTTGGGATCAAGGTGATGCTGTCCTCATAAATTAGTTTGGAAGTTTTCCTTCCATTTCTACTTTTTGGAACAGTTTCCGGAGAATAGGTACTAATTCTTCTTTGAATATTTGGTAGAATTCCCCTTGGAAGCCGTCTGGCCCTGGCCTCTTGTTTTTTGGGAGATTTTTGATGACTGCTTGAATCTCCTTACTGGTTATGGGTCTGTTCAGGTTTTCTATTTGTTCCTGGTTCAGTTTTGGTAGTTTATAGGTCTCAAGGAATACATCCATTTCTTCCAGATTGTCAAATTTGTTGGCATATATTTGCTCATAATAAGCTCTTATAATTGTTTGTATTTCTTTGGTGTTGGTTGTGATCTCTCCTCTTGCATTCATTATTTTATTAATTTGGGTCTTTTCTCTTTTCTTTTTGGTAAGTCTGGCCAGGGGTTTATCAATCTTATTAATTCTTTCAAAGAACAAGCTCCTAGTTTCGTTGATTTGTTCTACTGTTCTTTTGGTTTCTATTTCATTGATTTCTGCTCTGATCTTTATGATTTCTCTTCTCCTGCTGGGTTTAGGCATTCTTTGCTGTTCTTTCTCCAGCTCCTTTAGGTGTAAGGTTAGGTTGTATACCTGAGACCTTTCCTGTTTTTTTAGAAAGACTTGTATCACTATATACTTTCCTCTCAGGACGGCCTTTGCTGTGTCCTACAGATTTTGAACAGTTGTGTTTTCATTTTCATTTGTCCATGAATTTTTTCAATTCTTCTTTAATTTCCTGGTTGACCCATTCATTCTTTAGTAGGATGCTCTTTAGCCTCTATGTATTTCAGTTCTTTCCAACTTTCCTCTTCTGATTGAGTTCTAGCCTCAGAGCACTGTGGTCTGAAAATGTGCAGGGAATGATCCCAATCTTATGGTACAGGTTGAGACCTGATTTGTGACCCAGGATGTGATCTATTCTGGAGAATGTTCCATGTGCGCTAGAGAAGAATGTGTATTGTGTTGCTTTGGGATGGAATGTTCTGAATATATCTGTGATATCAACCTGGTCCAGTGTGTCATTTAAGGCCTTTATTTCCTTGTTGATCTTTTGCTTGGATGATCTGTCCATTTCAGTGAGGGGAGTGTTAAAGTCCCCTACTGTTATTGTATTATTGTCAATGTGTTTCTTTGATTGTATTATTAATTGGTTTATATAATTGGCTGCTCTCATGTTAGGGGCATAGATATTTAAAATTGCTAGATCTTCTTGTTGGACAGATCTTTTAAGTATGATATGATGTCCTTCCTCATCTCTTCCTCTAGTCTTTGGCTTAAAATCTAATAAATCTGATATAAGGATAGCCAACCCAGCTTTCTTTTGGTGTCCATTAGTATGGAAAATTGTTTTCCATCCCCTCACTTTATCTGGAGCTGTGTTTGGGTCTAAATGAGTTTCTTGTAGATAGCATATTTATGGGTCTTGTTTTTTATTCCATTCTGATACCCTCCATCTTTGATTGGGGCATTTCGCCCATTTATATTCAGGGTAACTATTGAAAGATATGAATTTAGTGCCATTGTATTGCCTGTAAGGTGATTGTTACTGTAAATTGTCTCTGTTCCTTGCTGATCTACTACTTTTAGGCTCTCTCTTTGCTTAGAGGACCCCTTTCAATATTTACTGTAGGGCTGGTTTGGTGTTTTCAAATTCTTCTAGTTTTTTGTTTTTTTTTTGGTCCTGGAAGCTTTTTACCTCTCCTTCTATTTTCAGTGACAGCCTAGCTGGATAGATATAGTATTCTTGGCTGTGTAATTTTCTCTTTTAGTGCTCTGAATATATTATGCCAATTCTTTTTGGCCTGCCAGGTCTCTGTGGATAAGTCTGCTGCCAATCTAATATGTCTACCATTGTGTGTTACAGACTTCTTGTCCCGAGTTGCTTTCAGGATTTTCTCTTTGTTACTAAGGCTTGTATATTTAACTATTAGGTGATGGGTGTGGACCTATTTTTATTGATTTTTGAGGGGGATCTCTGTGCCTCCTGGATTTTTTTTTAAAGATTTTGTTTATTTATTTGACAGACAGAGATCGCAAGTAGACAGAGAGGCAGACAGGGGTGAGGGGAAGTAGGCTCCCCGCTGAGCAGAGAGCCCAATGTGGGGCTTGATCCCAGAACCCTGAGATCATGACCAGAGTGAAAGGCAGAGGCTTAACCCACTGAGCCTCCCAGGGAACCCTGCCTCCTGGATTTTGATGCTAGTTCTCTTTACCATATTAGGGAAATTCTCTACTGTAATTCACCTCAATATACTTTCTGCCCCTCTCTTTCTTCTTCTCTGGGGTCCCAATTATTCTAATATTGTTTCATCTTATGGTATCACTTATCTCTTAAATTCTCCCCTCATGGTCCAGTAGTTGTTTGTCTCTCTTTTGTTCAGCTTCTTTATTCTCCATCATTTGATCTTCTATATCACTAATTCTCTCTTCTGCCTCATTTATTCTAGTAGTAAGAGCCTCCATTTTTTGATTGTACCTCATTAATTGCTTTTAAAATTTCAACTTGGTTAGATTTTAGTTCTTTTATTTCTCCAGGAAGGGATTTATTTCTTCAGAAAGTGTTTCTCTAATATCTTCCATGCCTTTTTTTGAGCCCAGCTAGCACCTTGAGAATTGTCATTCTGAACTCTAGTTCTATCATATTACCAATGTCTGTATTGATTAAGTCCCTAGCCATTGGTACTGCCTCTTTTCTTTCCTTTTTTTTTTTTAAGATTTTTTATTTATTTATTTGACAGAGATCACAAGTAGGCAGAGAGGTAAGCACAGAGAGAGAGGAAGGGAAGCAGGCTCCCTGCCGAGCAGAGAGCTTGATGTGGGGCTCAATCCCAGGACTCTGGGATCATGACCTGAGCCAAAGGCAGAGGCTCTAACCCACTGAGCCACCCAGGCACCCTTCTTTTCTTTTTTTTTTTGTCGTGAGTTTTTCCACCTTGTCATTTTATCCAGATAATAATATGTGAATGTGAGAATAAAATACTAAAAGGGTGGCAAAGACCCCAGAAAAATGTACACTAACCAAATCAGAAGAGACCCAAAACTTGGGGGAAAGAAAAGGGGAATAAATAAAGAAAAAAAAATATATATGTTAGACTAGTGAAAAGAACAGAGCCACCCACTTGGTTTTGGATGTATTCTGGTCTTTTAGAAGAAAATACCTCCCAAAATTTTAAAGAAAGAACAACTTTTATATATAAAAATATGTGTGTGTATATGCACACACACACACACACATATATATATACACACACATATATACACACACACACAGATAAGGGTAAACATGATGAAAGGATGTAATATGACTGTAAACATGAAAATGTAAAAAAAATTCTAAAAAAGGGAATTGATAAGATAGGTTGGTTGGAAAAAGGAAAAAAAAAAGAATGTGATCAGGCTGGAGACTAGAACAAAGATGTGTTAGATTTAGGGTATATTTTGATGAAGAAATTGTATCCCTAAATTTTAAAGAAAAAAAATCTATATGTATACAAAAAATAAGTTTAAATACAATGAAGGAATAAAATGTAACTATAGTAATGAAGGTTTAAAAAGATTTTTTTAAAGAAAGGTAGTGTTAAGATAAACTAGTTAAAAAATGCTAAAAGAAGAAAGAGGAAAAGTTAAAAAAAATAGAATAAGAAAAAAATAAAATTAAAAAAATTTAACTTTGCAAGACTAAAGGATCATGGGGAAAAAACCATGAATTCTATGCATTGCTTTCCCCTAGCTCTGGAGTTCTGCTGTTCTCCTTGACTGGTGAGCTTGGTCTTGGCTGGGTGTTCTTGCTGACCTTCTGGGGGAGAGGCCTGTTGCAGTGATTCTCAATGTCTTTGCCCAAGGAGGAATTGCACTGCCCTTGCCAAGGGCCAGGCTAAGTAATCTGCTTGGGTTCACTCTTGGGAGTTTTTGTTCCCTGAATGCTTTCTGTAGAGCTCTGGAGGACAGGAATAAAAACTGTGTCCTCCCAATTCCCGGTCTGGAGGAGCCAAGTGCTTGGGGCCCCACTCCTCACTGCATCCTCAGAGAAAAGCCATCAATCACTCCTGTCTCCCTGGTCTCCGGCCATGTTCTGAGCGCACCCAGCCTGTGACTGAGTGTTTCTATCTCTGGTGTATGGCCCGTTTGGAGTCTCCAAACTCAGCAGATTCCTGCTGCACATTCCTGTGCCACTCCTCCTGGAGGAAGAAGGAGGGGTCTCTCCAGATCTGCCACTTGTGGGGTCTCTGCTTGAAGAGCTATGGCCCAACTGTGCCTTGGATCACAGTTTAAGATAACCCCCAGCTGAGAGCTCACTCCTTGGCTCTGTCTATGTAGTTAGCTTCCCTGCTCCGATACCTGGGAGCTCTGCTACACTCAGGCACCCCCGACATTTCTGCGACCCCGCGGGTCCTTAGACCACACTGTTCCCATGAGGGCTTCACCCCCACTTAGCCTCTGGAGTGATGTCCCTCAGTGGAGCAGACTTCTCAAAGTTCTGACTTTGTGCTCCACTGCTCCCTCACTTGCCGGGAGCCAGCCCCTCCCCCTGTGGTCTGTTTTTCTGTCATTTCAGATTCACTTCTCTGCACATCCTACCTTATAGAAAGTGGTTGATTTTCTGTTCCTAGAATTGCTCATCTTCTCCTCTTCTATCTTCTGTTGAGTTTGTAGGTGTTCGGAATGGTTTGATAACTATCTAGCTGAACTCCTGGGACCTGATATCATTTCAGTCTGCTACTCCTCTGCCATCTTGCCTCTCCAGGAATCCCAATATTCTGCTTTTTAAGTAATATGAGAAGTAAAGTACTAGGAAATAATGAATGTTATTAAATAGTTTATGAAAACAGGATATTTAGTGGCTATATTCTTTCCAATTATACAGATGTTGCATTACCCACTGAACCATACTCTTATTGTTGGACTTAGGGTTTTTTTTTTCCATTTTTTGCATTATAAATAAGATGTCATTGCTACTATTACATATAATATTCATTCTTTTTTATGTGTAATTTTATTTCATTTTTTGCTCATTTCTTCTATTTTATTCTTTTAATTTATTTTTAGATCATGATAAGTATACTCTTTAATTCCCATAACCTATTCACATATCATGTCTGATAACCATCAGTTTGTTCTCTATAGCTATGAGTCTGCTTCTTGATTCCTCTCTCTCTTCCCATTTTTCCTTTGCTCATTTGTTTTGTTTCTTAAATTTCACACATGAGTGAGATTATATAGTATTTATCTTTCTCTGACTGACTTATTTTGTTTAGCATTATACTCTCTATCTCCATCCATGTTGTTGCAAATGGCAAGATTTCATTCTTTTTTTGTTCTTGAATAATATTCCACTGTACATATACACCACATCTTCTTTATCCACTCTACTATCAGTGGACACTTGGGTTGCTTCCATAGTTCGGCTATTGTATCTAATGCTGCTATAAACATAGGGGTGCATATATCCCTTTGAATTATTGTTCTTTTGAGGGGGGGTAAATACCCAGCAGTCTGATTGCTGGATTGTAAGGTAGTTCTATTTTTAATTTTTTGAGGAATTCCAGACTGTCTTCTGGAGAGGCTGCCCCAGTTTTCATTCCCACCAATAGCACACAAGGAAATGTTTCATTTTCTCCACATCCTCACCAACACATGTTATGATATTAAATCTTTTTGAATACAATATCTATGTAGGGTTTTTATGTTCCCAGTGGCAGTGGCTAAAAATATGTATCTCTCAAGACTCTTGCAAGCACTGAGAATTAACATTTAAGAGATGCCCATTTGATGAGAAAAATTGTCTTAACTGGTGAATTATTTTAATTAGCTTTTAATTTGTAATTTTTTGTGTTTTAACTGAGGTATAAGTGACACATAACATTATATTAGTTTCAGGTGCACAACCTAAGGATTAATTAATTTGTATATATTGCAAAATGATCACCAGAGTAAGTCCAGTTAACATCTGTCACCATATTTAGTTACAAAATAATTTGTACTTTTCTATATGGTCATATAGGACTTTATGTTTATTCTGCAAATTTTAAAATCTGTTTTATAGTGTTTAAATATTGAAATGTTAAGGTGTTTCTTTTAAAAAGAGTTGCATATTTCTCATATTCAGAGTTGTAAACTCTCATTGCAAAAAATCAGGAAATGCATAAAAATATATAGAAAAAAAGTCATTCATAATCCTATCACTCAGGAGTAACTACGGTTGATAGTGTATACTTAGAAGTCCCTCCATATTCTCTCCTATGCCTACATAAACACATGCCATACAACCACCCACACTTTCTTTCTGGTACTGAAATGGAAACACATATTGTTTTCATAATCTGATCTTTCTCAACTAAAAACATATTGTGGGAAAAACAGACAACATGATATTGTGGTTGGAAACATGGCCTTGGAAGTCAGGCTTCCCCGGTTTGCAGCTCAGTTTTGCCACTTATTAACCTTGAGCAAGGGGTTCAATTGCCCTGCACTCATTTTCCTCATTTGTAAGGAAATGGGAAATGGGAATAATTGAGAAAAAGAATAGATGAGAACAATTCGCAATCCATTCACAAAGCTGTTGTGACTAGCAAATGAAATAAAGCACATAAAACACTAAGAAGAATGCATGAGCCATAGTGAGACCCAACAGAAGTGGACTTTTATTATCTTCTCATATCAACAGTAGATTTATATTGTTGGGAGGATAATTACACTCTATTCTATTATTAGTGGTAGTTTATTGTATCATTTATTGTAGCTATTTTTAGCATAATTTACTTAAATAAATCCCTTCGAATACTTTTCAGTTACTTTTCTAAGATGAATGGTCAGTGGCGTAGCAGAGTTTAAGAATATTCTCTTAAAATTATTAGCTATGTCCCTGTGAATCCTGGCTCTGGTACTTACTAGACAGACTACTTAACTAAGTCTAGGATTCCTTATGTATAAATTAGATGTAACAAGACTCTCATAGGTTTGTCTTTAATTATCTATTGCTGCAAAACAAATTAACCCAAAACTTAATGGTTTAAACAAACCATTTTATGGTTCATTTATGGTTCATAAGTCTGTGAGCCCAACATACTGGGCTGGGCTCAGCTTGGTGGGCTTTTGCATCTCTCACCTGGGGTCACTCATGTGGCTAATGTCATCTGAGAGCTCAGCTATGACTGGGTTGTCTAAAATAGCCTTCCCCTGTCTGATGTTTGATGCAGGCTGTTGACTAACCTTGAATCTTAGCAGGCTAGGGTCTTAACATTGTGGCAAGGTTTCAAAGGCAGAAAGAGAAAGGAAAATTCTCTATTTGTGACATTTGCTTACATCTCATTGGACAAAACAAGTGACATGGCCAAACCCAGAGTCACTGTGGGAGGGGACTATGCTAGGACACAGATACAGGGAGGAAGGATTTATTGGAGGAGGCCATTACTATAATAAATATTCTAGTTATTACAAAGATTTTAATTAAATTTTATCTT
Organism: Taxidea taxus jeffersonii; assembly: GCA_003697995.1. Lineage (NCBI taxonomy): Eukaryota > Metazoa > Chordata > Mammalia > Carnivora > Mustelidae > Taxidea > Taxidea taxus. The sequence goes on along the minus strand of ML105083.1, from coordinate 120,879 downwards.
CCTCAAGAGATGGATGTTGATAATAGTATCTTCCTTAAAAGATGGATGGTGATAATATAATAGTATCTGACACAAGAGTCGGACCTTACAGAATTATCATCAGAATCAAATGATCTAATACATTTGTACTATCATCCACACATTGAAGTGTTCAATAAATGTTAGTTATTATATTGAGTACTTGCTTGCTTATTTCCTTGTAAAATGGATTGAGATATGTACTTGATAAAGATATTAGGTGCCAGTGGCAAATTACATATTTTTCCATAAATTTTTAGAAACATTGGGCATTGTCACTTTTGAAAATCATTGTCACTCTGATGGGTGAAAAGTAATTCATTGTTATCATTTACATTTCTTTGATTACTTGTATTTGGTTGTTCATAATTTCCATGGAGTTTTGACCATTTGTTTTTTTTTTTGTTTTGTTTTGTTTTGTTTTTAGTGATTTGCCTATTCATTCTCCCTGCCCATCTGAAAGAAAATAAATGTTTATTTTGGAACCACCTCAGGTTTATAGAAGAATTACAGAGACCGTTACAGAAAGTTCTTGTATATCCTATATAATATTTTGCTGTGGTACATTTATCACAACCAAGAAACCAACATTAGTGCATTGCTGTTAACTAAACTTCAGGCTCTAGGTTTCTACTATTATTCTTTTTCTGTTCTGGAATCTAGCCCAGAGTACTATATTGCATTTAAACTTCATGTTTCCTTAGTTACCCCTGGTATGGGACAGTTTGTCAGTCTTTGTTTCTTATGACCTTGGACCGTTTTGAGGACTACTGATCAGATATTTGTGGAATATCTCACTTGGATTTGCCTGATGTTTTGTCCTGATTTGACTGGGATGTTGGGTTTTGGGGAAGAATACCACAGGATAGAATGTGTTTCCTATTGTATCCTGTTGGAGGGGCACATGCTGTCAACAGGATTTGGCATTGATGGTATTAACTGTAATCCTTTTGTTTTGGTAGTATTTGCCAGGTTTCTCTACTGTAAATCCATTATTATTCACTTTCCATATTCTATTCTTTAGAAGTAAGTAACTAAGTTCAGCCCAGACTCAAAATGGGGAGTGCGAGTAAAGTGCCACCTCTGAAAATGGAAGTGTATTAATTTGCTATTAGTGCCCGTAACAAAATACCTTAGGTCAAGATGCTGGAGATATAGCCACAAATAAAACAAAGGCCCTGCCTTTCATGGAGCTTATACTCTAGGGAAGGCAATCAGTCAATGAACAAGTCGGGATGTGAAAATAATAATATAATGTAGAGAGCAAGATGGAGGACAATCTTAAGCTAGCTATGGAAGGCTTCTTGGATGAGGTGACATTTGATTAGAGATCTGAATGAAGAGAGAGGGTAAGCTCTGGAGAGACACTCTGAGGTGAGTGCATGCTGGCTATATCTTAGGAACAGCAGAGAGGCCAGTGTAGCCAGAGAGGAATGAGGGAGGCAGTAATAAAAGATGACATCAGAGGTTGTGAAGGGTTGGATCACGTGGGGCCTCATAGTTCATGATAAGAACTTTGGCTTTGTTCTGAGTGTGGTGGGGAGCCATGGAAGGGTTCTGAGCAGAGGTCTGACATAATCAGATATGTATTTTAAAAGATATACCTTTGCCTGTTGTGTGAACATTTGGCTAGACAGAGCTGAGAGTGGAAGTAGGCATCCCAGGTAAAAGGTTGCTGTCATGATTCATATGAGAGGTGTTGTGGGGTAGACCAGGGTCATAATGGTGGTGACAGAGAGAAGTGGAAGGATTCAGGATACATTCTGAAGCAGAACCAACAAAATTTATTGACTAGATGTGAGGTGAAAGAAGGAAAGGAATAAGATTTGTACCTTAACCATTGAGTGAATTAAAGATTCTTTTTATTTAAAAGGAAAACTGTGAAGAGAACCAGATTCTCTTTTGGACATTGGATGCATATTGACATCAGAGGGGATATGTCCAATTGGCAGATGGAAAAATGAATCTGGCATTTAGCAGGGGAGGTCAAAGTGGGAAAAATAAATTTGGAAGTTCAATGATGTGTATACACACACATACACACACACATTCATACTGACAGTTTTAGAGATGACATGGAGTTTAAATATGCCCATCTAATTTATTTGTAATATTAGCCAATACTTCTGAGGATAACAATATCAGGGCCCTTTTAGTTAATTATTTATTATTATTATTATTTTTTATTTGTTTGAGAGAGGGAGAGGGAGTGGGGAAAGGGGCAGAGGAGGAGGGATAGGGACGAGCAGACACCATGCTGGGTGTAGAGACCAATGCAGGGCTTGACCCCACAACTCTAAGATCATGACCTGAGCTAAATCAAGAGTTGGACACTTAACCAACTGAGCCACTCAGGCTTCTCATTATTTCAATTAACCCAACATACTATTATAATTTTTCTGTATCTCAAGTTTCATTTCACATGGTTAGCACATGAAAAATCATGGAATTTGTCTATTTTTTTCTTAAGAAAAATGGTAATGTTTCATTTTTCCATTACTTTCTCAACAATTAAAAACAGATAAAAAGGACTAAGAAGGAAACGTGGGCATCAATAACATTGTAATGTCCATAATATTGGTTAGGACTGTATGTTGCAAGTAGCCAAAAATCCCATACAACCAAATATACAAGGGAATATTTTGGTTTACTTAACTGGGACCTTCAAGTGATAGGTTTGGTTTTAAGCATAGTTGTATCCAGGCATTCAAACAATCTTACCTGCTTTCTGTCTCCTCATTGCTTTCTTTATTCACTGTCTTTGTCTCTCTTTGCCTTTTAATATTGCTTACTACTGCTTTGTTTTATTCTTTCACTCTCTCTATGGCAACATATCTCTGGTGGATACAAGCACAGGAATCCTTACAGTTTGGGATGAAAGCACAAAAGAAACATTCATGTTAATCCCTCAGAAAGGACTTGGATGAACCCTTCTTGGGTTTTTATAGGGGGATGATGAATTATTCTCATTGGTCAACCTGAGTGATGTGTCTACAGGGGATAAAGAGATTTTTGATGGATGGGCTCAATAGAATCTCATGGAAAGTAGGGGGCATTTCCCAAAAGAAAACCAGGCCACACTGGCTGTCTGCCCACAGCTATGAAAATGTCATTAGAGAAGAGACTGGATGGTATTTTTAATAAAGATGGCAAGGGTAGAGAGTTGAGTTGAGTTGAGTGAGATGATTTTTAGATTCCCAGAGTGAGTCTAATGTCCCGGGATTTTTCATTATTTAGTCAGTTTGCTTTAGTATTTTATACTCAGGTAAGATTTTTATTTTGCTTAAAATATCTCCATGAAGTAAACACATACACATACACAAACATGCACAGAGAAATAGAGACCTATCAAGGTCCAGGGAGAGGACTAGAGAGACAGAGAGAGGACTAGAAAACAAGCCTTATTCCTGGCCCTTTGCTTTTATCCCTAGAGGAAAGCTAACCCTCAGGACTAGGGAGTGGGCAGTCACATTTAGACATTGGATACAAAACTGCTTGGTGAATCCAAGCCTCAGGAACCATGAGGGCTCCTTCAGGAGTGAAGACGGGAGACCTGAGCAAACTGTGTATTTAGGGAGGCAGGAAGAGAGAGTGACCAAGGACTAAAGTGGTTTCTGAGCACTTCACTTTGCCTAAAAGCATCTCCTAGAGATCACGTTGGTTCAGAAATCAGGTAACAAGGATCCCTGGAGTGTATCACATTACACAGTGCTCAGCAGGATAGTGGTTCAGTGGGTAGGCTCTGGGGTCAGGGCAATTTTGTTCATCTCCTACATTTACTAGTTCTGTGAGCTCTGGCAAACTACTGAATCCTACAAAGTCCTAGTTCCTTTATCATTCCAATGGTAGACAATTATCATATTTACCTCAGAAGGTTGTGGAGAGGATTAATAGTGTAATACACATCGAGTGCCTGGTACAGTGCCTGAGAATGGTAAATACTCAGTAAGTGTTAGCATTTCTTACTATTATTACTGTTAGTACTGCTGCTATGTTGCTACTCTACACCGTCATTGTTGCAAGCACACTTGGTGCATGTAGGCCTCTGCCTGTTCCAGAATTATAGCATTTCTTCTAAGCAGAGCTTATGATTTAGGACCTTGAGTTTCTCTGGTTTTAGGAAGTGTGTCTTGGTAACACTCTGAGGCCAGTACTTTGGATTTCTTGCATCTGTTAGACAGACCTTGGTATATAGCTCTGAGCTCTCATATTTCTTGGGTAGATACAGAATATAATCATGACAACTGTTCTAAAAATCATATAGATGGACAGTGGATAGCCAAATCTTGGCAGTCAAGCCCGAATGTCTCCACTCACCAGCATGCTGTCAGGAAGGGCTGGCTCAAGAAACTTATGAAAAGTAAAATAAATTCCCCCAAATTTCAGGAAAAAGAGACCCCAGCTTTGATGTATTTTCAAGAAGGGAATAATAGTTTTCTGCCCTATGTTTAGATCATGCCCATTATGATTTCTAGTAATTAAAGAAAAACAAAATTTTAAAGAGCAGTAGGCTTTCAAAGGAACTTGGTGACAAATTGTAGCAGGTAATAATTATGAGCTAGAATTGGTCATGTAATATAATTGGTCATGTAATGACAGGATACTGGGGCTCAAGAGCCTATGCTTTCAAAGAAGGACATTTGAAGATACTTGTCACTCAGACATAGAGTTCATGCCCAGAAAAAACACTGTTAGGTCACAGTGTTATGTGACCCCTATGCTGAGTTTTCAGGTGAAATAAGATCGGTGTTTACAGAATGCTGGCTTTCTAGGTCTCTCTTCTCTCTAGAACATTTCATCCTGGAAGGTATATTCAAAATTCAGGATGCCTTACAGAATTCCTCCAGGAGTCAGGAATTTAAGTGTTCTGGAGAGATTTGTCCTCCCATGTGGTATTAGTAAAGCACTATTTTCTGTCAATTCTTTCAGAAAATGATGGGCCCTTATGTGCTGCAAGGAATTTGCCCAAATACCCAATGTAGCTGTTTGTCCACCCCTCCCCCCCC
>ML105083.1:74232-105189 GCA_003697995.1 Taxidea taxus jeffersonii | reverse complement strand
CAAGTTATGGAAAGAACCTAGATGTCCATCAACAGATGAATGGATAAGGAAGAAGTGGTATATATATACGATGGAATACTCTGCAGCCATCAAAAGAAATGAAATCTTACCATTTGCGACGACATGGATGGAACTAGAGCATATTATGCTTAGCGAAATAAGTCAACTGGAGTAAGACAACTATCACATGATCTCCCTGATATGAGGAAGTGGAGATGCAACGGGGGTGGGGGTTAAGGTGGTAGGAAAAGGAAAAATGAAACAAGATGGGATCGGGAGGGAGACAAACCAAAAGAGACTCTTAATGTCATAAAACAAACTGAGGGGGGTGGGGGGGAGAGGGTGGTGGGGTTACATTATATGTTTAAATAAAAAAAGCTTAAATTTAAAAAAAAATGAGTCATCCCTACTTAGATGTTTGTCCCTAGACTGACCTCAAACAGGATTTAAAGTTTATTTAATCAAATACCACTCCTTTTGAAATATATATTGTATTTCAAATAGTCTCAGTGTATGCCTCTTATAGGAGTTATAAGTCAGTATTCTCGGAGAATCGTTACTATATCTTTATATATATGACCTCTCTTTTTGGAGGTTTTCCCCTCTTTATTAAAGTAATTCTTGCTTTTTTAGTGAGTTTTGAAAATATAGAAAAGCCCAAAGAATAAAATACAAATCATCCATATTCCTTACACAAAGAAATAATCATTATTAACACTGGATGTGACTTCTTTCTGGTTTTCCCCTCTTGTTTTTTACATGTATGTATATTTATGCAAATACATATACATATATTTAGAACTAGGGTCTTGCTCTATTTACTATTTTTCACTTTTTCATGAAGTAATATATTTTAGAGATGTTTCAATGTTATTATATGGCTATGCCATTATTTATTGAAGTATATAGATTATTGAAGTATTAGACTTCCAACTTTTAGCTATTTCAAATGCATTTTTAATTAAGCGTTAAGATGAATATTAGCACATATTCCTAATTAATATATAGAAATAGAATTGTTGCATCAAAATTATTGCTAAATTGCTCTCAGGGAGGTTAGAGCAATTTAATTTTCCCACTAGCCTATCTCCCTGTCTTCTTTTAAACAGAGTATGATTTAGAGACTTTATCTTAAGTTGCTTTCTTTTAGGCATCTAAACACCTTTGAAATTTTATGAGCTTATACTTTATTTGAAAAGTAAGATTGAAGTTTTTAGAATGTTCTCTAACTGGAACATTGAAATTGTTTGGATTCCCTTCCTCCCAGTAGTATGTGCCAGATGGTACCATATAGCGTACCATATAGTGAGAGGAGATGGGCATTGGGTGGCATCCCAGGATAATACCTTTAGTGTAAGTGGGGAACACAGGGGAAGATGAACCTATGAAGGGACAGAGACAGGGAGAGGCCCAAAGAACCTGGGAAACAGGATATCACCAGAACTGAGATGAGGCAGTTTCCATAAAGCTGTAAAGTTTCCATTACACAACAGTGTAAATGCTTCAGAAAGTATTCAAAAAGTCAAGTAAGACAAGAGCTAAAAATTGTCCACTTAAGTGAGTCCAAAGGAAGGACAGAAATCTGGTTTACTGTGGGCTGAGGTGCATGCGTCAGAGACCTGTTTTTTTACATGTGCCTGTTTCTGTTTAGTTCCTGTGGATTCTTTTTGGAGTATGTGTGTGGGGAGTGAACATACAATGGATTATTCTGGAAGCAGCTGGCAGTTTGTTTCAGGCCACCTGCTTTGGGAGAGCAACAATTCCACAAATGCAAAGAAGCAAATAATTGCAGATACTATCTATCTGCTTTTGAATCCCCATAAAAGGCCAATTCCAATTTTGTTCTAAAAATGGGCAGAAGTTTTCAACTGACCCATCATCGATGAAACATCTTAAAGATGGCTTTTAATCAGTGCAGAAGCAATGTAAACTCTTAGCGGGAGGCAGTCAGTTATGTTAGCAATTAGTCTACCCCTGACCTATGGCAGTAATGGTATTTTTTGATTCAACAAGGGCACAAGTTTACATTTGGGGTTGACTGCTATCTCCACAAGGCAATTTAGAAAACACTACAGAGACTTGTGTTTAAGCAATTGTACAGCAGACATTGCCAAGGTTAAGAGGGATGCCCTGAAGCCTGGTGTCCACTCAGATGCCTCCTGGGGGCAGGGATACTTTTTGGTGAAAGGAACAGCTTACATGCTGACATGGCCCTTGGGACTAACTTGGGAAGAGCTGGCTTACATCTGAGAATTTCTTTCCATTCTGAGTTTTTTTCTCACTTTGCCTAAGAAGGGAATGTGAGAAGATAGAGCAATAATAACAGTACTAATAATAGTACTGCTATTACTAGCTGATACTCACCAAGAAGTTACTCTGTTCTAGGCTACGTGCAGGGCACTTGACAAGTATTATCTATTGCAATCCTCCCCTCAGTCTTATGACATGTGAGCTCCTAGATTTTACAGATGAGAAAAGTGAGATGCAGAGCAGATAAGTGGATTAGTGAAGTCACTTGGCTGGTGAGAGGGGACGTTGAACATCAAACTTTGGTCTCCCTGACCCCAGGACGCTTCTCTCACCCATTGCTACTGCTTGTGTGTGTATAGTGCCAGCATGGCCTGGTGACACAGTAGCACTCACCAGATGTTCATTTCCTTCTTTTCTGGGTGGTGGTAGGCCAGGATAGCAGGCCTGTTATCTCGTTGGATAGGATGTCCACACACCAAGGACACTGCCTGTACACCGGTCAGTCTAGGATGGAATGACAAGCATGAGGAGGGCAAAGGTTTCAGGGCTCTCTGGACCCTCTGGGGGATCCAAGAACATTATATAACCTTCTGAGTCATTCTTTGTCTTTGAGTGGTAATTCTTGCTCACATTCTTAGCCAGGGTTCATGATTTTTGCTATTAATGAAGTCAATTTTTTTTTTTAAACCTGATTTTTCTTTATCAGTTGAGACTGCATATAGTTTTGTGGGGATGAGGAGGTGTTTGAAAGGAGTGTTCTTTTGCATCTGAAATCTGAAGATAATGCTGTGAGGTTAGTGGAGGCTTTTTTTTTTTAAATTTTTTTTTTTTGAAGATTTTATTTATTTGACAGAGAGAGAGGTCACAAGAAGGAAGAGAGAGAGGGGGAAGCAGGCTCCCTGCTGAGCAGAGAGCCTGATGCGGGGCTCGATCCCAGGACCCTGAGATCATGACCTGAGCAGAAGGCAGGGGCTTAACCCACTGAGCCACCCAGGCACCCCTAGTGGAGGCTTTTCTAATCAGTTGGGAGCTGAATTAGGAGCTGCTGATTAGGGAACTAAGTTTGAGTTCCAGAGGTAGAGGAGAAACTAGCTCTTTTCTCTTTACAGAAACATGAAATTTCATTGCTGCTTTTAGTGCTCCGAGGCCTGGGGGAAAACGGAGAGAATCCAAAGAGGAAGGCTTAAGGTTATGGTTTCCTAGTTTTCTGTTCAGATTTGCCTTTGCCTCTGGAGGTGGTTGGTGGAGACTTCAGTGTGTCACAGCCAAATCCTTGCTGGTTGACAGGCAGAATCACACCTCCTACAGGTCTCTGAGGGAATGGCATAACAGGTAGTAGGACACCCCCTTGGGCATCCTGAATCCTGGCCTTTACTCTCCCCTTACCCACCCTGCTGGGAGGGAAGGTACTGGACCCTTCCTGAGAGTGGAACTGCATTCAGGGGCACATTTAACAACAGTCATTTTATTTTGTTTTAATTTTTTAAAGATTTTGTTTATTTATTTGACACACGCAGAGAGAGCATAAGCAGGGGGAACAGAACAGGGAGAAGTGGGCTGCGATCATGACCTGAGGGGAAGGCAGACACTTAATCAACTGAGCCACCCAGGCACCCCAACAACAGTCCTTTTAAAACTAAGAGCTCCTACACTGTTGGTGGGAATGCAAGCTGGTGCAACCACTCTGGAAAACAGCATGGAGTTTCCTCAAAAAATTGAAAATAAGAGCTACCTTATGACCCAGCAATTGCACTACTGGGTATTTACCCTAAAGACACAAACGTAGTGATCCGAAGGGGCACGTGTACCTGAATGTTTATAGCAGCAATGTCCACAATAGCCAAGTTATGGAAAGAACCTAGATGTCCATCAACAGATGAATGGATAAAGAAGAAGTGGTATATATATATACAATGGAATACTATGCAGCCATCAAAAGAAATGAAATCTTGCCATTTGCGATGACATGGATGGAACTAGAGCGTATTATGCTTAGCGAAATAAGTCAATTGGAGAAAGATAACTATCACATGATCTCCCTGATATGAGGAAGTGGAGATGCAATGGGGGTGGGGGTTAAGGTGGTAGGAAAAGAAAAAATGAAACAAGATGGGATCGGGAGGGAGACAAACCAAAAGAGACTCTTAATGTCATAAAACAAACTGAGGGGGGTGAGGGGAAAGGGGGGTTGGGAGAGGGTGGTGGGGTTACATTATATATTTAAATAAAAAAGCTTAAAGAAAAAAAAAAACTAAGAGCTAAAAGCCTCATCACGCATTTGTATTTTAAAATACAACATGGGTGCCTAATTTTGAATTTATGTGTTGTATTTAAGTTACACTACCTAACTTTACCTCTATAAGGCCTACAGGACTCTGACCATTTAAGGTACAGTCTGGAAATCACAGGAAAAAAATGAACTCCGGAGTCATACTGGCTGGGCGTGAATCACAGCTCCAGTAGTAACTGGTTATAGACCTTGGACAAGTCACTTGAGATCTTAGTGCCCCGATAGCCTCATCCATAAAGTGGAGCTAACAATACTACCTCACAGAGTTGTAGTGAGGGTTAAATTATTATTGTTATTAGACAATAAGCACTATGTGTTAGATATTATAATTTTTAAAAAAGATTTTATTTATTCATTTGACAGAGAGAGAGAGAGAGATAGCACAAGCAGGGAGAGCAGGAGCAGAGGGAGAGGGAGAAGCACTGAATGGGGTTTGATTCCAGGACCCTGGGATCATGACCTGAGCCGAAGGCAGAGGCTTAACCAACTGAGCCACCCAGATGCCCTGATATGATCATTTTTTATTATTGTTGTTGTTAAATGTTACAAAATGGTATCTCCTTAGAGGGGACTCCTTACCAAGACAGCAACAAAAATTATTTGTTAAGGAAATCAGTTGGTGGATTTCTGTGTTTAAGCTTTGTGTAACAGTAATGGAAAGTCCACAATGAGATACCACTTCATATCCACTAGGATAACTATAAATGAAAACAAAAAACAAAATGTAAAGGAACAAGTGTTGGTTTGTGGAGAAATTGGAAGCCTCTTACACTGGTGGTGGGAATGTAAAATGGTTCAGCTGCTGTCAAAAGTAGGCAGAGTTTTCTCAAAAAAGTTGAACAAAGAATTGCCATATCACCCAGCAATTATACTTCTAGTTTTATATCCAAAAGAATCAAAGCAGTTACTCAAACAAAAACTTGTATACTGTGTTCCCAGCAGCATTATTTACAATAGCCAAAAGATGGAAACCATCCAAATATCCACCAATTGTTGAACAGGTAAGCAAATAATGGTATATACACACAATGGAATATTATTCATCCATAAAAAGGAATTAGGTACCGGGGCACCTGGCTGACTCACTTGGGAGAATACATGACTTTTGATTGTGGGGCTGTGAATTCAAGCCCTGCATTGGGTGTAGAGTGTACTTAAAAATAAATTCTTAAAAAAAAGAAATGGAATTAGATACTGATCTATGCTACATGATGGATGAACTTTGAAAACATTATGCTAAGTGAAATAGGCCAGACACTAAATTATACATGTCAAATGATTCCATTTATTGGTAATATCTAGAATATGTAAATCCATAGAGACAGGAAGTAGATTAGTAGTTGCTGAGGGCTGGGGGGAGGGGAGAATAGGGAGTAACTGTTTAATGGATACAGAGTCTTATTTTGGGATGATGATAGTGTTTTGGAAGTAGATGGTACAACATCGTGAATGTTCTAACTGACACTTTAAAGTGGTTTCTTTTATGTTATATAAATTTTGCCTCAATTAAAAAAAGATAAATGAGATAATATGTTCCTGATTATATAAAATAATTATTTTATTTTCATTATTTTTAAAGTTATTACTAAAATTACTTTCTATGATATATCTTTTAAAATTCTACTTTATTGCATTATAATTTACTTATAATAGAACGAACTGATTTTAGTTCAGTGAGTTTTAACAAATGTATATTTACATGTAACTCTTAGTTGAACCAAGAAATATGATATTCCCATTAACTTAGGGAGTTTACTTATACCCTATTCAAATAATTAATCTAATTTTGATTACCAAAGAACAGAGTTGTCTATTCCAGAAATAGAATCTATAAATGGAATCAATATTATGTACTCTTTGATTTCTGGCCTTTTTTCACTCATTATAGTCTCTCTGAGATTCATTCATAGTTCTGTGTGTTAATATTTCATAACTTTTTATTGTTAAAAGTATTCTATTACAATTTTATACCATTATTCAGTGATCCATTCACTTGTTGATGGACATTTGGATTATTTCCAATTTTTGGCTCTTAATGAAAAACCTGTTATAAATATTCTTATATAATTCTTTTTGTAGAAATATGCTTTCTTTTTTCTTGGGTAAAAAATTAGGAGTGAAAGTGCTGGGTTAAAAGGTTCAGTGTATATTGACTTTTAAAGATTATCTATTTTCCCAGAGGTAACATGTTGCACTACCAGACATACTGTATTTATGATTGTCTCCTAACTGTCAAAGTTGGTATTGTTAGTTTTTTAAATTTTAGCTATTTTGGTCAGAATGAAGTAATATCTCATTGTGGCTTTAATTTGCATTTCCTTTATGACTAATGATACTGAGTACTTTTTCAGGTACTAATTAACTACTCATATAACTTAATTTTTTATTCTTCAAGTATAATTGACATACAATGTTATATTAGTTTTTTGTACAATATAGTGATTTGACAATTCTGTACATTACATACCAAGGTAAGTATTGTTACCATCAGTCACCATTTAACATTATTATAATATTATTGACTATATTCCCTGTGTTGTACTTTTCATTTCTGTGACTAATTTATTTTATAACTGAAAGATTGTATCTCTTAATCCCTTTCCTCTATTTCACCCATCCTTCCATTCTCCTCCCCTCTGGTGACCACTGGTTTGTTCTCTGTATTTGTGAGTCTATTTCTATTTTGTTTGCTTATTTGTTTGTTCCTTTGTCCATTCATTTATAGATGGACATTTAGGCTGTTTCCATATCTTAACTATTGTAAATAATGCTGTAATAACAAGAGTGCATACATCTTTTTAAATTAGTGTTTTTGCTTGATTTGAGTAAAATACCTAGTAGTGGAATTACTGGATGGTGATATTTCTATTTTTAATTTTTTGAAAAAACTCCATACTGTTTTGCACTGTGACTATTACATCAATTTACATTATAGATATATCTTAGTTTGAGGGTTTTCTATTATCTTATTTTTGTAATTCAGTTCCACTGCAGTTAGAGAACAATGCTTTGAAATTTCTTGAGATATCTTAGTGAATGTGTCCTGTGCACTTTAAAGGGATATGTGTTCTGTTGTTGGGTATAGTACTATATAAATGCCAGTTTGGTCATATTGGTCAAATTTTTTTATATTCTGAGTTTTTTCCCCCTACTTTCATCAATTATGACAGATGGACAATAAATCTCCAAGTATAATTGTAATTCCCTCCCCCCACATTTCCCTTGTTCTTTGTTCCTTTGTTATTCTTTCTTTGCCTTCTTTTAGGTTATTTGAGGATATTTTATTTTTCTATTACATCTTTTATTTTTGTTTTTAGATATACTTCTTTTTATTAATTTCTAGAGGTTACTCAAATATCATTTATCTTATCACATTCTTCCTTGAATTGATATCATAATTAAATAATTATTATAATGAAAACAATTCCCATTACACTCCCATCATCTGTTCTAACATTGGCATACATTTATTTAGTTTTATATATAGTATATACCCCACAAGAGACTGAAAAAGGCAAACCACAGAATGAGTGAAGATATTTGCAGAATTTGCAACCAATAAAAGCCTTGTATGCAGTGTACTTAAAAAACTACAGATCAATAAAAGTGAAGACAACCTAGTATAAAAGGATTTGAAAGGAGAATTTTAAAAGAAGAAATTTAAATATCAAATAAACATCTAAGAAAGTGATCAATCTCATTAATAATCAGGGACATGCCTGATTTTTTTTGTTTGTTTTGTTTTGCATTGCTTTATTTTTATTTATTTGTTTTTATTTTTTAATCTTTTACATTTTATTTGTTTCATTAACATCTTAATTTATTTTTTCAGTGTTCCAAGACTCACCGTTTATGTACCACACCCAGTGCTCCATGCAATATGTACCCTACTTAATACCCACCACCATTAGTCTTATACTGAGAGCAGATTTTCAGCTAATACCTCTGCTGTCATCCTAGTAATGCATGATATGAGCTACATCTCTCTGGTTTATCTCTGGATGTTTGGCTCCTAAACATATATTAATGTCATCAGTAACAAAGGCAAGAACAAATGGGATAAATAACACTCTATCAACACCATCAGTATAGTGGGGACTACAAACCAGAGCAGAAAAGAGCATTCCTCCTATTTGCAAAGCTTCCCCCTTCTTTGTCTGATTGCATCCATCTCCTGTATATTAAAAACATACTTGGAGGGGTGCCTGGGTGGTTCAGTGGGTTAAGCCTCTGCCATCAGCTCAGGTCATTATCTCAGGGTCCTGGGATCGCGAGGGACATGCCTGATTTAAAATCACAATGAGAGCACTAACAAAACCTCTCATACACAGCTGGTGGGGCTGGAATTAGTACAACCATTTTGTAAAATCGGCAATATTTTCTAAAATTGAAGATTGTGATTTCTATGACTTAGCGGTTCCACTTCTATTGAAATGCAGGCATATATGCCCATGAATACATGTCCAGGAATGTTCATAGTATCTGGATTCATTATAGCCCCAACAAGAGGTAGTATCCCAAGTTCCTGCTAACAGAAAAAAGGACACAGAAATAGTGCATATTTGTGTAATGTAATATCCATTAAAGAAAGTGGAAGGGCTATAGCTGAATGGGACGTCATGGACAAATCACACCAACCGTAAGCTACAGAGTCTATACCCACAAAAGAATACATACTGTATGATGCCAACTTTTTTAAAAAAGATTTTATTTATTTGACAGAGAGAGAGAGAGAGAGAGAGATCACAAGTAGGCAGAGAGGCAGGCAGAGAGATAGGGGGAAGCAGGCTCCCTGCTGAGCAGACAGCCCGAAATGTATGATGCCATCTTTATGAACTTCAAAAACTATAGTATTTAGAGATGTATACTGGTTGATTAGACTTTAAAGAAAAGCAAGAAAATGATTACCATAAAAATCAGGAAAATGTTTCATTTAGGTGAGCGGTGGAATTGATTTGGAAAGGTATTTTTTTACCTGTGTGGTGGATATGCAGGTTTGCTGTATAATCATTTGCTAAGCTTTTGTTTTATGCACTTTTCTGTATGTGTATTTTGCAAAATAAAGTAAAAAACACACTTGGTTAGGCTGTTCTCTGAAGGATACCAGTGAAACTTTTCCATCCCTTATTGAACAGATCCCTTACTTCATAAAGTTATTAGCCAATAGATACAAGTATGGGCTTGTTCCAGTGTATATTAAGGATATATATTTTGAAACCCAAGCAATGGACCTTTTCTAAGACATAATGTTCATCTGAAAAATTTTTGGGTGGCCCAGTGCTCAAAATTTTGTTGCCTGAATAAATGAATTAATGAAGGAGAAAGTGACCAAGTAAAAAAAAATACAGAATGGAGAGAAAAAAGAGAATAGAATATGTGATGAGTTGCTAAAACGTTGTTTCTTTCATTTGGGATAACTAGAAGTCCATGAGGTCTACTTCAATTTTCCCTATTCTGTGTTTAGAAAAGTAATTACAGAATTTCAAAAAGCACTGACTGGCAAAAAGTTGACAACCTAGGTCACATTGCTGTATGCCTTACAAGCACTGCCTTTGAGGCAGTTCATTTCTTCTCTGGACAGGCATTCTTTGGACAGCTTTTGATATTTCCATATTCTTTTTGACAAATAGCTGGGGTCTGTCCTCAGATTTTCAACCGAAAGCAGTTTTGAAGATAAAAGGAAGAAACACCCTTATGATGAAAATGTATTTAGGAAAGGGTATAAGGCTTTTCTTTTAGCATTTTTAAAAATAAGCCCTGTGCATGTAAGGACCCCGAATAGCTTGTTCGTCATTGAGCGAGCACCTGAAAATATCAAATACTCAATAGAGTCGAATGACCAAATTCTTAACTTCAGTGGGAATATGGATTGTAACATTTCTGTGTACCTTCCCATTGTCCTAATCATCCTCCTATTTTAGTAAAATTCGTAAGATTTAGTGGAGTGGCTTACCTGAGAGGCAGGGTCAATTTTGTATTTAAACACAGACACACAAGGATGCCTGCGTGGCTCAGTCCGTTGGGCGTCTGCCTTTGGCTCGGGTAATGATTCCGGGTCGTGGAATCGAGTCCCCATGAGGCTCCTTGTTCGTCAGGGAACCTGCTTATCTCTCTGTCTACCACTCTCCCTGCTTGTGCTTGCTTGCTGTCTCTCTCTCTCTCTCCCTGAAAATAAATAAATAAAATCTTAAAAACAAACAAACCAACAAACCGCAGACCCACATACATGTAAAGAGGTGACAGACTGTCAAGCACATTCCTCTAGGCTGAGTGGAGGTCCTTCCTACAGGAAAATACAGCCAGAGGTACAGAGGGGGAACCTCCTTTTGCTCAGCCAGATTAAATTCAAGAGAGCAAATCCCCAACAAAACACACACATGTAAACACATTCATATCCACCCCTTGCAAGCCAGTGTGCCATCTAAAACCATAACACAGTGACTGGTGATCTAAATTAATAGGCATTTTTGTGATGACTGGTCACAAGGTTGACTTGTGAGAGAGGAGGAACAACTGTCAGTTACTCTTTTTTTCTTAGCACTAAATTGAGTGAACTTGGATTAAATTCCAAAAAACAAACCTTCTTGAAGTATTGAAAAGATTGTACATATTATCCTTGTAAACTGCATGTTTTAACTTTAGACCCCAAGCTCTCCCCATCTTTTTTTTTTTTTAATGTTCTGTTAGTCACTATTCAGCACTTCATTCGTTTTTGATATAGTGTTTCATGATTCATTGTTTGTGTGTTGAGTTTTCCCTTTAAAAAAATATAAAAAAACTTTTTCACTTGGGCATTTATTTGTAGCACAGTGTTCTACAACTCTCTCTCTCTTTTTTTAAGATTTTATTTATTTATTTGACAGAGAGAGATCACAAGTAGGCAGAGCGGCAGGCAGAGATATAGGAGGAAGCAGGCTCCCTGCTGAGCAGAGAGCCTGATGAGGGGCTCGATCCCAGGACCCTGGGATCATGACCTGAGCTGAAGGCAGAGGCTCAACCCACTGAGCCACCCAGGCGCCCCACTACAACTCTTTTTATTACTTGTTCTCCCCTTCTTCAGACAGGTAAACTGATAGTTAACTCTGAGTCCTGGCATTAATAAGGAGAATGTTTGATTGGCAATAAATTACTCACTTGAAATACGTTCTGTTAATGCATTCATGTTAAGGTGAGGGCCAGGAAGCTCCACATTATTGTTAGCCTCAGTGAAGTGGAAACTATTCAATAAAGTTTACTCTACTCTTGGAAAAATTTGTTGTTCTCTCAATAAGAGAAGGTGGTGTCTTAGAAATTCTCCCTAGACTAGAGCCAAAAGCAGTTTCTATGGTTTTGACTCTGTTTTTCCTTTTTCATGCCTTACTTTATGTAAATTCCTAGACAAACATATATCAGTAGTTAGTCTATATAGTAGTCCCCCCCTATTTGTGGTTTCCCTGGTTTCAGTCACCTGTGGTCAGCTGTTCCCAGAGCAGATGTTCTTCCTTCTCAAGTGTCCTCAGGTCCTTTTGAAGGGAATAGTAGCCTGATCCTGTGTCACAAAGCCTATACTGTTCTCCTCACTTCATCTAATCACATAGACCTTCTCTCATCTCCATCATCACACGATGGATAAGTATGGTACGGTAAGATATTTTGAGAGAGGGGCCATAGTCACATAACTTTTATTACACGATATTGTTATAATTATTCTATTTTATTAGTATTGTTGCTAATCTCTTACTATGCTTAGTTTATAAATTAAACAGTCTTATAGCTATGTATATACAAGAGAACACATAGTATAGGGTGCCTGGGTGGCTCAGTGGATTAAGCCTCTGCCTTTGGCTCAGGTCATGATCCCAGGGTCCTGGGATCGAGCCCCACATCAGGCTCTCTGCTCAGTGGGTAGCCTGCTTCCCTGTCTCTCTCTCTCTCTGCCTACTTGTGATCTCTGTCAAAATAAACAAATAAAATCTTAAAAAAAAAAAAAAAAGAACACCTAGTATACATAGGGTTTGGTACTATTGGCTTTAGGCATCCACTGAGGATCATAGAACATATCCCCCCAGATGAGGGAGAATGGCTGTATGAAAGAAAAGACACATTATGGGCTTACATGGGATGGGAATCTCACTATTGCCACAAGTAGGCCCCTTCTGATATGTTGTTAGACTAATATGACAATAGTTGACCTACTCTTAAAATATCTGTGTGATTGTTTGCACTTTTGAGTGAAAATAGGCCCAGGAGATGTTCTTGTGGGGAGGGGGAGGGTCATCGTGTCATTTTTGCAATACAGTTTTTAAAGCAACAAAATCCCAGCTGTATGTAATTGAGATTAGGTTGAAAAGGACAGTCAGCACACATATGCTTTTGCCTGCCAAAGGTTGAGGGTATTGGAAGATCAATCTGAGTCACCAAATTGCCTCATTTTATCTGAATATTAGCTTAGGGGCAGGTTATGGTGTTAGCTTATAAATGGGGCACAAAGCATGTTGAAGCTGGAGAAATTCATTCTGCAGAGGAAATGCTAGGTAACTAAAATGTTGACTCCTTGCCCTTTGTGTGTGTGTGTGTGTGTGTGTGTGTGTGTGTGTATTATATATATGTTAAGTATATATATATCCTATATATAGGATAGAGATAGAATATATATATAGAAATCAACTTACTGGCTAAACTTTTGTTCATGTGACAATTTGTCAAAATTGCCTAAATGTGAAGACATTTACATCAGTAGAAATTATTTCTCTTCTGTTTTATCACCGTTACTACTACTTATTAAATGTTGGTCATTAAATCTCGAATGTTTTAAATTCTAGATAAAAAATGGGATGCCTGGGTGGCTCAGTGGTTAAAGCCTCTGCCTTCAGCTCAGGTCATGATCCCAGGATCCTGGGATTGAGCCCCACATCGGGCTCTCTGCTCAGCAGGGAGCCTGACTCTCTGCCTAGTTGTGATCTCTGTCTGTCAAGTAAATTCTAGATAAAAAGAAATTTTAATTTTTAGATGGTTTTTTTAATGTATTTTTAATATGGTAAATAGGCATTTGAGGTAAATGGTAAATATTCAATTTTTTCTCTTCATAAAATAGTAAAATATATTATATATATGAATATAACAGTTTGGGGGTCCCTGGGTGGCTCAATCATTAAGCATCTGCCTTTGGCTCAGGTCATGATCTCAGGGTCCTGGGATAGAGCCCGCATTGGGCTCCTTGCTCAGCAGGAAGCCTGCTTCTCCCTCTCCCACTCCCCCTCTCTTGCTGTGTCTCTCTCTGTCAAATAAATAAATAAATTTTTTTAAAAAAATGAATATAACAGCGGGGTGCCTGGGTGGCTCAGTGGGTTAAAGCCCCTGCCTTCTACTCAGGTCATGATCTCAGGGTTCTGGGATCGAGCCCCGAATGGGGCTCTCTGCTCAGCAGGGAGCCTGCTTCCTTCTCTCTCTCCGCCTTCCTCTCTGCCTATTTGTGATCTCTGTCTGTCAAATAATTAAATAAATAAAATCTTTAGAAAAAATATAACAGTTTGAGGGGTAGATAACAAAAATGATAATCAGCTTTTAATAGGATGACATATTTTGAATTATTAAATTTATGTATATAATATTCAATAAAAAAGACATACTTTTGCCTCCATACATTTTTTTAAAAAGATTTTATTTATTTATTTGACAGACAGAGATCACAAGTAGGCAGAGAAGCAGGCAGAGAGAGAGGGGGGAAGCAGGCTCCCTGTGAGCAGAGAGCCCGATGCAGGGCTCTATCCCAGGACCCTGAGATCATGACCTGAGCCGAAGGCAGAGGCTTTAACCCACTGAGCCACCCAGGCACCCAATTGCCTCCATAAATTAAAAAAGGTGTCAGGCAGCCACTGTGCATGGCTTTTCTTTAGGCAAAAGAGACATCATTCTAGTTCAGTTTTCAAACATTTTGTTATGTAAACATGCTCGTTTTCTTTATATCTCTGACTGCAGAAATGACTCAAATATGCCCATGCTGTGGCCCACAAATCCTTCCTTTTATCTTTAAATTAGGCATATATTGTCAGAGAGAGAAAATAAAAAAGAGAGAAAAAAGGTTGGGGCAGAAGTAGAGGACAGAGGAGAGAAAGAGAGAATCCAAATGGAAATTTACAGAAATTAATCAAGATTAAGTAGAACTAAAGAATGTGAACTGTTTACATTCAAGTTTTATACCTGGTAAACTGCAAAAATAGTGTTTGGAATACATCAAATTGAGAAAACTCAGAATTGTTTGCTTACGGAGATACCCCTTTATGAAGGCAGAAAGTACATAGTTTTTATAGGATGGCTTTCTAGTTGTTGGCTTCTATTAGGAATATCACTTTTTGGCACAAGTAGAGAAGCCTAGGCATGGCAATAAAAAAGAAGAATTTTCTCTTTTTCATTGTTTGGAATTTAAACATAAGAATGAATATCAAACATAGAATCTTGTTCCCAAAGTTATTCATTTCCACTGTAGGAGACTACTGTTTTGTCATAACTCCTGGATGTGTTTAGTGTTAGTGGCTTTGCTACAACTTTCATAAAAAAACATTCATTCATTCATATATTTATTCACTTACTACTTTATTCATACAGCAAATATTCATTGAATAGTCTGTTAGGCAAAAGTCCTGTTCTCTGGAGATATACTGGTAAACAAGACAGACAAGGACCTTGCTCTTAGGTTGCTTATATTAGATGGGGAGACAGAGAGAAGTCAGCTAAACAAGTGAACAAGCTACTTCACACAGTGAAGAAAATAGAGCTGCAAAGAGAGAGGGATTGCCTCATTGTATGTGTGAGTTGTAGGGGGGAGTGGTGACCTGGGAAAGCAGGTCTGAGGGTGATGCACGAAGTGAGTCATGAGTGACAAGTAGAAGCAAACCATGCCTCTAACGGGAAGCAGAGTGTTCTAGGCAGAGGGAGCAGCAAGGTGCAGAGCCCCAACAGGAGCAAGCTCAGTTTCTTTGAGAAACAGCAAGAAGATTGGTGTGGTTGAAGAAGACGAATCATATGAAGGAGGGCTAGGAGGCAAGGTCAAAAGGAAGGCATGGCCTCATCACATGGGGTGTTGGAGGCCAAGCTTTATTTTATTTTGGATAGACACTGTCTACTTTGTGTTTTGTCATTATTGTATCAACATAAACAGGTGTAGCATGGAAAGTTTGCTGTGTTAGTAGTTTCTTCTATTCAATGAAAAATACTCCATTTAATTAATTTTTCCTTATTGAATTGATTTAAAAAATTATTTATTAGGGAGACAAAGCCTTTGGGTTTGTCTCATGCTGAAGGGCATAAGAAGAAAATGAGAAGAATATAAGCGTCACCACAGGAAACTATAAGACTAGAAGGTGGCTCTCCCATAGCTCTTCGGAACTTCAGGCATGCCCTTTAGCCGAGTCTAACTGGGCCAAATAAAACACAAGGCTTAGCACATCTTGCCAAGAATATTGGAGAATCTATAACTTCAACATGCATGATTCATATTCTCATGACAGAGTTGCCATTAAACTTTGAGGCTAGTGAAACATAGACAAGTGCCCAAGAAAGCTCGAGTATGGGCTTGCCCCAAGAAAGCAGGTTCTCACTCGTCGTAGGGAAGTTCAGAGGAGGAGCTGAGGTCAGCCTACTCTGTGCTAATCAGGTAACACCAGAAACTGAGAGCTGATCAGGCAACAGGCTTTTGGTTATTAAAAAAAAAGTAACTTACTTTTTATATAGAATCTTTTTGACTATAAAGGTTTAGAGAGCAACATGTGACTTTATTTGATGGTGATGTGAAATTTCATCTTCATTTTCCTTAAAGTAGCCTATATTTCTCTTTTTCCTTTCTTTTTAATAATTCATGAAAAATACAGGGGGTTTGTAGGGTTTAGTAAAAGGATGTATTTCAAACTTTGAGAGAGGTGAAAGCAATATTTTCCTAATAAGCTTTTACTTGTTCCGTTTAACTTTCCAATCATTTGATCAACAAATATTTATTTTAAGTGACAAGCTCTGTAGCAAAATCCACCTCCAGTCCTTCTTCTGTGAAGCAGTGCTGTATAGTGTGTGGGGCAGAGAGCGTCCTGAATGACGGTCCAACACAGCACACTCATGACCATGTTTCACATGAAACATTTTGGTGGATTCCATACATGAAGATGGTGAGGAATGGTGGCAAATATACAGGCTTAGCTATCTGTGTGAACTCAGATGAGTTCCTCACACTTGCTGAGGGGCCTCCGTCTGGACATCAGTAAAATGGCGATAATACCTATCCAAAAGTTTTTGTGAATTTAAATGAGGTTATGTGTGCATAGTGCCTGTAAGTAGAAACTGCTTGAATAGGGGCAGTTGTTATACTATTTCATATAAACTTAATGAGTTGCCAACATTACTGCTTAAAAGCTTGAAGGCTTTGGTAAGGAAAAAATAGATTTTTGCTTCTAATCTCCTTTTCTCTTTCTAAGGTAACATCTCTCTGCTTCTGTATCTTTTAAAAAATAGTTTCACATTTTATTTATTTATTTTTTAAATTTTTAATTTATTTGACAGAAAGAGATCAGAAGTAGGCAGAGAGGCAGAGAGAGAGAGAGGAGGAAGCAGCTCCCTGCTGAGCAGAGAGCCCGATGCGGGGTGGATCCCAGGACCCTGGGATCATGACCTGAGCTGAAGGCAGAGGCTCAACCACTGAGCCACCCAGGTGCCCCTGGTGTCACATTTTAAATGGGAGCCTCAGGCTTATCTAACTTCTCACTGTGGTGGGTTTTCCAATCTAGTACAAATCTGTCAAGACATTTCTTAAAAACTGATCATGTAATTGACTAGTTACATTGCTTTATTATTTCTAAATTTGGCATCTCAAAAGTAGATATGGTAATTAGTACACATGGTTTTCTGAGGAACCATATAAACAATTTATTTTTAAAAAGTTTATCTCACAGATAGAAGCGATGCAGAAAGATCTGGAAACACTTTTCTCTCTGGGCCTGGGGCTAATTTTCTCAGATAGATGTGTGAGGATATTCCTCCTTCATTTTTGAAAGATTACAGCAGCTCTTTAGGTTAAACTTGACTGAAAAACCACCAGCTAAATCAATGATCCTAGGAGAAATGAGTGAATATCTGCTGAACATAATCCAATTTACTACAGCGCTTAAAAAGCATGCAGTAAAATATCTTTGCCCTAAGGTTAAAGTGCAAATGTCAAACAAACCAAGCCTACCTTTCCAGTCTTATATTTCAGCACTGCTTTTTGTATGCACTTTTATCTTAGGTATCTAAGATAGTTGGGCGCTCTCCAACTATCTTAACTCCAAATGTGTTATGAAAGTTTCCACCTCGGCCTTTTATCAGTGGAGATAATGGAGAGATGGGGGTTCAAGTCACCACATTCTTGGTTTGTAACAAAAAGTGGTCTGGGCTAGGCTGGAATCCAAACCCAGGGGTCAATATGGTTTGAAACAGCAATGAGGGATATTTTGGCAGGGTTGGGGGGGATGGTTTCAGTTTCAATAGAGTTTGGGATTTTGAAGAAGGAGGTCCAGATGGTCCATGCAAAGGAGTCCAAAGTGAGGTCTGGCCCTTGGGCTAGATACAGTACTTGCCATCTGGTAGGCACTCAAAAGATGTTCATTAAGAGAGTTAAGTATTCACCTATGACCACTTGCAGACCTTCTTCCCTGCTATCACCCTAGTCTGAGCCACTCTCACCAGCACTCCAGAGTTTTGAGGTAGTTGCCTAATTGGTCTTCCAGTTTTCATATTTGCTTTTCCCGGGTCAGTTCTTGCATTTCTCTGCTTAAAACTTAATTGTTTCCCATCTCACTGGGAGGAGAATCCTCATAGTGGTTCAAAAGTCCCTACATGATCTGTCCCTTGTTTTCTCTCTCTCCATACAGTTCGACTTCCCCTCAATCCCAGCCACACTGGCCTTCACACTGTGCCTTGAATAGGTCATTCCTCCAATGCACCATTCGTTCTCTAGCCCAAGCACTTCCCTTACCATGCCTGGTAGTCACAAGAGTCAGATGACTTGCCTCCTCCAGGGATCTGCTAAAATAATTGCTTTCCTTAGGAGGCCTTCCAGAATATCCTACCTCAAATTGCATTTTTTCAACACATTCCTGTCTTCTGCTATTGTTCTCCATGGCTGTTCTCTGGCTGTTTTGCTTGCTTTAGCACTAAAAATAGTTCTTGCACTTTGTATTTCTTCCATCAATATTTGGTCAGTTAATTCAGGAAGTTTTTACCGTCCTTCCTAGTCAAAGTAGTTTCTTTCTCCTTTATTTTCCCATAGAACCTTCTCTGTTTTACTGTATATATTGTATTCTAAGGACTATGTAGATCTATGTATATTGCTAACCCCTCCTCCTAGATGGGTGTTCAGTGCTGACTATTCCATGTCTTTAATACATCCTTTCATGAATTGAATTTATGCTCTTGAAGACATATTTTTATCTCTTTACTTTTTCTCCTGACCTACTCTTGTCTCACATTAAAAATCAAACACTTCTTAGAGACCTAGTAGTTGCATTCCTATTTTTATGTGAACAGCCCATCCAAATAGAGAGTTGCTAATATTTACTTAATCTTCCATATTTTTAATTGCTCTTTTTAAATTGATGTATAGTTGACACACAATGTTACATCAGTTTTAGGTATACAACATCATGACTCAACAAGTTTTATATGGTAGGCTGTGCTCACCACAGAGATAACTACCTACCATATGTCATCATACAAAACTACTATAAGACTATTGATTAGTCAGTCTTCTATATTTTTAAGTTAACTCTTCTTTGGCCTTGGCTGGTCATCTTGTTGAGAGGCATAAAATGCTTGATGTTGCCCAGAACAATCTCAGCTTTCAACAATGATGTAAATTAAGTGAAGAAGTTTGAGGCTCCAAAGTCTGTGTCATAACATTAAAAATTGACTTCACCATAAAGAAGAAATAAAAATGGGAAAGTGGATGGGGATGGGAAAGAAAAGAGAAAGGAATACTTAAGTTAGGCTCTAGGTACTATCATGCCACCAATATTTATTTGCCTACTTCTGCACTAGGAACTGGAGAGTGTTTCCCAGTTTCCTCTTAGAGATAATTGCTGCTCACATTGTTCCGATTGTATACTACACAAAGGGGTCATAGCAATGGGGGTTGTGTTCACATATGGACATCCTTCTACTGAATGTTTAAAATTGCTCTATCCTAACTTCACTTGAAAGAAGGATGACTGCGTATTTTATGACAGATTTTTCTGGCTTGGTACAGCAGGGAGTTTTGCACTAGTAAAGTCGGCATAGTGAGACAGATTTCCAACAGATGGACACATAGTGTCCTATTACAACAGAGAAGAGTGTATAATTACGTTTTACCTCGTAAAAGAGGAATGAGCTTAATAATCAAAAAAACTTCTTGATCCAATAACTTGGACCTTGAAACAAGGAGCTTCTTATTGAGTATCTTGGTGAAAATCTTTTTTTTTTTTTTAAATCCCCTATTGGTTTTAGTACACTGGCTTAATTGGGTATCATATGCTATAGTTTATACCATCTGCTATTTGTTTCTTGGACCAGAATTGTACTGCTGAATTACCAATTAATCTACAAGTTCTTATATTGTGACACAAATTACTATGTAATGATACAATTTCCATTAATAATCTACAAAGTATGTTTTGCATAGATACCAAATAGAGATTGCCATGTAACAATTTGTTAATTATGTTATAGAGTTGGCTTTTTTTTGTTACTATGGAAGCCTTGTTTTAGAAATTAACCTCTTAAAATCTGGAGACATGTTATATATTTTTAAATGTTATGAATTTTTGAGGAGGTGCTATTTCTCCTCAGATGTTGAAAGGAAAATTTAAATAAATTATTAGTATCAGAAAACAAATAATTGGGAAACTTTTAGAAAAGAAAATTAAAGAGAAATTTTGGTTGGTTAAAAAAATGTTCTGGAGAAACAGGTGGAATGACAGAATAAAAAAGAAAAGGACTTCAGAACCATAATTTTCAGCAGAATGGACCATAGATACGTCAATAATGGAGTAGAATGTTAATTACTTCAGTGTCTAAATGAAGAATTTCAGGAACAACCTGAAGGGGAAAGAGCACAAAAAGAATTTACTAAACTGAATATTCTATTTGTAGATTGAGGTTTATGGTCATCTAATGTGAATTAGAATGTGAAATAAAGGGACATGGCACTCTTGTTGAAAAGAATCCAATTATTGTAAGAAAGTATAACAGTCCAAAAGAAACTATATTTAAGAATATTTCAGAAATGAACATATACAGATTCTTTCAAATGTTGAAAATGATTAGATTGTGCTATCCTACCTCAAAAGATTTTTTTGTCTCCATTATAAATGTTTTGGGGATAGAAAAAAATCCACTAATGAAAGAAAATATGAAATGACTGTCAGCTTTTATTATATATTCTTAGTAAACATAAAAAAGTAAAATGTACATCAGCCATAATGAAAGTATTCAAAATTGAAATCTCATAGAGAAGTTTTATAAGTCCTGGTGCTAACAGAGATTACTTGGAAAGAGAAAGATTGACCTCTTAATCTGCAGGGTTCAGTTTTTGGCAAGGCTATGTCTAGCATCAAAGAATTATTCAAGAAACTTGATGAGACAACAGTGATTTGCTGTATTTTTTGGAAACTATAGCAGAATTTTATACCATGGAAGACATATGCATAGAATACAAACATTGGCAACATATCATACTTCTCAGGGGATAGATATAAAGCCAAAATTATAAAACTGGAGCAGAATTGTTTGGATAGCAAGAAATGTAAAACATGACTTAATTATTTTAGATACAATTCCTGATGTGTGCCAAATAGAGTAAAGAGCAATTATTACTAGATTTGTGGATTATGGAAAAATGCATATATTTCCATATGTGAATTCTTCAGTCGGAATTTTGCCATGTAATTTAATTAACTAAAGACTTATGTACATTTCTTGTGGACTAAACAACTTAAAAAGACAATTTTAAAGACAAAAATAATTTGAGAATCTCCATAGATGCCTCTGGGATTAGCCTCATGTCTTAAGGACAAATATGTAAGTATATATAGAAAACAACAGATTGCTCAACAGAACCTTTAATTCTTTTATCTGTGCATTCTTTAAACTAGATAGTTAATAATACTGGTAAACCACTAAATTTTAATTATCTTTCAAGAACTACCCAACCATTTTTTTACTTCAACCAAACATTGAATTGCATTTAAAACAAATTTACTAAATATAAAAAACCCTTAAAAACCTTTATCAAATATGAGATGGAGAAGTTTGGAGAAGTCAACTAATAACATTGTCACTAAAAATTGTGTTAGAAGCAGAGTGTGATGTTCTTTTAGAAATTGCTGCTGTGGGTGCCTGGATGGCTCCGTTGGTTGAGCAACTGCCTTCAGCTCAGGTCATGATCCCGGGTCATTGATACTGGGATCAAGTCCCACACCGGGCTCCCAGCTCCACAGGGAGTCTGCTTCTCCCTCTGACCTTCTCCCCTCTCATGCTCTCTCTCACTCTCTCTCTCTGAAATAAATAAATAAAATCTTAAAAAAAAATTAAAAATATAAAAGAAATTGCTGCTGATGTAATTAGAAATACCTAAATATGTAGATAGATATATTAATGGCATAGACTTACAAAGAATAATAACATGCAATATTAATACAGAAATATAGATCATAATAATAAAAAATAGTAATATATAGCAATAACATCATAATACAACCATTACTACTAATACATAATAGTGATACAATAAGATTATCATTTTAAAAAGTGTTTTTTTTAAAGTGTTTTTCAATATAAAAAAATCTATCACAGATGAGGACTGAATAATAATTTATAGAATTATTGAATCACTGTATAATACACCTGAAACTAATATAACACTGTGTGATAATTATATTAGAATTAAAAATATTTTTAAGTTAAAGAGGTTAAGAAAAAAGAAAAAGACTATCATCTTTTTAGAGTTCTAGGGTTTTGCAGAGGTTTGCAAAAAGGTTAGATAATAAGTATTTTAAGCTTTTGGGCCATATTGTCTCTGTTCAATTAGTCACCTCTACCGTTGTAGTATAAAAGCAGCCCTAAGACTCCACATAAACAAATGAGCATGGCTGGATTCCAGTAAAATTTTATTTATGGATACTGAAATTTTTATTTCATAGAATTTTCATGTGTCATGCTATACTATTCTTTTAACATTTTCTAATCATTGAAGAATGCAAGAGCCATTCTTAGCTCATGGGCTGCACAGAAACAGATGGTAGATGAGATTCAGCCTATGAACCATTGTTTGCTGACTTCTGTTCTAGATGACATAGATACTTTGAAAAATTATAGAAATGAATTACTACAAGTGCATACAAATTTACAATTGAAATTGACTGATGAACATGGTAAGGAGAATAGATGGGATGTCATCGTGCAGCCTTAATTCTCTCCAAATACTTACCTGGTTCTTAATTTATATTTAAGTCTGTCAGTGGCAGTGGAGGATTTATTCTCTATTCAAAATTTTATTAAACATGATTAAAGGCCTACAGTAACACAAAAAATGTAGTCTCACCAAATGGCCATTTTTATAGAATGAGACATAATTACAAAGTTTAAAATTGCTGTAATAAATGTATTGCCAAGAAAGCATGTTGTGTAATCATTTTAAGCAAAATACTAAATTGAAATTAGTTGGCATAATTAATTTTTGTGTTTACAATTTTGAGTTTTATATTGTTTTACATTCAGTAGTTTGATTTGTGGATTTTATAAAGAATGACTTTACATTTGTTGTACTTATAACTGAGAAATACATACTATACTGACTTAAAAACTTTTACATGAGGAAGAGATGTCTTTTTCTCATTTGTATGGAGGCCCTCTAGGGCCTGATGGCAACCAGTCCTTGTTGATAGGGGTGAAGAACCATGTCCATGACAGTCCTAAGGGAGAGAGATTACAAAGATGAACAAGACTTGGCTTCTTGACTAGTCTGGAGCTGGACGTTTTGCAGTTCTAATATTTATTTAAAAGCAAATACTCTAGTAATTGTTTTTCTCCCCGTTGTTTTGTGGCAGTAGCTTAATGCCCAGGATTTTACTTTAAAATAGACAGCATTGTAAAAGGATGAAAAATGGAAGCCAGTCAGTCACTATGTTGTTATATATAACTGCTACCTGGTGAGTTTTTGATTGTTTATTCTACCTCCTATCTTTAGCAGCATGTGGGTAAAGTCAAGAAGCGTCATGGACCCTATTGAGATTAGCCTCCTGTTTTAAGGACAAAGATTAGACCGATTGACGACTTGTTATTTTTCACGGGACCTGTCAGTTCTGTGATCAGCAAAAATGTAAACCAAAGGTGTCTTTAGGTACAAAAAGAGATCCCTCAAAGCCAAAACTCATTGGCTTTTAGACAAAAATAAAAAACCTCTAGAATTGTGTACTCAAACAAAACTTAAAAAAAATAAACTTTGAAATGCATGTAGACTGTTTGAAGATAAAAGAAGGGTTGTTTACAAGCCAATGATGAAAGCGTGCAAAGGGCCACAGGTATTTTGCAACAGACTTCTGGAGATCTCATTAGAATTTGAAAGCGCTGTGAGGAAAAGAAGTTCTTTAAAGTTGGCTGAGCTTTCGTAAGGTGAGTCACATCTGGAAGCAAGGATCTGAGAGAAGTTCTTGCCCTGGTGGTGGTGTGTAGACTGATAGGAGTCAGTACTGAATGTCAAGCTGGTTATTGGTTCTTATTATAAACCTTTTGAAAGCATGACTATAAAAGGCAGAGACCCAATGCAACCATCTCTCTTCAATCTTACAGGACCTTGACATTTTTTTCTGTATATTTGAAAGATGTTTTTTTCTGTTTCAGAATTTGAAAGATAAATAAGTCAGTGACAGACTATCTAGTCTGACAATTATTTATTGATTTCTAGGTATCTTAGCTCCACCCAGGTAAATTCATTTTCATATAATATGATAGACTCGCTGACCCTTACAGGAATAAAGAGCAATCTGTACTAAGCAAAGTAGATGTTATTTCGTTTTCTTCCTATAAAAATGGCATAAGGTATTCTTAAGATATGTTCTATAAAAACTCCATGTAATTGCAAAAGGAGATACTGAAATAAAGCTGAATAAAATGGAAAGTGAATAAGCATTTAAGATAAAAATAATGAATAAGTTGAGTAAACTATTGCTAGGATTTATTTTAAAACTTGATTTAAATGATAAGAGAAGAGAAAATATTAGTTAAGATTAGGAGTGCAGAAGATCATTTGAGGACATGTTTTGAATCATTTTTGTATTATCATTCCCAGCTTATATTAATAAATTTGGTATCAAGTTAAATGGTTAATTATAAAATTGATAACAAACCAAATAAGCACAAGAAATAATATACATAAACTAGAAAGAAAGAAAATTGGGGCGCCTGGGTAGCTCAGTGGGTTAAAGCCTCTGCCTTCGGCTCAGGTCAGGACCCCAGGGTCCTGGGATCGAGCCCCATATCGGGCTCTCTGCTCAGCAGGGAGCCTGCTTCCCCTCTCTCTCTGCCTGCTTCTCTGCCTACTTGTGATCTCTGTCTGTCAAATAAAAAACTAAAATCTTTAAAAAAAGAAAGAAAGAAAATTGAAATTGTTCCTGGGTATTATAAAATTGTTCCTGAAAATTCCAAATTTCCAAAATTTCCAAATATATGTTCTTTGGAAAATAGGCTTTTCTAAAACATGTTACTTAATATACATATTTTTCATTTTTAAAAAAGATTTTATTTATTTATTTGAGAGAGCATTGGCGGGGTGGCAGAAGGAGAGGGACAAGAAGGCTCTCCACAGAACAGGGAGCCCATGGGGCAAGATCCTAGTACCCCAAAATCATAATCTGAAATGAAGGCAGACATTTAACTGAGCCACCTGGGTGCCCTAAAAACATGTAGTTTTAAATTTAAACCTATGAACACTATCAAATTATAAAAGAAAAAAGAAACTTGTAGGCAAATGTTAAAGATAAAATAAAACTATAGGAAACTTA
The DNA here is from genome assembly GCA_003697995.1 of Taxidea taxus jeffersonii. Classification (NCBI taxonomy): domain Eukaryota; kingdom Metazoa; phylum Chordata; class Mammalia; order Carnivora; family Mustelidae; genus Taxidea; species Taxidea taxus. The sequence goes on along the minus strand of ML105083.1, from coordinate 79,614 downwards.
GCAAACAAAGCATAGTTATATAGCAGATGAATAATAAACTCTATTCAAATAGAGGTAATGCAATAAAGTGAGGCTCCTGTGTCACAAAGATAACACCCAGCAGATTAACAAGAGAGAAAATAAAAGCCCATGATTTGAGTTAATCCACTCCAGGAAGATACTCCATAAGATTTGCCATTTTTCTTCATTAAGTAATTTAAGTGTATAAAATAGTTTTTTAATAGTATGTATTTAGAGTGGAGAAACAATACATTCACTTCAGAAATACTAAAGCTGGTGGTGCCTGGGTGGCTCAGTTGATCCCAGGGTCCTGGGATCAAGCTCTGAATCGGGCTCCCTGCTCTGTGGGGACCCTGTTTGTCCTTCTCCCTCTGCGTGCTGCTCCTCCTGCTTGTTCTTTCTCTCTCTCTCTCTCTCTCTCCTCCTGTTTAAAAAAGAAAAGAAAAGAAAAAAAGAAGGGAAATACAAAGCTGTTTCTTTGAACCAGGAATAAGTTGAGGATTTGTCCTGTCACCATTACCATTTAGCGTAACTCTCATTTCATGTATTTCAAAAAATAGCTATTTGAAAAGAAAATAGAATCATATATAAAAATAAGAAGAAACATATTTCAGGAATAACTTTCTTAGAAAAACACACATATAAATTAGAAAAGTCATAGAAATTATGGAATTAACCAACCCTAATCAAAGTAACAAATGAGTTTAGCCAACTTTCGGATTATAAGGAAGTTCCAGAAGTATTGCACATTAATTGCTACTTAGTTATTACTTATTCATATATATAAAGATAAAAAAATTAAGTATGTGGATATTAATCTTGGAGCTTAAGGGATTTATAAAATGATAAACCCCAATGAGAAAAATAGAATCTGAACTGAAGGTTTGTTTTTTTTTTCCTAAAAGATTATTTATTTATTTATTTATTTGACAGAGAGAGAGAGAGAGAGAGAGAGAGATCACAAATAGGCAGAGAGGCAGGAAGAGGGAGAAGCAGGCTCCTCACTGAGCAGAGAGCCCGACACAAGGCTCGATCCCAGGACCCTGAGACCATAACCAGAGCCAAAGGCAGAGGCTTAACCCACTGAGCCACCCAGGCACCCCTGAACTGAAGGTTTAAAGGCTAGGTTACTTGGGTGCCTGAAGGCCTCACACCTGAAATCCACTCACATCTGATTTCAGATATTCTCTCCTTATTTATTTATTTTTTTGTATTTCCCATATATTTCTTCCTAGTCATATAATCATATAATAGCATAAGTATGGAGGGATTAGCCATTGTTTGTTTCATATACGTCTTCCAATTTTTAGTTTTATACAGTGCTATGCATATACATATATGTACATATATATGCTTACTTATTGCTATGTTTTCTTTTTTAATTTGAGTATAGTTGGTACACAATTTTATGTTAATTTCGGGTGTACAGTTTAGTGATTTGACAAGTTTATACACTGTGGTATGTTCACCACAAATGTAGCTATTATTTATCCCATTACATTGCTATTACAATATTGTTGACCATATTCTTTATGCTATTTCTTTTATTTCTGTGGTTTATTCATGCCATGACTACAAGCCTGTATATCCAAGGCCCCTTTGCCCATTATGTCCAACCTCCCACCCCCTTTCCTTCTGGCAACCATTAGTTTGTTCTCTGTATTTTTATATACCTTCTCTCCTTTTGAGTTTCCAGTAATTTCAGTTTTTAATTCTGGGCTTCCTATTATAAATTAAAATTTCTAGATGTTATCTAACTAGAAATTCTTGGTAATTACAAGCACCATTTTAATCTTTCTTTATTCTTCTCTCTGAAGAAAAATAGTAAGGGACTAGCTTTAAATTAGCTCTACTGCATTTTTGGACCCTAGTCTCTTTAAAGATAGTCACTTCTTTTGTGAGGAAAACATTATGGTTTCCTTATTGGGAAAACAAACAAAAAAAAGTGGTGAAGATACCAAAATTTATATAGAAACAGTTCATGTTTGTTAAAGTTTATGTAGAATAATTTATGAGCAAAGTTACAAAAAAGTATTTTGTTTATTTTTTTAAGAAGATTTTATTTGTTTAATTGACAGAGAGAGATCACAAGCAGACAGGGAGGCAGGCAGAAAGAGAGAGGGAGAAGCAGGCTCCCTGCTGAGCAGAGAGCCCCATGTGGGACTCAATTCCAGGACCCTGAGATCATGACCCGAGCTGAAGGCAGAGACTTATCCCACTGAGCCACCCAGGAACCCCCAAGAAAGTATTTTAAAGAGATAGCTATCCTTGATTTGCTACATATGAGCTTTAAACCTATTTTACAAAGTGACAGTTATTGGAGCTTCATGTCAGTTTTAGCTTCTATGTGTAAAGAGCTTGGAAGTTGTCATTATACAATAAGAAAAAGCTGAGCAAATTGAGAATCAATGACTTCTTGGAGCCATGGTAGAACTGAGGTCACAGGACAAATCACCATGTCCAAATCTGGAGAGACAGAAGAATTCAAAGTCCCAGCTAAGATCTGCCCACCTAGAGCAGAAGTCCACTGGAGACATGACCTTAAATAGTAATTCTAATGTGTTGCTGGGAGCTGAGTGTACACTAACTTGAGAGTGAGGAACTCCTGGGGCCACAAGGGTTTCACCTTTGGAAAGCCACCAGGTTTTTATACTGAGCAACCAAGAAAATTTCCCTGTGGCTCTGGTGGGGAAGGGTAATGGTAAACATTGTGAAATGCCTGTATCCCTGGGAAAAGATTTACATAGTGCTTTATCTCACCTGGGGCAAGGGCATTTCTCTTACTCTACCCCTGTGTAGCCTGCTTTCTTTCCTCCTTTATGCTGATATAAACAAGTGATTGAATCAATACATACATGGAAGAGAAGAGGGATGGAGTATAATTTCTCACTGTTTATAACTGTGGGTTGTAGGTAGTGATTCCCTCTCCAAAAGTACAGTGGAAAGGGGGGATAAGATTACTGTGGAGAAATCTGGCAAACACTGCTTCATCCAGGTGATCCCTTAAGGTGAACATCAGTAGTGATGAGCCACGTTGATAGTATGCACTCTTGATATGACATAAGGAAAATGGCACTTTACCTCTGTGATTTTCCTCCTTAAAACCCAAAACGCCAGTCTCATCATGAGAAAAAAAACATCAGACAAATCCCCATTGAGGGATATATTAGTCAGCTTTTGCTGCCGTAACAAGATACCATAGAACAGGAAGCTAAAACAACAGAAATTTATTTTCTCACAGTTCTGGAGGCTAGGAGTCTGAGATCAGGGCACCAGCATGGTCAGGTTCTGGGAGCGCTCTCTTCCTGGTTTGCAGGTGGTGCTTTCTTTTTGAGTATTCACAGAGTAGAGAGAGAGCTTTGGTGTTCCTTCCTATTCCTGTCAGAATGCCAGCCTGAACAGATGAGAACTCCACCCTTATGGAGAGACACCTGGGTGGCTCAGTGGGTTAAGTGTCTGCCTTCAGCTCAGGTCATGATCCCAGGAGATCAAGTCCAACATTGGCCTCCTTGCTCAGCAGGGAGCCTGCTCCTCCCTCTGCCCCTCCCCCCGTTCTCTCTCTCAAATGAATAAATAGATAAAAACCTTAAAATAAAAAGAACTCCACCCTTATGACCATATTTAATCTTTATCAGTTCCTCACAGGCCCTACCTCCAAACACAGTCACACTGACAGTTAGGACTTCAACATACGCATTTGGAGGTAGGCATAATTCAGTTCTTAGTAAGGGATACTCTATAACAAACCTGACCAATACTCCTCAAAAATATTGAGGTTATTAAAAAAAAAAAGATAAGTCTGAGAAACTATTAGAGTCAAAGAGAAACCTAAGGAGACATGATATGACTGAACGTAATCCAGTATCCCAGATGGCACTCTGGAATAGAAAAAAGAACATTAGGGAAAACTGAGAAATCTAAAATAAGCATCGATTTTAGTTAATAATTATAGATCAATACTGGTTCACTAATTACAACAAATGGACCTTACTAATGTAATCTTTTAGTAAAAGGGGAAACTGGATAGGGGCTTATGACATATGTACTATCTTTGTAATTTTCTGTGCAAATTTCTGACAAATAAGGCATATTATAAAAATTTATGTCTTTTGACTAAAAAGAGAAAACATAATTATATTGAAATTTCAGAACAATTTATAAACTAAGAGAATGAAAGATGACAGATCAGAAACACTAGAACAGAGAGAATGACATCACGCTAATCACTAAATACAGCAGGGACAGCTGGCAATTGGCATAGAGAAGAACTGAATGACTGATAAATGTACCATATATTGCAATAAAAAATTCCAGATTTATCAAAAAGTAAAGTACTAAAAGACAAAAAATATACTCCACATTATCCTGTGTTCTTTTTTACCTGACCTTGATGTTCTACATCCATTTACATTTTCCCTTGTTCTAATTTCCTAATTTTACTTCTATTTTGACATTATTATATTGTGTGTATTCCTCTGTAAACTTTTTCTACTACCTTTTGGAACAAGATAGGAAATTTATAATTAGAAAATAAATTCCTAACCATTGAAGAAACCCAAGGATATTATCAGAGATAAGATGGAAAGTTCTGATGTGTCCCTTCTGTGTTTTTTCTGACCTAGTCCAAGCTTTTTTTTTTCCCCCCTGACAAACCACACAATAGCCCACAGAGAGGTAAGAACTAGTGATAGCACAATTCATCTCAGGCTGGCCCACACTGCTCCCAATTTGATGGACCTCTGAACCCTCAACAACAGTATGACAAAATAATAGATAAAATTTGTTACAAAGTATATGTTATGTATAAGAAAAAAACAAAGTAACTTAAAATAATACAAGAGTTATAAGCATGCTACATGAATTTTTATAAGTGTGTCATACCAATACTAAAAGTCAATTCAATATGGAGATGGGAAGGTAGTATATATACTCACAAGAAAATAAAAATAAAGAGAAAATACATCAGCCAGTGACAAAATTGAGGGTATGGATTTGTTCAAAATTAAGGGTATGGATTCTAAAATGGTACTTAGGTACCATTTTATACATATTTAAATGCCATAAATTTAAAGCAAAACACAATGGTGGTTGGTGGGCTTGAGAAAGAAACAATTATAAAGAGCTATCAGCATTATAAGTTGTTTAGTCTTTTTGAGAGTAGTCTCGGAAACTTGAAGGGGGAAAAAAAAAGAAAATATTTCATACTATTCCTCCATCTTGATGTCATTCCACTTCTGGGACTATCCATGGCATTGACATTCAGAACAGGCTCTAAGGAGCCCTAGAGGAAAAGAATGTGGGTAAGTTTAGGGTTAGAGTTTTTCCTTTGCACTGTTTGTGTGTGTGTGTGTGTGTGTGTGTGTGTGTGTGTGTGTGTGTGTG
>ML105083.1:0-70218 GCA_003697995.1 Taxidea taxus jeffersonii | reverse complement strand
TTTTTTTTTTTTTTTTTTTTTTTTTTTTTTTTTTTTTTTTTTTGGCTGGCTGTTTAAATTTTACCTCAAAGGTTCTCCCCACATTCTATTCTTGGACAGTGAACTTGACAGCTGGGAGATTCACAGCCAGTCCAGTAGTTGATGCCTAGGCTGAGCGCATAGTACAATTCTCTGATAAGTGGATTCTCACTTGGGTTTATTTCTTCTTGTGATCATCTTTACCTAGAGTTCTTTATCTGGCAATGTTGAGACTCTCCTAAGTATGATTTTCCTCACCTTGTTTCTCATAATTTTTACTTTTTCTCTTCCCATGCCCAATGCTCCTGTGACTTTTCAGAAATTATTATTCCTCTTATATACACTGAAGTGTTCTATCTAGGTGCTTTAAATTTTTTAAAGTTTTTTTTTAATTTTTAAATTTTAATTCTATTTTTTTTAATTTTCTAAAAAATTTAAAAAAATTTTAATTTTTCACTGCCAGGAATATCCAGCCCTTCTGCCTCATCTTGCAATACCCAAATATAAACAGTCCCACAGATGTTACTTCCTCCATAGAGCCTTTCACATACCATCTCCTCATCCTCCCCCAGCTAGGAGGAATAGTTGTCCTCAGAACTCCCTTGAGTGATTAAACCAACTAGCTTTATGGCATAATCTCTTTTGTACGTGTCTTGAATTCTTAGTTTGTCTACTCTCCCTCGCTATACTATTAAGCAATCTGAGGTTATGATTCAGCTTTTATTTAACAATACTCTATGAATGAATAAATCTTCACCTAAGCAGCACCTAAATTATGCTTACTGTACAACTTAGGGTGCAGAGTAAGAGAAATGAACATGATATCATGCATATAAATGCTCAGGTCCCTTTAAATCCCAGATCCTTCCATTGTATACAAATGTTGAGAGCTACAAAATAACAGAGACTTTATGATTGAAGGGAAGTGCAACCCTTATAGATTTTGTTAACATATCTAAGGACAAACTAATACTATATTTCAATTTAGATTTTCCATTTATAGTTTTTCTTTATTCACAAAGAGACTGGTAAGTTGTATAGCATGCTTCTTAATTTCTGTCTTAATTTGTTGCATCATCTTAGGTAGTTGATAGTAAGAGGTCGGTCTATTCAGTATAGAAAATCCAGTCATTGGGACGCCTGGGTAGCTCAGTTGGTTAAGCAGCTGCCTTCGGCTCAGGTCATGATCCCAGCATCCTGGGATCGAGTCCCACATCGGGCTCCTTGCTCGGCAGGGAGCCTGCTTCTCCCTCTGCCTCTGCCTGCCACTCTGTCTGCCTGTGCTTGTTCGCTCTCTCTCCCTCTCTCTCTGACAAATAAATAAATAAGTAAAGAAAGAAAGAAAGAAAATCCAGTCACTTCTCTCCAACCCTGCTTGTCTGAGCCACCACCATCTTAATGGAACACTGAAGGCACTTCCTACTGGTCTCCCAGCTTCTACCACTGCCCAGTTATGCTCTATTCTTAGCATAGCAGTTAGAGTGGGTTTTGCCTCAGTGAATCAGATCATGTCACACTGCTCAGGTCCCTGCAATGGCTCTTTGTTTCATTCTGAGTAAAGCCAAAGTCCTGCTCATGCTTCCAAGGTTCTTCATGATTTCACAGGCCCCATTTCCCCTTTGACCTAATCTCCTGCTACTCTTCCTTCACTGCTCCATCCACATCTGCTTCCTGGCTCTTTCCCTAACACGTGATATGCATGCCTACTTGGACATTTGGAGCTGGCTGTGCCTCTGCTTTCAAATGCTTTCCCCCCAATATATGAATTGTTCACCTCCCTGCTCCTTCAAGTCTTTGTTCAGAAGTCACCTTCTCATGAGGCCTTTCTTGACCAACTCATTTAAAATTGCAGGTACTAGCCCTCTTCTCCTTCCCAGCAGTCTGGATGCCCTCTCCCTTGTATTATTTTATTCCATGGCATGTGTCACCTGTCACTTTTTCATGCACTATACAATTTATTTAGTAATATTTTATTGTTCCTTGTCTGTATCTCCCCACTAATTCTAGTAAGCTCCATGAGGGCAGGAATCTTTTCTATTCACTGGTATATCCCAAATGTCTACAACTATGACTGATACATTGTGGATCCTCTATGTTGTATTCAGTGAACAGAAGAGTGTTTATAATGCACAGGGCACTGTTAATCACCATAACCCCCATTTTAATTGGAGAGGACTGAGGTTCATAGGGTTAAAATGCCCAAGGTCACATAATTAGTAAGGGGGCATAACTAGGATGCAAGTCAAGAAGTCGTAACTTCAGATTCTGTCTTATCAACTTTTCATAGTTGGGCTGGGTCTCAACCCCTTCCACATTTATTTTAATCAAGGTTATTATTGTCCCTGCTTTTAAGAGTCAAAAAGCCCTACAAAATTAGTGATGAAAAGTTATTTACTATTCCTTCACCCTCCACTTCCCCTTCCCTAGAAGAAAACACTTCAGCTGAGTTTTGGTTTTGATATTTCCCCCCTTATTTATTTATTTATTTAACTTAAAAAAATGATTTATTTATTTATTTGAGAGAGAGAGAGAGAGGGAGAGTGCACATGGAGGGGCGGGGGGGGGGAGAGGGAGAGAATTTCAAGCAGACTACTGAGCTGAGCCAGGGGCCCTGAAATCATGACCTGAACCAAAATTTAGAGTCAGACACTTAAATGACTGAGCCACCCAGACACTCACACCCCTACCCCATGTATCTGCATAAAATGCTATTTCCATTCCTTGATCTCTATTCTCCAGTTTTGTACATGGTCTGTTTACTTCCCACATTGAAGGTGAAGATTTTAGCCCCTTTTCCTTCCCTTCCTACACACACACACACACACACACACAGTCTCTGCTTGCATACTTTCTTCCTATCACCCTGACCTTCCAATAATTCTATTACATTTGTGGTTAGATTAGTAAAAATGTTTGTTATTATCTCTATACTTTATCTTTGAACTTTTATTTTTTAAACACATTATTTATTTATTTGAGAGAGAAGGAGAAAGAGTGAGGGAGAGCATCAGGGAGGAGAGGGAGAAGCAGGCTCCGCACTGAGCAGGGGCTTGATCCCAGGACCCTGGGATCATGACCTGAGCTGAAGGCAGATGCTTCACCGATGAGCCACTCAGGCACCGCTCTGTATTTTATTGATAGATGAATGATGAACATATGCTATTTTTTTTCCTTCACTGCATAACTTTCTATATTCCCAGAGTTGTCTTGTTTTAAATTTGCTTATTTATTATTGTACTTGTCCCTCTTGATGCTTAAGGCCTTCACCATGTTTCTAAAATTCTTTGAGTCCTTGAATACTTGACAATACCTGTATTTTGTCCTCACACTTGAATGTGTTGGCTGGTTGAATGTGTTGATGGGTTGGCTGCTTGTAGAAATTTCAGGTGGAAGTAATTTTGCTTCAGACTTTTGAAAGCACTATTCCATTAATTTTTAGTTTTCAGTTGCTTTTGTGTCATTGGAAGCTATTTTACTTTATGATTCCTCCTTATATGACTTTTTTCCCCTCTCTCTGGAATGATGCCTGCTCTTCCCTTTATCCCTAAGGTTCTGAAATTTCTCAGTAACATGCCTGGGTGTGGCTTTATTTTCATCCATCATGCTGAACACTCAGACCCATGTTCTGTTCTAGGACATTTTCTTGACGTTTTAAATTGATTTCCTCCTATTTCCTTTGTCCTTTTCTTCAGGAAACTTAGTATTTAGATTTTCAGAACAAGTAGTCCAATTGTCTTATCTTTTCCCTGTATTTTTCATCCTTTCTTTTTTTCTTTCCTTTTTCTCTGCTTTCTAAAAGATTTCCCCAACCTTATCATCTAATCTTTCTTGATTGATTTACTTATTTTTTAATTTTTATTTTTTTAATGTATTGCCTAATCTTTCTACTGAGTTTTTAATTTCTATTCTGGCCAGAACATACATTCTTCTACTTACTTGGGAATGAAGTTTAGAATACTTTTCTAGAGAAAGTAGACAATTGGTTTCCTGAAGGAAGTGTTTAGATTTTAGCTCTCGTGTAGACATGTAGTAGGTATACAACAAAATATAAGGAGAGAGCTTCCCACAAGAGCAAGACCAAGGCAAAGTAAATGTAATGGGAACTATAAGCCAGAACGGGTCTAGGAATAGGCTTTCCTTGAAGGCATATCTACTTGAAATACTCAACTGGACCTCCCTCAGTTTCTTCTGAATAATTATTAAATTGGATCCAGATTCCGGGGGAGGGTTCAACCTGGAAATAGGGTTAAGTGACCTTAACTTTGAATAGAGAAAGTTGCAGGCACTGGGAGCCTGGAGGATCATTAAAGCGTTAAATTTCTCTGAAATGGACATAGCTGCTTCAGCATGCTCCTCTCCACTCCCCCTGCCCCCAAGTTTTAGAGGCACCAGTGGAATTATTGTTAAATATCTGTAATGTGTTTTTCCCAGTTGCTTAAAATTTTGTCCCCCACACCTCCCATATTTCTAGTAAAATGTAGCAGCTCACTAAAATGATGGAGTTCAGCTGCCAATAAAATGGAACAGGTCCATAGACCCCAAGAAAGTAGCTAGTAAATATTTACATGTGCAACTGAATCTTCTAAGTGCCATGGGTCCTTGATCTTTGTGGAATGCTACAACTTTTTGCTAACAGTTTAGCATGTTATGGAGACATGAAAGCAGGCAGATGTTCAGTTCCTAAGAAGTCTTGCTGCTGGGCCTCCAGCCACTTACAGCTGATGGGTTGTGTCTCAGCCCTGATTTCAGTCCCAAGGCTGACTCTTTTTTGTTTTTTGAGGGTTTTTTTGGTTCTGTTTTTTTTCTTCAAAGCTCTAGAGATTTGGATTATTCTTTTCCAATTAGGACTGACTGCTGAGTAAGATGGTATCTTCCCATCTCCCTCTCTACTTGTTGTCACTAAAAATAAGCGCTCGGGGTCTTTCTCTTTAAGGGTTTTCCTGCTGATCCCTTCTTGTCTTAGGGATCGACCTACCAAGCCAGTTGGTAATAAACTCAGTGGCTCATTTACAGTTATAAGATTAATAAGCACCATGTGAATTCATGTTTGCTAAGTAAATGAAAGCATTTATGAAATTCATAATTGTTATGATATCTAAAGATTTTCCCCAGAGGCTTCCTCCAGTTGTCTCTTTCATCTTTCCTTAAAATCTCTTTGACTTGAGCCTCTTGAAAAATGGATTGTTTCCCTGGTTTCTATCTTCTTGTCCTTTTAGGTTTATTGGTAACACTTTCTCTAGGGCAGTGCTTCTCAGACTTGAGTGTGGAAAGAATCATCTGAAGGCTGGTAGAATTGCAGCCTTCTGGGCCCCATCCCCCAACCATCCAAAGTTAGAGGGTCTGGGATGATACTGATGACGGGCCAAAGTCCATGCTTTGGACTGCACTGGTTTAGAATGTTAAGGACCTTGATTCTAATGTTGGATAGACTTGGGCTCCTTCGCCAATTGCCTAAGCTACTGTTTAGGCCCAATCTTCCCCAAATCCTTACGGCCCCAGTGCAGCCTGTTTGTGATACAACTTTCTCTCCCAACAGGACAGCCAGACCTTTGATTCTCTTAATGAAGGGAAGAAAACTACTTGTTATGGAGGATAGAATCTGTGTAGGGGCTGAGCTAAGTATAATAATGTATTTACTTCACTGAATGTTTCCAACAACCTAATGGCAGTGACAGCTGGTTTCATTTCATAGAGAAGTTCAATAACTTACCCAGTGTCCTCAAGCTAGTAATCAGGGAAGCAAAAGGTAAGGTTCTGTATTTATCACCACAAGGTACTACCCTCTTGCTCCAAAACCACTTCCTTTGGGATGAACCTCCCTAAAAGGTTCTCATTCAGCTCAGAGGAATACCTCCCAGGAGGCCAATAACTGATAAGCCCTGAAAATGTTGGACAGCTAACTTCTTGTTCAGGCAGAGAGCTCTGCCTCCCTGCTAAGAGTTCTGTGATTCACTCAGTTGTCCTTCGCCCCTCTGCAGGTGTTCTGTAGAATTATAGATCAGCAATGCCAGACATAGTTCCTTACAAAAAAAAAAAATTATGGATAATTTCTACCAATAGCAGATTTTCTGATAGGCCTGAAAGAGAAATTAAGTTAAATCTAAGAAAAATCAGGAGATAGTCTCAAAGAAATGTGCTCTATTTTACTTTTTCCTAGTAATTCTGGCTTTATCTCCTTTATATTAGATGATCCTTTGAGGATGAATTTGTATTCATTTATAAAATACAAGTGTGCATATAATTGCTACTGTTATTTTGGGAAAAGAGATTAATATTCGAATAAGTATAAGAGATCCTTATACCTGTGTAAGTCTGGCATGAGTTATGATGCACTTTGGGCTTGGCTGTGTCCTGACATGGTAGGCTATGGGCTGCCAGTGTCTAGGGGTTGAGTGTGGGGCAGTGGGGTTGGCCTTCTCTTTTCCATCTTCTTCAGCCGCTAGGATGTCTTTTGGATTCAGGGAGATAAATAAGATTCTTCAGAGTATTCTCTGCTTCAGTTATTGCCAGGGGCCTGAAGAAGATGCTATCTGATCCTCTCATTTTTTTCCATCCCTTCCAAGTCCTCTCCTTGCCCTTGAGTCAAGTGTAAATTTCATCATGCTCACATCGTCATAAATTATTGCCACCTCATGGAGTGAACTGAGTCACTTCTCTTCACTAGGTCTTACTATTGTTATCTCTAAGGCGAGGGAGTTATACTAAGCTATTTCTAAGATTTAAAGTTCCCGGAAACTGAAATTGCTATAGAGAAATTTAAATTTCCTTTTGAATAAGCTATTCATTTAAACTATAACAACTTTTAGGTAAATGCCTAAAATAATTTTCCTTAGACTGTTGACAGCTTAGCAACTTCAAAATCAACTTAAAAAAAAGCTTTTGGGTAGTTAACTGAGGTGTTCTGTGGCCTGTCCTTTAATTATTAATTGTTAGGCAGAATAATGGAATGATGGACAAATTGATTCTTAAATTTCTCATTTAAAAAGCATTGCTTTTAGGATGTGAAAACTTTGCCATTTTCCAGTGGTGAGAAAAAACTGTCAAGCAATTTCTTCAAATCAAAATCTCAATGTCAGAGAGTCAGACCACAGGAGAACTCAGTGGCTCAGCTAAGCCTTCAGATTCTTGAAGAGAATCTGCAGATGAAGGCAAAAGGAGCTCCAAATTTGGGGTAGAAAAGACTGGGAAAAGGAAAAAGAAAACACATGTCTGATTTCTATCTTTCCATGAGATCAGATAAGCTCTTAGGACTTGTCCCTTTTCTAAGCCATTCCAAACATGGACATTAAGTAAATGATTGCTATTTGGAGAGGTGCTTCCAGGTCCTACTTGAATATGGCAGGTAGATGAAGGCATCCGTGATGCTGGAGACCCGAAAGTGTTGCTGTGAACTTCCCAGCATTCTGGTCTGTAAGGTGCATCCTGATGGGGGATGAAGGGGGACAATCTGCAGGGAAAACCCACTAGTATCTTGGTCAGTTTAATGGCTGAGAAAAGGGTTAAGCGCTCTCTAGTGTGAGCCTCCATACACTTCACACGTCATTTAGATACAGGTGACTGCCACAAGATCAAGAAAGAGCTTCTTGAGGAGTCTGCTTGGTTTCAATCAGAGCCCTACCTTGATTCTAACGTAACATCTCTGGGAGAAGACTGAGGTTTGGATTAGAAACAATGGAAACTTGGCAGAGTCCAGGAGTGTACTGGGCAAGAATGGGAGAATGTGCTCAGGTGTTAGATATGTATAAGATACAGGAGGCAGGGTTTTTGGCCAGTGGATATTCCAAAGGGAACACTTGATGTTGTTTTCAAGAAGGGCCAGAAATTCAAAGCCAAGTTAGTGTGCCGATGGGGAAGTACAACTCCCTGTTAATGGGATGAAAGCAGAGAAGGACACAGAAATTGGTGAAATAGCACTAACACAAGAAGAAGGAAGGCAAAGGAGACTCACCCACAGGTCTGTGCTCTCTCAGTTGGATTATGTTGACCTGCCCACGTATCTGGCAGCTCTGGAAAACTACCTCTGCGAGGGTATTTCTGAAAAAAGCTTTATGGAGATACTATTCACATGCTATACATTTCACTTATTTAAAATGTAAGACTCAGTGATTTTTGTTATATTCACAGAATTGTGCAACCATCACCACAATCTAAGTCGAGAGTACTTTCATCATCTGGAAAAGAAACCCTGTACTCATCAGCAGTGACTTGTTGCTCCCCCTCCCATCCTCCCTCCCCCTGGCCTTAGGCAATCACTAATCTGATTTTTGTCTCTATAGATTTGCCTATCCTGAGTATTTCATATAAATGGAAATACATGGTCTTCTCTGACTGGCTTCTTTCACTGATTGGGTCATTGAAATTCTGTTTTCTCTGCAGAATTTACTTTGCTATTAAAACTATTGTGCATATGTGTGTGTGTGTGTGTGTGTGTGTGTGTTTTATTACTGAATAAAGACCACTTTCCCCATTTATACAGTATGTATATAAATTGACATGTCCTAGTTAAGAAAATGTTATGGCAGAGAGTTAGATTGATCATCAGTTTAAAAATTTTTCAAAAATAATTATAGTACACATATCATTTTTTTTTTTTTAAAGACAGATCACAAGTAGGCAGAGAGGCAGGCAGAGAGAGAGAGGAAGGGAAACAGGCTCCCCACTGAGCAGAGAGCCCGATGCGGGGCTCAATCCCAGGACGCTGGGATCATGACCTGAGCCAAAGGCAGAGGCTTTAACCCACTGAGCCACCCAGGCGCCCCTATAGTATACATATCATTAAAATGAATTTGTTTTCCCCTTAATGATTCATGCCATGAAGAGCCTCAATATCATTATGACTGAACATACATGCCATTATTGAGTATCATTGGATATAAGAGGTAGGTGATTAGCCTAAAATATACTTATCCCAAGGCCTACTCTAAAAGGTAGAAAAGCAACAATAAATAAAACGCAGCAATAATAAAACCCCAAGTCTCTGATATGCACTCACATCTTTGTTTTGTCTCTTTTTTCCAAAGGTGAAATACAGAGAAAAATTCCAGTTATCTGAATTTTTGGTTGTTTGAATTCTTTAGAGGCATTATAGTAATTTAGGGAAAAGAAATCTGAAAGTGATTTGTGAAAAAAAAGATAAAAATATTGGCTTTTCTATCAGTTGGATCTTTGGGTGTGGACTTTTGAGTTGGATGAATACTATTTCCTGTTTCTTGTGTCTGTCTCTTCAGGCAGAAATCATATCTCAAGTTGAATCTTTTCTTTTTTCTTTTAGAAATGTACAGGGAAGAGACAGTCAGACTAGGAATTAGGCTTCAGAAAAATTATTCAGCATGTTGAGAAACATGGCTTAACTCATGCCAATTAATATACAGTCAAGAAAAAAATCATAGTAAAAAAAAGAATGTTGTTCTGGCAAAAATGTGTACTTGGTAAATTAAAGCAATTTAATGAGTTTCTAGCTACAGGAAATACTAGCATAAAAAAGTAAAATATCAGGATAGTGATAGACATTAACACCCAAATGATCCTGAGATGTGGCTTGGTACCAGAATGTATAAAAGAGAAGATGTAAATAGCAAGACAGTCATTACAGTCATTGTCCCATGGGATCAATTTCATCCATATAAGCCATAACTTTCTTCATAAGCCTTTCATTCCTTTATATCCTTGAGAGATAAACCTGCCTTTGTTGTTAACTAGGGTAGCTTGATTCCTGTGACTAAGGGGTCAGCCTGCAGGAAACATTGTTGATATTGGACTATCAGATCCAGCAGGGAGAAGAGTGGTTTATGTGGTGAATCTCCTTTCCTATATAACTTTGTTAAAATGCTGCCTGTTCTTGCATTTTGCAAATGATTCTCGTGGGAATTATGTAAAGTGGCATTTTGGGGTTTTTCTGCAGATTTTCACCATGAACATTTGCATTTGGTTATATTTTACTGATAAATGCCTAAGGTGAGCTGATGGACCGGGAAGAAAAATAAGAACAAGTTCAGAATGGGTCAAGAATGGCAACCCAATCTGGAAGACAGTGTTTTTTAAATCTGATTAGCTCAATTTCCTAAAAGTGTTTTTAGGTATTTTATGAACAATGCTTATAATCCAGCTGCCATTGTTCAGGATGGAATCTTGCATTTCTTAATTGTAGATTTATCTTTGTAGCCTCTCTTGTAGTTTCAGTGATGCTGAAACAGAAAGTGCCTTCCCTGAACCCTTTCCAATTCTCAGTCAGTCCACAGTTTTCTTGATCTACTTTCTTCACATTACCATATATACAAGTCAGCTGCCAGATGCTGACTAGCCAGGGTCCTGGGAACATACCCCCCTTGTTTTGATCTCTTTTTATTAACTGTTTATACAATTTTGGGCTTGAGTTTCATGAACCTTCTCTTTCCTGGCTCTATGATGCCCTTTTTTCGACCTCCTCCCTCTCCTACCATTGTAGTCCTTCACCCTGCCTGCTTATCTAGCTGGAATTTATTTCTCTTTCTCTTCCCCTCGCCCTATGGGAAAGCTCAAGGCAAGGCTCCCTTAAACATTTATGAACTTAGCTTATGCACTTGAGTCCCTTTGGATAATTTGAGCTTGACCCCATCATGTATCTTTTAAATAAGATTTGCTCTGAGTGCTTTAGTATTGAGCATGTAACATATTCTTCAGGTTGTAAGGCTATGAATTATCCTCAAGTTGCAGAACAAAGACATGATATAAATACCACCCTTTCCACGTTCAGAGTCTAATGCGAAAAAGAATCACGATGTTTTAGGTGAAGACCATATCCCTTCTTTTACAGTGAATGTGATTTTGATTACAATCTACATCATCATTACTATTATCACCACTCCTTACCCTTCAATCTAGAGAATTAGGACAGGAATAAAAAGTGAAAGAAAAGGAAGAGAAAGGAGAAATAGTTTGGGAGTGTTTGCTACTGAAACAATGTATGAACTCGAGTTTGGGCTTTAATCAATAACTCTTAAGACACCCTCTGCCTTTATTATTGTACATCTGATTTTATATTTCTAGGGATACACTATGATTATTTGGTCACACATCTTGGTTTTCTCTACAACTGCTGATACTTATTCTCTTGGAATATGTACTGATTTTTGTGACTGATCGCAGTGTATCTTGGCAGTGGTAGGAAGCTCTTTGTTATGGACTTTTTTTTTAACAGTTCAGGCAATGAAGAATGAATCTCTAATACTGCTAAGCATTTTAGGGGTGGAGTGGAGGTGAAGGCGGGGGCGGGGGGGGGTTTGATAAAAGGCCAGCTATCTCTAGACTTGCAGAGTGGAGAGGCAAGAAAGGGGAAAAGTTTCCTATTTCATAGAGAAATTTTGGACAGAGTTTGAGCAGGGAATAAGCAAAAATACCCAAATGTAATTTTATAGCCAACTTCCCATGTCTTCATGTCTGCAGGATAACTTAAAATCTTTTCATTATATTTCCCTTGTAATTCAGTTTGCTGATGTTCCAAGAGAAATAGGAGGAGGGGTGGGAAAATTCCTTTTTATGGTTGGAAGACACAAAGTTTATTGTGCCTTTTAAAATTGCAGTCCATTTACACAATAGTGATACTTATGATATTGTTTGATGTCCTTTTCTGGGGGAATGAAGCCTGAATTTCACAAGCAGAATTTCTGGGTGTGCATGTGATGGTGCACCCAGCAAAGAATTCTGCTCATAGTTTGCTGCCATAAAGGCATAATCCATGGTGTAAATTCCCCAGGTCAGGCTTACCTTTCCTGTCACCTGACTGGCCCAAGACACAGAGTAAGATAGCAGCGGGCAGAGAGATAGCAGCGGTCAGTTGTCTGGGGTTTTGGAAGTGAGTGGATAAGGACAGCCTAAAAGCTGTTACGTGGTATCTTTCCATCCGCATACCATCCTCATCTCCTGTTGTCCCTGTATTCTGGCATCTCTTCTATTTCTCCCAAATAGGATTATAATGGGCAGGATGCCCTTGGCCATGTTTCCCCCTCAATCCTAGGACTAGACTCCCAGGTCTGCCCTAACATCCAGAATCCACACTGATGGTGACCAAGTTTTTCTAAGGACAAATCAGTATTCAGACTGTGACAGATAAAAATGTGCTTGTTGGCAGCCAAAGATGGGAGTGAGGCCATACAGAAAGTGGATTAAATGAAAACCCACCTTTTGACTGTGAGATTCCCCTGACTTTATTCCCTGCACCCAGGACACTGGCAAGAAAGTAGGGGGGAGAGCTGTTGGCAGTGGATGGTCCAGGTGGCTGGAGCTTCCAGGAAGGACTGGCCTTTAAATACAAAATGTTAACAAAAAGGAGAGATTGCAATTTGAAAACAGTAACCAAAGCAAACAAACAGGAAAAAAATCAGAGGAGGAAATTCAATGCAGGGACCACAAACAAATGAAAAAGAGAATTAATATCCTCAGAAAGGGAAAACAATTTATATACATAGAACAAAAATCAGAGTCTTTAAAAAAAACACTTATTATGGAACCAAAAACAATTATTAAGGAACCAAGGTTCATGGAAAATAACATAGCTAATAAAAGCAATTCAAAAGGAGTTTTAGAGGATAAGTTTCAGGACCTCTGGAAGGTGGAACAAAGGTCGGGAGTGAAAAATGGGAGAGAAAGATAAAGAAATTAGGAGGTCATGGAAATCTAACATCTAAGTAATAGGCATTCCAGAGAGAAAGAACAAGAAAATGGAGGGGAAATGTTATCAAAGATGCATACAAAAAATTTTGGAATTGAAAGACATGAATTTATACAAAAGACCACTGAATATCTAATATGATGATTGGAAAAATGAACTATTCAGGGGCATATGATCATGACATTTCAGAAATATGGTTATATAAAGAACACATTCTAAGAGCTTCCAGAGAGAAAAAAACAGCAGAGACAAGTCACATATGAGGATCTCAATTAAAGTGGCATGCTAACCTTTTAATGGCAGTATGGGAAGCTAGAAGATACTGGTGCAATGCTTCAAATATCTGAGAAGAATGACTTCCAGCCTAGAAATCTATACCTCATAAAATGACCAATCCAGTGTGAAGTTAACCTAACGGCATTTCCAAATGGGCGAGGTTTTTTGTTATTTTTAAATCTGCCACATATTTTCTCAGCAAGCTATAAAACAAGGAGTAAATCAAGAAAAAGGAAGAGCCAGTGTCCAGGACATAAGGGTCCAGCATGAGGAAGAGGAAAAGGGAAATCCCACAGGTCTGGAACATCTTGTAGAGTATGCTGGAGGGCTTGGGGAAAAATATTTCCCCCCAAAATGAGAACTGATAGACATATAGGACAGTTTTGACCACATAAAATATTGAATGCAGAGTTATTACAGAATATGGGAAGATTTAGACAGAGGCTCAAAAAGAGAAATGTAAGTGAAATAGAAGCAACTTATTCCAAGAATAACATACAATTATTTAAGAGAGGGAGATACAGTCATGATATACTACTTGACTCAGTGATGAATAATTGTTTTAGAGTCATAATAAAAACATGAGTGTTGATTTGTCCAAAAGTAATAAAACTGTATTCTGGAAATAGGAAGGAAAATATCTGTGTGAGGTATGGTCTAAGGAGTTAAATTCACATTACCTAAACTAGGAAAAAAAAATATCTAAAATAGAAAAAAAAGGAAGTACAATATTATCATGTTATTTAGATACAAAAAGGCAAATAAATAACCCTAAGAAATAGCTAATGTAGTAAAATGTGGCTGCTTCACAGGAGTGGAAGAGATGGGGCAGGAGACTGATAACTTGTCATTGTCAATCTTGCAGTCCCGCAGCAAGTGTGAGGCAGATGGAAGGGTAGCTCTCTGGGAGGAGGGAGGTGTCCTCCGGAGCCACCTTAGTCTATCGATGTTTTCTGGCTGCTTACAGTATTGCAAGCCCTACTGTCAACTAATAGGTGGTGTTTGTGGTCACATGTGGGAATCTAGGAGAGGTCATTGGACTTGAAGGGAACAATAAAAAATGCCCTTCTAGAGGCTGGACCCTGAAGACGGACATCCTTGGAAGGTGGCAGTGTGGTGAACAATACTTGCCACTCACAACCAGGCGAGGGGCAGGGAGGATTCTGAATTCTTTCTTTCCCTTCCTCCTTCCATCCCTCTTTTCCTTTCTTTCCTTTCTCCCTGCTCCTTCTTTCCTTCTCTCCCTCCCTTTTTTTCTCCAATGAGTGTTCTCACTACCTATCTCTGGATCTCTGGGTCTCATCTATCATGTCTGTATTTGTCATGGTTTTTCCAAGAAACAGACCAATAGGATACATGTATGATACATAGATGAGGGGATTTATTATAAGAATTGACTCAGTCAGTTATGGAGGCTGAGAAGTTCCACCATCTGCTGTCAGCAAGCTGGAGAACCAAGAAGGCTGGTAGCGTAATTCACCTGGACTCTTAAAGCCCAAGAATTGGGAGATTGGAGAGGGTATAGTACCTTGATGATGTAAATCCCAGTCTGAGTCTGAAGGCCCAAGAACGAAGAGAACATCACAATTGTAGGGTGATCTTTACTCAGTCTATCAATTCAAATACTAACATCTTCACAGACACACCTAAAATAATATTTTACAGAAGATTTTATTTATTTATTTGAGAAGAACAACTCAAAATGGAAAAGAATGAAGAGAATGAAGGACTTAGCACAGGCCAGGTTTCAGACAAAGTTCTAAAAAGTTTTAGGGACAGAAGGAAGCCTGTGGGACAGTTACTGTCCCTGGTGTTGTGGATTATTGAGAGCAAGAAGGAGTTATGAAATAGATTAAAGATGTATCCCAGGGGCATTTTGTGAATGTCCACCATAAAGCTTTCAATTGCTTTCCAATTTTACTTTTAGGTGGTATTGGATGGACATTCATAGCATGTCAAGAATAGCATGTCTTTCTCTGTGGGACCTGGAGAAACTAGGCACCAACATTTGCCTATTTCATATGATTTAATATTATTTAATGGTGGTTCTTTTAATTTACCTGTTTTTGTCTGTTTTGTTTTTCTTGGTTCTGGTTACTGGACATATCAATGGAGAGCTTGCCCTTTAATTAGAAGCTCATATTAAACAGACAGCGCAGGACATACCTGGCTCTTTGTGTCGTCTTGGTCACTGCTGACTCAAAGGATTATTAATACATATTATTTTTCATTTCTCATGAGCATCGTTCCTCAGCATCCTTTCTGATTTTTTTTCTTTTCTTTTTCTTTTCTTCTGCTTCTACCTTCTTATATAGATATGCCTTGGGCCTTGTCAACTCTAGAAATTTTTATCATCTCTGAAATCTCAAATTTACATAGTTTCAAAAAATATTCCTGGCTCATTTGCTTAAGAGCCCCCTCTACAGGATATCTGCCTGATCAGCAAAGCTTATTCTTCAAGTCAAGACCCCAGCCTGACAACTGTTCAGTCTTCACTGCTAACACATTCATTGAAGCCACCCTTAGTTCTATTTAAACTAACTTGATCCCCAACTTCTACTCTTACTTCCTTATAAGTAAGACAGACATCCTTGTCCTTACTTACTTATAGAAGCCAGAATCATCCTTTGCAATGTAAATCAGATCATTTTACATCCCTATTTAAAAATCTTCCCACAGTTTTTTCAAGCCATTGGAATGAATCCAAACCTTTCAATAAGCATAGCCTGTAAAACTCTATCTGATCTAACAGTTGGTTTCCTGCCAATATTTACTATCCTCTGCTAGTCCCCTTGCCCAGCATCCAAATTTCTGAGAAGAAATAATTTGCTTTCCTTGCCTTCCCTTAGACTGGAGGATGACAGACTTAGGCCCATGGCCAAATGTGGCCTGTGGTCTGTTTTTGTAAATAAAGTTTTATTGGTTGATAGCCACACACGTTCATTTATATGTTGTATATGGGTGGTTTTATACAATAATGGTAGAGGTGAGTAGTTGTAACCAGAGATCTAATGATCCTTGAAGCCTAAATATTGACCATATAACCCTTTACACAAAAAGTTTACCAACTTCTGCCTTAAACACATCAAACACATGTCTGCCTCAGGGCCTTGCAGTTGTTTTTTTCTGCCTCAAACACAACTTCCCCAGATAACTCAAATATCTCCCTCTTCTCACTTCATGCCTTTATTTAAATTTCATCTTCTCCAACACACTCACTGATTATTCTATTTAAAGAGCAGACCCTATCACTCTTTAGTTTTTTATACTGATTACTTTAAATCCATCTGAAATTTTGTGTGTCTTCGCTTTCCAAATTTACTTTTAGGTGGTGTTGGATAAGATACTCATTTGAATGTGAAAGCATGTCAAGAATGGGTTTGTTCGTAGATGTGATAGAAACAGTTAGAGAACAATGGAAGATTCATGCTTCTCTTCCATAGTTTAGCATTGTTTCTGGAAGCAGCTGCTCAGCTCAGGATCATATTTCCCAGCCCCCTTGTTTTCAGTTGGGATCATTTGACTACTTCTGACCAATGAAGTATGAGCCCAAGAGGATATGTCCCTTCCAGATAGAGATGGTAAAACATCTGGGATACCATCTGCTCACTCTCTCTTTCTTCTTCAGGAATTTTGGAGGTCATAACATCACCACCAGACCAGAAACTTTTACATTTAATTTTAGTATTTTTTTTGTAGTGTGAGTCTGTTGCTAACAAATTTCTGATTGGGTTGATTGGCTGTCATCCAAATGGTGTTAGACTAGCTAAGCTACAAAATATCCCACCCCACCACTGGGTCACCTGGGTGGCTCAGTGGGTTAAAGCCTCTGCCTTCAGCTCGGGTCGTGATCACAGGGTCCTGGGATCAAGCCCAGAGTCCGGCTCCCTGCTCAGGGCGGAGGTGGGGGGGATCCTGTTTCCCTTCATCTCTCTCTGCCTGCCTTTCTGTCTACTTGTGATCTCTGTCAAATAAATAAATAAAATTAAAAAAATATATATCCCACCACTTTGTCTACTAGGTGCATGGTCGACCTGAGCTTCTACGTGTGGTGCAGTCTTGTTACTAGAGCATGAAAGCTGGAAGCTGCAAGACCTGTTAAAGCCCAGGCTAATAAATCATACACCATTACTTCTATTGGTCCAAGCTGCTCACAGGGCCAGCCCAGGTTCACCTCTTAAGGAGAAAATGACGAAATCACATTGCAAAGTATTAGCATGCAGGGAGGGGAGGAATTGCTGAGGCCAGCACTGGCAACAGTCTACTCAAGCCCATTACACTGTCCTTTCAGAGAAGCACTTTCTCTGAGTTACTTTGTGTGTATCTATATATGTGTGTGTGTTTTACTTTAGGCTGCCATAAGAAAATGCCATGAACTCGGTGCCTTATAAACAACAGAAATTTATTTCTCACAGATCTGGAGGATGGAAGTCTGAGATCAGGGTGCCAATATGGTTCAGTTCTGGTGAGAGCTCTTTTCTGGTTTGCAGATTGCTAACTTCTCTTTGTATCCTCCTATGGTGGGAAGAGGGCAAGAGAGCTCTCAGGGGTCTCTTTTATAAGGGCACTGATCTAATTTCTGAGGGCCCCACCCCATGACCTAATCACAACCCAAAGGCCCACTCCTAATACCATCACTTTGGGAGGTAGGATTCCAACATATGAATTTTGAGGGGACACAAACATTTAGTTTATTGCAATATATGTGAATATATATACACTACACATACACACATTTATATATGCAATAGCTCAGAAATGTATATGTGTGTATATATGCATATTTATAATGCATACAGAAATAATTTACTAATATGTTGATACATACAGTAGTAGTCTTTCCTTACCTGAGGTTTTGCTTTCTGCAGTTTCCATCACCCCTGGTCAACCATAGTCCAGAAGCACATGATCCTCCTTCTGACATATAGTCATAAAGTCCTTAGTAGCCTAATGCTACATCATAATGACTGTATCATCTACCTCACTTTATCTCATCATATAGGCATTTTATCATCTCACATCATCATGAGAAGAAGGATGAGTACAGTACAATAAGATATTTTGAGAGAGATACCATTAGAGTGTTTTGTTATAATTGTTCTATTTTGTTATTAGTTATTATTATTAATCTCTTTCTGTGCCTAATGTAAAATTTATTTTAATTGAATTTTATTCTTTTTAATTATTTTAAATTTTACTTATCTATTTTTATTATTAATATTATTATTTATTATATATAATAAAATAAATAATTACTTTTATTTAATTAGATTAAATAAAAATTAAATTTTATAGTAGCTATGTATGTATAGGAAAAAACATGGTATATATAGGGTTCACTATCTGCAGTTTCAGGCATCCACTGGGGGTCTTAGAACCTATCCCTGTAGATAAGTGGAGACAACTTGTATTAGCGAACATAGAAACAACATTTGGATAGGAGTTACTTGTGGGTTGTCTATTACGTTTTCTAAAGTCATTTGTAGAAGGATCTTTGCAAACAATCTTGCTTAGAAGATGTGCAACTCCTAAATAAATAATATGTATTTTTTGTTCAGATAAGAAATGTAATTCATCATTGGTCTTTGTTTAGTTTGGCTTCTAGAAAGCTCAGAGTTGAACCTAATGTCATTGCTTATTTTTGATACTAGTATAATTGTTTTCCACTTCATAGAATTAGTTTTCTCTTTAATTTTTGACTCAATTAAGAGTCGAGCTCTCTTTTTTAGACCAAGAGAAAAATTAAAGAGATAAAATTATCAGGTGCATGTCTAAGTCTCTTCAGCTCTGTGTTTTCTCCCTACCTCATAAAGCTGAAAACAAGAAATTTTGTAGTCAGATTTTTTTGCTTTCCGTTTTATGGTGTCAACTACTGGCCTCCACAGAATGGGGAGTGTAGCTGTACAATGTAGTAGGGGTGGCTATTTCCTCCCTTGATTGACAGTCTCCTGATGAAGAGTAACACCCTTCTCCAAGTATATTGGGGACTTCATTCATTCATCCATTCATTCATTCAGTATTCATTCAACGTATATTTATTAGGCACAGGCAAAATAAACATAAAAATATGTAGCAGGCATTAGACCAGGCCCTGGGAGGAGAACAAAGAATAAAAAAATGTTTGCTGCCCTCATGAAGATTACAATCCAGTGGGGTATAAGACATTCAATTACTATATGGTTGTTTATGATGCTGTGTCTGAATGAAAAATAAAGGATGCCTGTGTGAAGTAAAAAATGAATTCTTTGGGACGCCTGGGTGGCTCAGTTGGTTAAGCGGCTGCCTTCGGCTCAGGTCATGATCCCAGAGTCCTGGGATCAAGTCCTACATCGGGCTCCTTGCTCAGCAGGGAGCCTGCTTCTCCCTCTGCCTCTGCCTGCCACTCTGTCTGCCTGTGCTCACTCCCGCTCTCTCGGGAAATGAATTATTTGAAGTGGCTTTTAAAATGCCAGCTGGAGGATAGGTAGGCGCTAATCAAATGGAGAGAGGACAAGGAAGAAGCCCAGCAAAATTCCAAGTTAGGAGGCAGACAGCATTTGATAAACATATCAAAGGTCAGGATGGCCATTTGTAGGTTTATGCTGTTATTCATGTATCCCAATTACCTCTGTTATGTTTCCCAGATTATGACTTTTTTTCCTTTTTAAGTGGTAGAGCACACAAAAATCTTTTTTTCCCTTTCCCTCCTTTTTTTTTTTTTTTCTTTTTTAAATTGCGGTATAATTGACTTCACCTTTGGTCTTTGCCATTACTTTTATCAAAGTAGCCTTTTGACAAGATATTCATTATTTAGAAAGAAGTAAACTAAGGCAAATTCAAATTAGCTGAAACCAAGTTTATTCGGGAATAGCAAAAGACTTGCACTTGGGGAACGCACACTGTGGCAAACATAGAAAGACTTTGCACGTTTGGGGTGGGTTTTATTTCTGCATAAGGAGTGCAAAAAGGGGGCGGTCCCGCCAGAGCCCAAGCCTTAAGTTCATTGGCTTGCGCAGGAGAGGGATTCTTGGCGATGTTCATTGGTCAGGAGAGGAGCCTCCATCCCTCGGTTAAGTTCCGTTCTTCTCGGCGTGCATGCATGGGATTCTCTGTTTCACAGCTTCCTGTTTCAATTTAGATCCAGGCCTTTTCACGCTTTCAGGTATGTTTTTTTGAATTATTAACTTCCAATTCATACTCCTGGTGCATAACATTTTTCTTCGGATTCCTTTTCTTTCCAAAGAATCCGAATATATTTCTCTATGTAACATTTGCATTTGTCTTTAAACTTGTATTTGTCTCGCCTCTTTTAGAAGGGAAGTGCAGACAATTCAAATGGGTATGGGGGTGTGGTACTCTGATTTATAATAAGAAATACGTATTTGGTCTTACTGCCATACGGCTCCTAAAACCATTGTAATTTCCTAAGTGCTAAGAGCACGAGTGCTCTTTTTGGCGTGGATATTTGGTCTCTGTCCTCCAATCTGGAGATAGCGCCGGAGAGATAAAGGTGAAATGAGTCTCTTGTTTCTCAAGTTTTGTTAGTGAGGTGATTTTTGGAAAGCCCTTTAAAAACTGTGGAATGGGGGCTGGTTGTCACGGAACCAACAAGGTGATTAGAGGGTTGGAACTTGACCCCTGGGTAAATGAAGGAGGACTGGAGTTTGAATTAGTCATCACTGGCCAATGATTTAATCAATCATGCCTAAATGAGGAGGTGTCTGTAAAAATCCCTAAAAATATGGGGTTCTGGGAGCTTCCAGGATGGTGAACAGCGGAGATGCAGGGAGAGTGACTTGGTTGGAGAGGAGTTGGAAGCTCGGTGCCCCTTCCCACAAACCTGCCCTATGCATCTCTTCTTTATGGCTGTTCTGAGTTATGTCTTTCATAATAAACTGTTAATTTAGTAGGTTTATGGTTTTCCTGAGTTATGTAGCCTTTTTAGTGAAATACTGAACCTGAGGAAGGGGTCATGGGAACCTTCAATTTAGAGCTGGCGGGTCAGAAGCTCAGGTGACAAACTGGACTTGTGATTGGCATGTGAAATGGGGGGAAGTCTTGTGGGACAGAGCCCCCAACCTGTGGGATCCAGTGCTATTTCCAGATAGATGGTGTCGGAATTCAGTTGAATTGTAGGACACCTGGTTGGTGTCAGCAGAGAATTAGAGAATTGCTTGGTGGGGAGTAACCCTCACACATTTGGTGGCCAGAATTATTGTGAGTATTTTCAGAGGGCTACGGCATTTTAGGCATTTAATAATCGAGCACACTGAACTTACTCAGGGGTGGCTCACCTGGCTTACATTCCATCCAGATCACAGTTACCAACATGTAAGTAAGTGACGATTGTCTTGAGTGGCTAAAATAGGTTCCCGTCCTACTCACTGGATTAGCTAAGGGACATTTAAGGATCTTGGCTACCATTACTTCGCGTACGTCTCTGTGATTATTACCTACTTTCCAGCCCATGAAGAGATTAAAGTAGCAGAGTAGAGTGAGATAGTGACTTGCTTAACGAAGGTTCTTTGAGAAGTT
Source organism: Taxidea taxus jeffersonii (assembly GCA_003697995.1). NCBI lineage: Eukaryota > Metazoa > Chordata > Mammalia > Carnivora > Mustelidae > Taxidea > Taxidea taxus. The sequence goes on along the minus strand of ML105083.1, from coordinate 48,764 downwards.
CAAGAAGATGGTTTGATAGCCTGACAATAACAGAAGCAGAAACACCAAGGAAAGTGGACACAAAAATTCAATAATTGTAGTGATCTCAGGTGTGTGAGCATAATCAGAAATAACTGATATGTATCAATAATCTCCAAGAACAGCATTCCTTGGCTATAAGACATAATATATACCACTCATTATTATAGCCCTGAGTTGCCAGAAAAGTGTTATATTACATTCAAGCAGTCCACTTACAAAGACATGGAAAGATTCTCACCCAAGTTATTATTACTGTTGTTATTATTGGTTTCTGTGCTTTAACGGCTTAAGTTCAATTAATGAATTAATGGGAAGATTAACTGCCTTGCCTGACATATTCACCATTCTTTGCTCACATTTTTATGGGGCCTCTACTCTAAGCTAGGTACTGAACAAGGAGCTGGATCCATAGTGGTGGACAAATTAAGAACCGTTGCTATCCTGATGGAGGTTGCAGGATTGTATGGGAGATAGGGAGTTTTCAAACAGGCAAAAAAAGGAAATAGTGTAACTCAACTTGTATAAAAGGCTACAGGAGAAAAGAATGTGGAGAGTGATAGAGAACCCAAGGGTGGGAGTAAGGAGGTAGAGAACATGATACCTTAATCATCAGGGAAGACCAGAAAACCCCTAAAAAGATATGAAACCAGTGGTGACACAAGGGTGAACAAGAGAGGTTCAAGAGCAGAAATAGGAAGGAAAGGATTTGAGATAGGAGGTTGACAGTATAGAGGAGCTGCAAGGAGGACAGTGTAACTGGAGGTCATACAGGGGGTCAGAGGGAGACTGGAATAACATGGAATTGAAGAATAAGGAGCCGGATCATGGAGGCCTTTGTAAACCACTGGAGTTTGGATTTTATTCAAAGTGTGATGGGAAACCTTTGAAGGATTTTAAGCATAGCCATTGGGTAACCAGCTCTAAGTGTCTTTAAATGCTTTAGTTATTTTTGTTTCTCTTTGCTTTTGCTTATATTGGTAGAAATGATGAAGAGATACTTCTGAAAATGTGTGGCTCAGAAAGAAATCCAAATTTTAAAGGGCCCTAAATCTTAAACAAATTGGGAGGCCCTCTTTAGGGAAAAAAACTCAAAATTACAAATATAAAATTAGGAACAGAGACGTTCTTGGAAGGGCCCCATGCAAATGAGAAATCCCAGAGCTTAAACTTCATTGTGTCTCATTATATCCACTCATTGCCGGTATTGTGGGAAGAATTTTATAGATACTCCTGGCTTTAGGTGGGAACAAAATTTGATTTTCAAGTTCAATTGCTTGGAGCATGTCTCCATCGTTTCTCAGAAACCCTGTCCTTTTTACTTCTTTTTTCTCCCCTTCGTAGTTTCCCTCCAACTAATGCCCCCTAACTCAAACAGCTCAAGTTAAAAACTCATTTTTGTGATTGTCTTACAACTGACTTACAGTTTTTCTGTTGGACTGTTTCATCCTTCACGTATCCATCCTTTGTAGCAATATATTTCTGAGGGTTAGCATGAGTGTATCTGAAATGGTATGGGATAGGGCAATGGGATGGAAAACAGTTGATATGATTTATGTTCATTAGTCAGAGTTTTGAAGATTCCATTTTCTGAGCAAAAAAATATTACTGGAAATATTCCAGGAGGCTGTTATAGTGATGTTCCAAAGTTTCACTTTTTAAGATCAAAGACCTTGGGAAGTTCAAGGTGCTTTACCGGGTCAGAGCCCCTGCTTCTGTTTGACATTCCTATCTCCTTTGAAATCTTACTGAACACTCTTAGAATCCCTTACCCTGTTTGTCAAGCTGTTTTTCTATAAGAAATGGTGTCTATTCCATGAAATGCTCTAAAGAAATAGTACTCTGTGCTTTTATAAAAGAGAGGGAAAGATGAGCTGGCTAATTTATTCCATTCCTAATGCTTTGTAACAAAAGTTGAAATGAATGAAAATGATTGAGTTTGTAGGCCTGGTCTGCAGATACAAAAAACTGCTGGAAACCATTGAGTGTGGATTGGCTTTAATTTACTGCATGGATCTCAGCCCATAATATGCTGCTTTTTGTTAACTTTCATAATAGAGAAAGAAGTACAGAGAGCAAAAGCTTTCAGAAGGTCTGTAGTTGAAAAGAAGCAGCGCATGAAGCTCTGAGACTGTTACATTAAACAATGGGGTATTGTTCTGGTAGTGGGACATATGATGGGGACAGGTCTGTGGGAGGTGTGGAGAGTGAAGTTGACAGTCTCCTCAATGAGAACTGGGACAGATTACATCTTGGCCTTCCCCATTGGCAGGGAGATGTGTGGAGCAACCTAAGCTAGAACTTGCGTGATGGATAAGGAGGTCGTGAGAATTCAGTTTCACTCTCTACACGGAGAATACCGTCCCTGCATTTTCTGAATATGACTAAAGTAGCAATGTGTCTGATATTGCGTAGACTAAAAAATGGTAAGTGTTGTTCCTTTTATCTTTCATTCCAATACCAGTGGTTCATTAAGATGGATGTGATGGGGTCCTGTATTGACACCACATGGGTACAGATAGAGAATATCCTTCAGTCTACCTATTCAATGCTCCTCAGTTTTCAGTTTGATTTAACTACACAGCATTGTGCTGCTGAGAACTATAACCCCAGCCTCCCACAAAGTACTTGAGTTGGGCATCTTGGATGATTTATAGCAACATTTAGTCATGAGGCCTTTGGTTTCCATGTCTTGTAAATACAAAGAAGAAAGCAATCCCTGCCCCCATCCCACAGAGAAGACAGGATGGTTATTCATGTCTTATTATCACATCCTTAATCTTTTCCTTCTTCTCCTTTTTCTTCTTCTTCCTTTTTTTTTTTTTTTTTTTTTTTTTTGTGGGTTGTATTGAAACCATCTGGGCTGCTTTGAAGTCAGTTTATTTTACTAAATTAAACTTTTTCAGATTGTTCCTTTTTTCTTTACATGATGCCATGCCGCATTTGATTAATTCTGGCACAAGTACACCTGTGTTTATAAATCTGACAGTTTAGTCTGTAGATGAAGGAAGCTGGAGTCAGAAATTCGTGCCAAATTAAGTCTATTGGTAGACTCCAGGTTTTTTTTTTTCTTGATATTATTTTATATTAAATGTTTCCCTATGTGGTTAAATATCTTTGGCTTTAGGTATCAGTTTACTTAAAGAGACACTATAGTATAGAGATTAAAGACATAGGACTTATAGTTAGAGAGAACCCAGTTCAACTTGCCATGTGACCTTAGGAAAGTCAGTTTACCTTTCTGGGCCCTAGTAGCCTCATGTGTAAAATGATGATTGTGGCAGCCAGCCTCCAAGATGGCCCCAGGGATCCCTGCCTCCTAGTGTTAGTGCTGCATGCAGTCTCTTCCCATGTTGAATAAGGTTGACTTGTTCAACAAATGAGGTATTGTGGAAATGATGGTATGTGACTTCTGAGGCTAGGTAATCAGACGTTGTGGCTTCTGCCTTGCCCTTTCTCTTGGATTGCTTGGTCTGGTGAAAGCTAGCAGCCATGTTGTAAGGATATTTAGGCAGTCCTAGGCACAACCCATATGGCAGGAACTGAGGTTTCTTGCCAACAGTAAATACTATGAAGTGAGCCATCTTGGAAGCACATATTCTAGGCTTGGTGAAGCCTTCAGATATCTACAAACTTGGCCAGTGTCTTTACTATAACCTCATGAGAGAGTGTCAGCTACATACATCCAGTCAAGTCATTCCCCAATTTCTGATGTACAGGGACTGAGAGAGATAATAAATGTTGATTGTTTTTAGCTACTGAATTTGGGATAATTTGCTCCACAGCAATAGATGTATGGTACGATTATAATGTCAGTACCCCGTTGTAGAATTGTTGAGAGGATTACATGTGACATTTGTAAGGGCTTTGCACAGAGTCAGGCACATAGTGTCATTCAGAAAGATAATAGTGTTTGTTATGGACAGAACTTGACACTAGAGGACCAGTTCTCTCTGGCACCTGTATTCCAAATGCTTTATGTGGACTCTGCAGGTAGATGATAAATCACTCCAGATTTATAGCCAGCTCTTGAGTGAATGGTAAATTGGGTGACATATCTGATCTTCTGTCCTGCCTCACATGTTCTTATCTCACTTTTTAATTTCCGTCTTGTGTTGTAGTCAGCTACAGGGAACTATTAGCCCCTGCTTCAGATGCACAAATGCCTCTTGCTCAATCCTGGGGCTGCCTTATTACACATAGGCATGTACGATTTTAACTGTTTAGATGCATGTGAGAATCTTGGACCTATTGGAAATGCGAGGTCAACACTCCCTCTTTCCACCCTTTGGCTAAATGATGCCAAGGCACCCTCGTTATGGCTTCTTGAAGTTGTCCTTATGGAACGGAGACCTGCTGCCCACAAGGGAGGTCAGCTCAGTAGTGCATCTTTGGATTGGCTTTCACTCCTTCATCTCACTCCTCCAAGTCGTCCACCCTGCCCTCCGCTTAAAATCAACTCTCTGTCTGCCAGGCTGTATGTCTCTGGTTCTGCCCCTTAAAGGTTTCCCTTAGGCTGTAACAGATGGCTCTCGTAAGAGTTGGCTGAGTGTTATTTGCTTTATATGTGTTCATGAAACCATCACCATGATACCTGCTTTACCCCTTTCAGTGGTTTTCTACTATTCTCAGGAATAAGTCTCAAACATCTCACTGAATGGCAGGGACCTCCATAAACTGAATCCTAACTATACCTTCAGTCTCCACTCCCTTCTCCATCCTCTCTGATCACTTCTCTATGTGGACCTTACTGGGCTTTGTTCCATTCCTTTTATGTGACAGTCTTTCTCTTGCCTCTGAACCAAGAGCATGCTGTTTCTTCTTACTGCTTGTTAGGCCTCAGCCTTAACGTGGTATCCCCAGGAAGGCCTTGAAGATGTCATATCATTTTATTTTCTTTTTAAAATATGGAATTCTTTGTGAATTTGTGTGTCATCCTTGCATAGAGGCCATGCTAATCTTCTCTGTATTGTTCCAATTTTAGTATATGTTCTGCCAAAGCAAGCACTTGAACATGTCATTTTAAATATCCCCATATCAATCTGGATTTCTTTCTTAACACCTATTGTACTTATAAATATTTTCTTAATGTTCACATTTCCTTCTTGAACGTCAACTTTATGAGGCCAGGGGCTATGCCTGTCCTGTTCTCTATTGCTCAATGTTTGGCTTAGAGAACATTTCAAATGTCTATTCAATAGAAGAAAGAATTTGGGTAAAATTCATTTTGCTGATAAATATTGTGTGTGGTTTTTTTTTTTTTTTTTAATGCCTTAGTCTCTCCCTTTAAAACATGAATCCTGGGGCACCTGGGTGGCTCAGTGGGTTAAAGCCTCTGCCTTCGGCTCAGGTCAGATCCCAGGGTCCTGGGATCGAGCCCCACATCGGGCTCTCCGCTCAGCGGGGAGCCTGCTTCCCTTCCTCTCTCTCTGCCTGCCTCTCTGCCTACTTCTGATCTCCGCCTGTCAAATAAATAAATAAAATCTTTAAAAAAAAAACAACAACATGAATCCTATCTAAAAGGGCCTCCTCAAGGTGCTGAAACAAAATATTACTTTAATAGCAAAAATGACAAATTTGTTGACAGTATAAGGATTTACTCTTACAATTATCTCTCTTTCTTTTTAGTCATTACAAAAGGCAGTATCATAGGCTGGCATCAACTGACTGAGAAGCTCCCCTAGTACTTTTTTTTAGGTTGGGGGTAGGGGCAGAGGGAGAGGGAGAGAGAGAATCTTAAGCAGGCTCCACATGCCCCATGGAGCCTAATGTGGGGCTTGAACTCACAACTCTAAGATCATACTTGAGCTGAAATCAAGAGTCAGATGCTTAATTGGCTGAGACACTCAGATGCTCCTTCCCCAGCACTTTAGATTATAATTCAGTTTATAAAATTTGATTGACAGACAACTTTTAGAGATCATCTTTATTGGATAGAGTCTACCTCTGCATAGATAAAACCTGTAGTTTTAATTCATGTAATCTAAGCTCTATTTAAATAGAGCAGGTTTTTTTGCTTCTGATATATATAGAAAGAGTGTTCATTTGATGGGTCAGTATGAAACTGGAGGTGCCCATCCTGGGAAATCTAGCCTTTTTACAAACAGCAATACCATTTGGGTGGCAGAGGGTTGCATCAGGATTGTGCTTGTATACTTAAGGATAGAGAGTCTTTTATGAATATGATCATGCTTGGAAATATATTAGGGTAAAGTCTAGGACCATCTCATATTAGCTGGTATCAGATGGTCTAAATTGTAAACAAATACTAAAAATCTGGTATCCTATCAGGATTGAATTATGGTACAGGTTAAGAAACCTGAATAATGCTGTCCTTAAGACAAGTTTCATTGAGGTATATGTTTATAAAATGGAACTCAACTCTGTGGTAGATCAATAATGCACAAAGATAGCTCCTTTGATATTTTGCAGAGGGCTGTGTACTAAATTTATTATGTCCGTGGCAGTGATACAGATCACATACTTTATGTGGCAGGAAACCATTCATTCATTTAACAGGTATTTATTGTGTGCCTACTGTGTTCCAGGCACTTCTCCGGGCATATGAGATAATGTAATAGCAAAATGTATCTTAGCAGTTTCCCTTCAAGAACAGATTTTGCCATGACAAAGGGCTTTGCAAAACCACATGGAGAGGAAATGGTTGACATCATTGGGAATTAGTGTTGGTCAGGCTACAGGAAATTGTCAGCAGATTTCCCACGGTATTTTCTGAAGAATGAGGATCTTCCAGAGCGGAAGCAGTGTCATGCATTTCATCTAGGTCCAGCTGTTACAGCAGTTTATTTGAAGACTCAAAATGTTCTTTTTCTCTAAGGAAATTGAGATATCATTGAACTAAGTTAATTGAATTCAGGTCTCTCTGAGCCCCCGGGTTTCTTCCTGGTGGAGCTGACCCCTCTTTCCTCTCTTGAGGATCAGGGGAGACTTAGACGGACAGTGAATTGTTGCTGAAAACCTGAGAGCAATTGATCATGGGCAGAGAAGATGAAAGCTATAGGGAGTCATAGAAATTGAGGACAACTCATGTAAGCTAGATTTGATTAGGTAAGGGACATTAGAAGGTAATTCCTAGGATGAAATGAAAAGGATCTTGAATATCCAGTCTGGATCAGTGGTTCGAAAGCTTGGGTGGGCATCTGAATCACCTCTGGTAAAATTAGAGACACTTCAGCCTAACCACAGCAATGCTGATACATACTGAAATTTGAGAACCACCCACTGGGTTGTTAAAATCCATTTGGTGGTGAACTCTCCACTGTACTTTCCCAAAGATTGCCAGAGTTACTGGGCAGGAGCTAACTCTCTGTGGTGCCTGAGATGGACCCCCCCCTCTTTGATTTCTTAAACAAGACAAAACAAAACAAAACAAAACCCTGCACAACAAATAAACTTTAAAAATCATGAAAATTACAATGTAAATTCTTGCTGGTTAGTAAGATTTTGTTAACTAAGGGGATTTTATATGACTATGGGTGCTGTGGTTCAGTCTTAGATCAAGTATTCCTTTGATTAATTGGGCAACTATAAATATTTTCATTTGCATTAGTCAGACACCACAGTTAGTGTGTTTGGACCATTGCCCCACTGACTATGTAACTAGAGATATTAAACCTTAAAAGATCTTTTATTTAAAATGTGTACCAACAGTATACGGAATCAAGAAAATCTCTTAACAGTGGCAAGATGGAACTGTGTTAATGGGGTTGTTATGGCTATTTGGTTAAGCCAATGGTTTGGATGACTTAAATCCAAAGAAAATCTTGTGGGTTTTGTTTTCTCTCCTTCGTTACTCAGTTTAATGTATTTCTTAACTAAGAAACAAATACCTTTAGTAGTACTAGATTATATAGATCCTTACTTAGCCACTTCTGCAGAGATTTCTTCTGGAAAGATGGAACAATTTTTCCTTTGAGTCTGCCTCCTAGCATTCTGAACTTGATATATGTATTGTACCTTTTGCAGTACATCATTCTTTTGCTAAAATTCTTTGAGTTTTTCTTTGCAAAAAACCATGGAAATTTACCAGAGTAAATCATAAATCATTGCTGTAATTGACTCCAACAAACTGAAATTGCACAAGAAAATGAATATACAAATCTTAAAAAATTTGGCAGGTTTAATAATTATTTTGAGTATTGTTTAATTCCACGGAAAAGTGGAAAATAAGTGATCAGTTGAGTTGTATATAGTGTAATAGAGTGAGGCTTTGAAGTACTAACAGTTCAGAAACTCTCACAATCCCTATCTAAAACAAAGATCTGTCTTTTGCAGTGTTTTCTGGAATTAGAAGCCTATGTTTACCAGCTGCTGTAAATCACTTTTTCCTTTATTGTACCATTTGATACTATGATGCCTTCAAGTGGGTGTTGCTTATCTTGGGCGTGGTGGTGAATGTTGAATGAACACGAGAAGAAATTATAGCTATTTAACAACAGTTTGCAAAGGTTCCAGGGTTCTTGGGAGGGAGCAGGAAGTATTAATTTAAAAACAGTTTGCAAAGCGAAAAAGAAGACAGAAGAAAAAAGCATTTCATTTTTTAATCTGTTTGGATTACCTCTAAGGAGATGAGTAATGAATGAAATTTGGGGTTAGTACACAGGAAGGGCTCTTAAGAGGCAGTCTAGACTTTAGGCCATCTTTTTCTTTTACAAAGCTCCTCCTGAATTTTTTTTAGAGAAAATTCTCTGCCATATTCTTACACACTTTGAAGGAAAGGGAATTAAGAAACTCTACCAATCAATCTAGTGTCTAATAAGCTTCATCAAAATTGTTTTCTTTGAAATATTTTTTTAACTTCTCAAAATGCAATACGTGTTTCATAGGATTTGTAGAAATTTTACATCTTGGATTTATATAGTTTACTTCTCTATTTTTTAAAAGAAATTGGCCCAGGTCATTTTAAATTCTAAAACACTTTTCAAAGTCACAGCCCTTTACCTTAAAATTTCAAGTTGTGTGTTAAGTTAGCCTGATTTCTCTAAACTTTCAACAGAGGTATATCTGTTGTCACTGGTACATTTTAAACTACAATTGGGAAAGATTTTCTAGTAAAGTTATGTTAGGTCTTCCATATATCTTTTAGGGTAGTTACAAAGTTTAAATGCAGGTCTCACTTAAGATGGGCCTGTCAAGGAAGGATGAATCTTCTGTATATCTCCCTAACTTCAGTACTACATAAGAGAAGGGAAACAGTTAAAAAAAAAAAAAAAGAAATTTGTTTATGTAATTCCTGTAAATAATGTACGCGAATACATTGCAGACCCTGGTGAGCAATTACAACAGTTTCCTTACTGATCCACTGAGCTTGAAAACCAACTGCATTTCCTTTTCCTTAACAACTTCCACGCTCCAGGGGATGGCTCTCATCTGTCTTCCAAGCATTGTAGACAACAGAATTTGTCACCCACACTTGGTCCTTTACTTCAAGCTACTTTGGAGGCCATTTTCTCCTGCTGCAGAAAATCAGATTTTCCTTGATGAGCATTTTTTTTGCCTGGCTGTGAAATAGGTGGGGCATTTTTTTTGCCTGGCTGTGAAATAGGTGGGACTTCTCCCAGAAATGGGTATTTATTCTAACTTAGTTACCAGGAGGCCCAGTTTCCTTGACTACCATGTCTCTTCTGAAGCAGTGTATGAGGCCTTTCATTGGATTCTTTATTTGATCTGTTTTGAAGAGTTAGGTTGAAGAGCTAGTTACCTAGTGGTCAGAAGGCTCCTGGCTGCTACTCCTCTTTGTCCCACGGATTGCAGTTTATCCCCTTGATTAAAGTTTTACATACTTAAACACAAATAATAAATTTGTGTGCCAGCTTACTACTTAAAAAAAGCTCATCTTTGGTGAATGGCTCTATAAATTTTGGTGTGGACATTTGCTGAATCGTGTGCAACCCATAAAAATACAGAGTTTCTAGTAACTCACACTATTCCTTATGGGAAAACAATAACTTGACTTCGGAAGAAGTTTGCATTTTCTATCCTTTAGAAATTGGGGATTAAGAAGAGCTTTTCTTGAGGGGAACATGACATGTCTCACATGGCTCAGTGTTTAGCAATTTCTTGGTAAACTCCTCAGCCTTGGGATCTGGGCACTTGATGCCAAGATTGTATCAGTGATTTCAAAGGTGTGTATGTTTATGTTATCATCTTAAACAAGGCTCTCTGCATTTCTGCCCTTATGGAAGCTTCGTAAATTAAAATAAAGTGGAGTGTTTTTTCCCCCATCACCTTTAAAAATATTTGAAAACTTAACAAAAATTCTTTCAGATACGTTACATCATGTATTTCTTTTAACACTCCTTTGGGAGTATGTATCACTATTTGCATTTTAAAGATGAAGGGAAACTAAATTGTAGCTAAAAATTGGCCGTACAGCTTGGTCTTCCCATGGCCTCTGATCTCAAATTCCTTGTCCTTTTCCCTATCATCTGTGATTTATGGCCCCTCTGCTGGAGGTTCCCCATTCCATTTACAGGATAAAAAGTCACTAAAACTTCTTCACTTTGTGTAACAAAGCTCTTTTGAAATTGTACTTGATTGCTTGTGTGAATCTGTATAATCTTTTTAGAAGTTTCTCCTGTGATGGTGTTTTTTGTTAAGAATTTGACTCATTTTGCTGTGTTTAAACCTGAAAATATTTATAAAATGGTGGTTGAATTAAAATAAAGGCTTTTGTTAGAAATTTATGTTTGTTCTGATTCAGTTCTGTTTTTTTAAAAATGCATGGTGAGCACAGACTTAATAAGACAGAATACTGGTATTTTAAACTTGGGTTTTCTGTTTGCTTGCTTAGGTAATTCTTTGGCCATCAGGGAGAAGGGAACGATCATTAGTTTTCATAGGACAGTCCATGGTTTCTGTTCTTGATAATGTGCTTTAGACTATGAGTCAGTAATTGCTGGATATATGTGTGTGTATGTATAAAAATTTATTATATATGTGCATATATATTTTTTTTCTTTCCAACCCGGTGAACCTGGCATAAATGAAAAATTCTGATGCTATTTGTTCACCTGCCATACTGCTCTTCGATACCATTTTTCTTTTTGTATCCCTTTGCTCATTCAAAAAATCTTTTTTTTAAAGATTTTATTTATTTATTTGATAGATTTATTTATTTGAGATTACAAGTAGGCAGTCAGGCAGGCAGAGAAAGAGGAGGAAGCAGGGTCCCCGCAGAGCAGAGAGCCCAATGTGGGGCTCAATCCCAGGACCCTGGGATCATGACCTAAGCCAAAGGCAGAGGCTTTAAACCACTGAGCCACCCAGGTGGCCCTCATTCAAAAAATCTTTATGGAGAATCAGCTGTGAAACCTGGGCACAGAAGAGAGAGTGACTTGCCCAAGATCTCATGGTTGATAATTGGCATGGCCAGGACTTGAATAAAGCCTGTCTGATTAAAAGTCACAGTCTTAACTGCTAAGAGTGCATGGGACATTATGACATGTGCGGTGTGTGCCTGTGTGTATGAGGGAGGGAAGGAGATGGGGGAAGAGAGAAAGAGAGAGAGAGAGAGGGAGAGAGAGATATGAAAAGAACATTAAAGACACAGTCTTCCCTCTCCCAGTCTTTTAAAGGGCAAAAAGTTGGAAGTCATGCAGTCTGTGTGAGCTCAGTGTTGCCTAGACATATATAATGTCAAGAAAATAGGGGTTGGTAGCATTTCTGTGGGAAAACATGGATGCATGTAAGTGAGATTAATCACTCTTAGTGAAAAAGAGACATTTTCTTAGTGACCGTTACTTTTTAACTTTCGACAAATATTTAAATCTTAGTATTTCAAAAACTTGAAACATACAGTGATTGAAATTACTTTGTAATTTTATTCTGGAAAAATATTGGGAACACAGAGTGATCTTTCCCCTCTGCAAAGGTCTTAGGGCTAAGTGTTATGGTGAGAATGTAATATAAAATGTGAACGTACTCTGACTCAGTGCCCTACATCAGGGCAAAAGGAGGAAGACTGGACTTAATTCACTGTACCCCTTAATGGGATCTACAGATTGGGTGTTGCTGATCAGACTGATTATAAACAGCTTGTGAACCGATAGGCATAAACATTGAGAGTGCTTAGAAACATCTGGGTAATTGGAAGAAATCTGAAAGTGTGATTTTATGCTTATTGAATTTAATGATAGAAACAATGGCATTTGTATCTTCTGTGCCTTTTGTTTTTATTTTCTTGTTTTTTCTAATTTCATTGAGGTATAATTGATGAATGAAATTGTATATATTTAAAGTGTACTGATGATTTGACATATGTGTATGTTGTAAAATGATTACTGTAATCAAGTTAATTGACATGTCTATCACCTCACACAGTTACCATTGTTCTTTTAGGGAGAAACTTAAGATTTACTCTCTTAGCAAAGTATATAATATCATATTTATTTATTTATTTTTATTATTATCAGTATTCTTATTTTTAGAAAGAGAGAAAGAGAGTATGGTGGGGAGGGGGAGTGGAAGAGGGAGAGAGAGAATCCCAAGCAGGCTCCATGCCAGCCCCATGCTGAGGTTGATCTCACAGATCTGAGATCATGACTGAAATTGAGTGTGGTGCTTAACTGGCTGAGCTACATAGACACCTCATGATATAGTATTATTAACGGTAGCTGCTACACTGTACATTTGAGTCTCCAGAATTTATTTATTTTATAACTGAAGGCTAGTACCCTTTGGCCAGGATCTCCCCATCTCCCCTGCCCCTCAGCCCCTATTGGTAACCCCAGTTCTATTCTCTGTTTCTGTGAGGTGTTTTTTTTTTTTTTTTAAGCTTTCATTTATAAGTGAGCTCATATAGTATTTGGTTTTTCTCTTGCTTATTTCACTTAGCATAATGTCTTCTAAGTTCATCCATGTTGTAAATGGCAGGATTTCTTTCTCATGGCTGAAAAATATTCTGTTATATGTATTCACATGTATGTGTACAGATATCATCACATTCATATACATATAATGCATACATACATCATATTTATATATCATATTTTCTTTATCCATTCATTTGCTAATGAATACCTGACTGTTTCCATATCTTGGCTGTTATGGGTAGTGCTGCAGTGAACATGGATGTTTTTATTTACTTTTTCTGATAATTCATCTCTGTTTTATTTCACAAAAATATCTGCTTATTTTGGATTGAAAATTTAAAGAAGGCAAACTGGGGGCACCTGGGTGGCTCAGTGGGTTAAAGCCTCTGCCTTCGGCTCAGGTCATGATCCCAGGGTCCTGGGATCGAGCCCCACATTGGGCTCTCTGCTCAGCAGGGAGCCTGCTTCCCCCTCTCTTTCTCTGCCTGCCTCTCTGCCTACTTGTGATCTCTATCTGTCAAATAAATAAATCTTTGAAAAAAAAAAAAGGCAAACTGGTCTTCTACTACAGAAAGTCTGAGAACACTATACTAAACCACAATCAAGTCAAGTTTGTTATTGAACTGAAAATAATGTGTTTTAAAAAACACATTGAGTATAAATACCAGATTAAAATACGTAAATTATAGCATTAGATATTTTTCAAAACTGGTCAACGAGGTGAATAAGATCCAAAGGGTTCTGGGGGTTTGCAACTACACAGAAGCAATTTCTGCTTAATTCCCACGAGGAATTTTGGCAAAAACTTAGGAGAGGCCAAGCCTTACTAACTAGCCTACCAATTGAGTATCTTCACAAAGATGTCATGAGGATATCTTTGCTTTGTTTCTCACCCAACGAATTGTATAAATATCTATTCATTCATTCGTTCGTTCCATGACTGTTGGGTTCCTTGTGAGTGCCCATCACCACTCTCTGCAAAGCAGAATGTGCTGACGGAATAATATGGGGGATTGTCTGTATAATACAGACATTTTTAGAGATGATTTAAATTCAGGATCTTTGAGTTCCTTGAGCAACCCTTGAAGAACTCAGGTCCACTAAGCACATTTACAGAATGTTCTTAGCTGGTTATACTTCAGCCATGCTTTTGCTTTTAGCTTTTTAGCTTCTGCTTTAGGAATGGACCCAGAAGATAGCAAATGGGGCAGGACAATGGAAATCACAGAAGAATGCAAAAGCTAAAGCTGGGCCACGGTTGCAGAAGCAGCCTCCACTGCTAAAGCCTTTGGCTTTGGCAAGTAGGCGTGGGATGTGTGAGACATCTGAGACACAGCAGTCTACGTGCACGCCAGTGTCATTTTAACATAAAGTTAGCAACATATATGTAACACAGAAATCAAACAAGACCTTACTGCTGAATCAGCCAGTTTGATTCTCCATGAGGCAGAGAAAGCAAAATTACAGTACAATTCCTGCTAGAATCCCATTTGGCAAAGTGTAACCTCTGACATTCCGCTGAGTGATCTTTTGGGAGTTCTAAAGATATAATATGCCTTTAAAAAAAAACATAATCTTTCCCTTTCATTTTGACTTCCTTTTATTTTATTTATCTTGACTTATCACTGATAGGTTTGTTGTTATCATAAAAGGGAAAGTTTCCATCATAGATGGCATTCATGATGCTAAGTTGTATAATAGTGTGTTCTACTGATGGATGTCCAGATAGCTTTGAGTGGGGGAGGCCTAACCATTCAATCTCTGTCAGCAATTAGGCTGGATTCATAAATAAGAACACATGTGGGGACTGTGGTATTGACTAGAACAGCTAGGTACTTTTTAGCAAGGTTTACAAAGTCTTAATTTTTCTCCATGTGATGTGTATGGGAGAAGTTGGGGAGGTCAAGAGGAAATAAGCGTAAGTCAAAGGGAGACTTGTAAAATAAACAGCAACATCTGGCAAATGACTTCCTCCCATGTACATAGGAAGGACTCTTATTCGGGGCAGTGACTAAGAAATGTTTTTCTTGGCAGCATGTTAGCCTAATGTCCATCCGATTTGGGAATGAGGTTTGCTTAAGGTTATGATATTTCTCTTGCCGATGGGGTGACTCCTAGGCCTGTTGCTTATAACAGCAGCCGTCCATTTGGCCATTCTTAAGAATCATTAAGTTTACTCTGAAGTGTTTTCAGAAGATATTTAAACATTAAAGCCTCAAAATTCTTCCTTATCTAAACTTTTGATTATATCTTCTTAGTGCACTGTATTATTTACACTGGAGAGGTCTGGTGCTGCATTTCTCTTTTCGCTTTGCTCAGTTAACAAAAAGAATATTAAATTGTAACGATTCTATATGTCACCTCAGACATACCAACATGTATAAGCCCTTTGTAATTTCTTGATGCATAACCATTCACATTAAATGATGAGGAATAAATTTAATATTCAATAATTTGATCTTTTATATCTCATCACTGGCTTTAGGAAGGGTGCTTGCAGGCCTTTTCTTACCAAAATAGACAGATTTTTATTGTTTTTGCAGCCTAAAAAAAATAAAAAGTAAAACATGCATATACTAGGCAAATAAACAAAACAGAAGTTTATAGAATAAAAAACTTGGAGTCTTTCATTTAGGTCATACCAGATGACAATTCTATGCTGTGTTTGTGCAAACTCAGATATGAAGTGTTAAAAATTATTATTTTCATATGGCATTCACTGTCTTTAGGTTAATGCAAAGATAGAACAAATTTATAATTCCATTGTGGGACTTGTGTAATTTGCTTCTCCATGTGGTGGTGACTGAGAGGTGTTTTCTCAGTTCTGGGGAAGAGAGTGGGATATGGGCACATTCCTCTGTGGGGGGGGGTGCTCAGTGGGATATAGTGTCTGCCAAATTTCCCATCTCACTGCTCTTCCCTTCCTCCCATTTCTGTCACTGCCATTTATGAAAAGCAGATGGAAACAATGTGATTTACACATAGAATAATCCTATATAATGTTATGGGAAATGTGCATGCCTTAGTTTTGGGATTTTTTATAATGGTGCTTTTTTTTAGGTGCAAGTCTTTTACATAGTGAAACCATCTACTCTTCTGAAGCTATGTACTTCTTCATGCAGGACTCTTGGACAGGGCTCAAAGACTTCAGGTGTGAATCTATCCATGACCTACAAGGGAGAGAGAAAAGTTCTGGGATTTCCAGTGGGGGAATTTATCAGAGTAGCCGTTATCTGAATAGCAGGCCTACCTGGATCTAAGTAGGATTGCTCAGCAATCCTACATGAGTGAGAAAAACTGTCAGAGTCATGCAGGTAAGTTAGACATCCCTACCCACTGTTATAAAAAACTAGTGTGAAGGGTATAATGTACCTTCTTTTTTATTTTTTTTTAAGATTTTATGTATTTATTTTGAAAGAGAGAAAGAGAGCATGAGTTGGGGTGGAAGGGGCAGAGGGAGAAGCAGAGAGCCTGATGCAGGGCTTGATCCCAGGACCCTGAGCTGAAGACAGGTGCTGAACTGACTGAGACACCCAGGTGCCCCTTTTCATAAATTTTCTTTTAAATGAATTTCTTTCTTTCTTCCTTTTTTTTTTTTTAAATTAGAGAAAGCACAAGCATGGAGAGGGGCAGTGGGAGAGTGGGAGAGGGAGAAGCAGGCTCTCTGTTCAGCAGGGAACCCAATGCAGGGCTCCATCCCAGGACCCTGGGATCATGACATGAGCCGAAGGCAGATGCTTAATAGATTGAGCCACCCAGGAGCCCCATAATTTACCTTCTTCTGGAGACTATAGCGGAGGAAAGGCTATCTCTACCTGGGGACATTTGACACAAGGAGTAGCTTTTGAGTCAGGGAGTTAGGGGGTGGTGGAGGAATTTAGAAGAGAGCATCCCATGAAGAGGAAATCACATTCAATGGTCACTTATTTTTTTTTAATGGTTTTTTTTTTTTTAGATTTTTTTAAATTTATTTGACAGAGATCACAAGTAGGCAGAGAGGCAGGCAGAGAGAGAGAGGAAGTGAAACAGGCTCCATGCTGAGCAGAGAGCCCAATGCAGGGCTCGATCCCAGGACCCTGGGATCATGACCTGAGCCGAAGGCAGAGGCTTTAACCCACTGAGCCACCCAGGTGCCCCCGAGTTTGTCTTTTTATGGAGAATATCTACTTTTCTCTTATCTCAAATGAATGTCCCATTTCCCCTTGAATCTTGCATCAGTGTTCCAGAACCCAGTTTCCCATACTTGAATCCCTTCCAGAAGGGCCCATAGGCCCTAATAGTGCATTAAAAAAAAAAAAAAAAAAGATTTTGTTTACTTATTTGCCAGAGAGAGAGAGAAATAGAGAGCAAGCATAAGCAGGGGGAGCTGAAGGCAGAAGGAGAAGTGGTCTCCCCACTGAGCAAGAAGCCCAATGTAGGACTCAATCCCAGGACACTGGGATCATGACCTGAGCCAAAGGGAGACATTTACCCGACTGAGCCACCCAGGCATCCCCCCTAACAGTGCATTTCTAATACAAGTCTCATGGACTTTTGCCCATGATTTACACTATATATTTTTTCATTTGCCTACCCCTTCTCAGTCTCTTTACTACTCATTCTACCTATTTGAGTATGTGACCTTTTAGAGCTGAGTTAGGAGAAAATCATTCTCCTTCTGGTGTCTCTTATTCTCTCACCACCACACTTATCGACACTCTGACAGCAGATGCATGGGGGTTTTCTCATACCAAGCAAGTCCCTCTGACATCAGTTAGGTATCCTAAAATTTAACTCTATTCTGACACTGTTTACCTGGAGATGGCATCAGTTCCCACAGATTAAGGGCTCAGTCCTGCAAGAATGCCTCCTCTTCAGACTCTGATTACAAGTAGTAGGTTCCTAGGTTACCCACAACTTTTGTCCAGCTTGGCTCCATATCTGAGGTTCCCATGACCTTGTCCCCTTTGGATTAGATTGTTTGCTAGAACAGCAATCAGAACTCAGAGAACACTTAACGTATGCTTACCAGTTTATTATATAATAATGGATATGACAAAGGATACAGGTGAACAGGCAGATGAAGAGATATATAGGGCAAGATATGTGCATGGAGCAAGAGCATGGAGCTTCTGTGACTTCTCTTGGTATGTCAGTTTCCCAGCACTCAGAAGCTCTCTAAACCCTGTACTTTTGGGATTTTTATGAAGGTTTCATCACATAGGCTTGATTGAGCCTTAACTCCATTTTTAGTCCTTGTTCCCTCTTTGGAGAATGGGCAGTAGGTTCAGAAGTTCTGAGCTTCTCATGGTGGGTTGGTTTTTCTGGTGACCAGCCCCCATCTAGGATCCCATCAAAAGTCACTTCACTAGAACAAAAGATACCACTATCACCCAGGGAATTCCAAGGAATTCAGGAACTCTGTGTCTGGGACTGGGATCAAAGACCAAATATAAGAACAAAAGGTATTTCTAGTGTTCTCAACACTTGGGAAATTACATGGGTTTTAGGAGCCTGGTGCCAGGAACCAGGGGGCAGAGACTAATACACATATTTTCTTTTTCAGAGAACTCATGCTAGATTATCCCCCCAAGGCAAGTTTTCTAGACTCTTGACTATAGTCCTCCTTGATCTGAAGTTCCCTGCGACCTATATTTTGTCTTTTAATGATCTTTTAATATTTTCCCCTATATTATTGCTATTTAGGTCTATGCTTCATCTCTGCTACAGTATTTAATCTCATATTTATGGCCACTATGTAAGAAAAATACTGTTGTCTCCATTTTACAAATGCCGGAACAGAAGCTTTAATAAATGGTGTCGTGCCCAGTGCCAAAAGCCCACTCGTAGATGATAGAGAAATGATTCAAATCTAGGTCCTCTTTCCCCTATATCACAGAGAAAAGTAACAGAGAAGCTCCACAGGTCAGACCTGGATCTCCTCACTGAGAAAATGCAGCTGTGGAGAAGGCTTTCTTGCCGTGTGGATAAATCCTCATAGTTGGTGGGTACTTCATAGTGGCCTTGACAGTGGTGTTCATCTTTTCAAAGTAACTGGTTTCATTGTGTTACTAAGATGAAGATAAAATTCTAGTTTGGATACTTATGGGAACTTAGCTTTCTGAATGTGTAATTTTGGAAGGAAAATGATCTGAAATAGGAGTCTCAGCTTGCTTTATTTACGTTCTTTCTTATTGGTTATTTGAAGGGACATAAACTACCTGAGTTTCAGATTGTCCCCAGGAGAATATTTGTTACAGAAATGTTGTGGGAAAAGGTCACTACAACTTAGAGAACCCACATTTTGGGGGGAGAGTGTTTAGAGCTAATTTTCTGAGGAATTATTGTTTCCCATTGAAAGGAAAGTTCAAAAGTGTCTCCTTATTTTTCATTTAATTTTATCCAGAATGTCTAATATCCAGTTCCCTATCATCTGCAGTTATCACAGTGTGTCATTTTAATTTAAGGGGGAAGATATATAAATAGTATATGCAAGTGATCTCTCTATAGCATCTTTGTGTTTCTGTATACACGTAGGAAATTTGTTTTAGTTGTTAAATCATTGACTAATCAGTATGTCAGTGTTCAAAACACAAAACTGCAAACATGCTACAGAGTGATAAAAGGGGCATGCTAAATTTGGGTTTGTTGATTTGTTCAGGGGAACTAAAATTAGATTTGTCAAGGGAGAAGTTATAGATTTAATTAGCCATGCTGAAGATTATCGTATAGTAAGAATTGAATACGATATAAGACAATCTAAATGATACTAATTTATGTTTAAGTATAGAGCTAATATTAAAACAGATATAAATATAGAAGATACTGTATGTTTACAATCTCTTTTAGCTCTAAAAATGCCAATAACAATAACTGATATTTGTGCAAAGAAGAGAAGGAATAGCCAGAGAGAGAGAAGGAAAACCAGAAGAGTGAGCATCAATAGAGCCAAGGCGAAAGGGTATTTTAAGAACTTACTAACTTGAATATAATAAAGCAAAGAAGACAAAGTCAAACGTTGTTGTTAGAATTGTAAGACATCAGCGTACTTAAAGTATAGTTGCATTGGAGTGTTAAGGGACAAAGTCACAACGAAATGGACTGAGGAAAGTGTTAAGTGATAAATAAATAGAATCAATGGAAAAATATTTTTTTAATTTTTTTTAAAGATTTTATTTATTTATTAGTTAGAGAGAGAGAGAGAACGAGCACAGGCAGACAGAGTGGCAGGCAGAGGCAGAGGGAGAAGCAGGCTCCCTGCTGAGCAAGGAGCCCGATGTGGGACTCGATCCCAGGACGCTGGGATCATGACCTGAGCCGAAGGCAGCCGCTCAACCAACTGAGGCACCCAGGCATCCCTGAAAAAATATTTTGAGAATGTTTTTGTAAAGAATGAAAGATATCTTGGAAGGAGTCTAGAGGACATATAGATTAATGAAAGTTTTACTTTATTTATTTATTCAAATTTTTCTTTTTTAAGACTTTATTTTTATTTATTTTAGAGGGAGAGAGAGAGAGCATGAGCAGGAAGGGGCAGAAGGAGAGGGAGAAGCAGACTCCCTGCTGAGCATGGAGCCTGACACAGGGCTCTGTCCCAGGACCCTGAAGTCATGACCTGAGCCAAAGTCAGCCACTTAACCAGCTGAGCCACCCAGGCACTCCTAATTTTTATTTATCTTTTAATTAAACTATAGTTGACAAGTTTTGTTTCTTTTTCAATGGAAAAAGACTTGAAATATTTAAAAGCCAATAGCAAGGATCCATTTGTTGCGAGAAGTTGAGTATTAAGGAGAAAAAAAGGTAATCCATGGTTCCTGAGGTTCCTGAGTAGGTGAATGAGGAGAGCATTCAAAGCAGAGTGAAAGCGTTGGCCTTTATACAATGCCAGAGTCAGCTTCTTCACTGTCACAGTAAGGAAGGGTAAGAATAGTGGTAGGGAGATTCGTATATTGGTAATGCATAGCTAGGGAATTGGCAAGATGTTATTAGATGTGTAAACCACAGAATCTAAACCTGAAACAGAGAAAGTTTAGAAAGATCACTGAAGTTGTGGAAGAAAGATCACAGCAAGCAAACTAGATGAAAAAGAGGTTACAACCAGAGTGGGCTGTTACGCTAGTGCTTTTGGGACTGGAGCAACTCCACATGATGACAAGGTTCCAGGTGTAACCTGGAGGTATGTGCTGATGTGGAGCACTGGAGAGAAGGGTAATGGAAACAAGGTGGCTAAGATGCCAAGAGGCCAGGTTGTGATTGTCTGTATGGTTGTTGTAGGCCTCCACGGAGAGGAGAATGGCTTGGAAGGCACAGGTGGCTAAGCCTGACAGATGAAAGACAGTGGATGAAAGACCAGAAGCCAGGAGGGGTAGGGAGTAGGAGAAAGTTGTGGGGTCAAAAGGCATGGGCCCCCACAGAGCAGGTTTTACTAGAAAGGAGAAGGACAGCAACTGGGGAAGAAGGAAGGTAGGAAGTTCACTCCCAACTGTGTCCTTGGGGTGTGTGAGAGAAAGGAGTCATTACTGCAGAAGTTTGCAGAGAAAGTTGTATCTTAGGGGAAGGTTGGGGTTCAGGTACAGTAAGGAGATGTGGAAACATTTAGAGTAGGTTGTACAGAGTTTGTTGATTTTGGAACAAGAATTCTAGGTGGCATAGTGGTAAACGTAGGGTAGGGCAGATCTGGAGATGAAGTATATAGTTATAATGGGCAGAAATTATAATGTGTATTCAAATGGCCTTGTTCAAATGCAGATTGTTATTCAGTAAATGGGGGAGGTGAGGATTGAGATTCTGCTTCGCTTCACTATCTCCCTCCTTCTGTCCTCGTCCTCCCTTCCTTCCTTCTTGAGCTTCTGCATTTCTAACAAGCTCTTAGGTGACATGGATGCTATCGGTCCCAGACAAGTACTTTCTCAAGGGATTAGAGAACACATCTGTTTCCAGGTTCCCTGTGCTGTCCACAAGTAGAGCATCCCAGTGAAACCTTTTGTAGACTGAAGTGCTTAAAGCGAAGAAGCAATTAACTAACGTTAATTTGTATGAGAAAAGTTTTGAACACTCCCAGCTCCCCAAAATAACTTTCCTTTATGCTTTTCTGGTACCTTGCAGCGCATCTTGCTAACGGATGTGGAAATAAATGGAGATAAAGCACAGACCCTCACAGACACAGTTCAAGCCTGTGGTGGCTTGATGCTGAGATGTTGCTGCATGTAATTCCTGGGGAAGGAGCTTGACTGGCCACAAAGGCTGCTCAGGTTTGTGCTGCCTCCATAAAGGCTTGGTCCAAAAACAAATGCTGAATGCTGTTTTTACTTTTCACCTTTTTTTGTAAAAGCAAAATTACTCTTCACATTTCTTTTGTTAGTGAAAATAGGTACTTATGTAGGTCTTTCATAAAAGCAAAGTGGTGTAATGTGAATTTTCAAAAAGTGGAGGTACCTGTATTTGGGGGAGAGGGGAGGGAATACACTTTTGTTGCTGACTGGTGAAATTAGGGATCGTATTAATTAACATTCATTAAACTTATATTAAGTTTAATCAGTTATATTAATATTTATATTAATATATATAATTACTATATTTATATTAATTAAATTATATTAATTTATATTAAGTTTAATCATTAAACTATATCTCAGAGGCTCTTTTTATGCATTATGTATATAAACTCATATAAATCCTCCCAATAGCCCTTTGAAGTAAGTACTATTATTACTCCCTTTTACAGGTGGGTCAGTGAGGCACTCGTTCAAGGATGTCCATCTGGTAGTGATAGAGCAAGGATTTGAGCCCAGGCAGTGTCGACCAGAGCTGCCCTGCTTTGCTATTTATGAGAGGCATGGAAGTTGTTTCAGGAGTCTGTATGAGGGGTGCCTGGGTGGCTCAGTGGGTTAAAGCCCTATGCTTTCGGCTCAGGTCATGATCCCAGGGTCCTGGGATCCAGCCCCTCATAAGGCTCTCTGCTCAGCTGGGAGCCTGCTTCCCCCTCTCTCTCTGCCTGCCTCTCTGCCTACTTGTGATCTCTCTCTCTCTGTCAAATAAATAAATAAAA
The DNA here is from genome assembly GCA_003697995.1 of Taxidea taxus jeffersonii. Taxonomy (NCBI): domain Eukaryota; kingdom Metazoa; phylum Chordata; class Mammalia; order Carnivora; family Mustelidae; genus Taxidea; species Taxidea taxus. Next base: position 25,886 of record ML105083.1, on the reverse strand, counting down.
TCTTAAAAAAATAAAAGAGTCTGTATGAGCAGAATGAACACTGGGTCTAGTGATTAAAGGTTTTTTTTCTCTCTTGATAGATGCTTTAGAAATTTTTGAATAAAGGAATATAGTATTTCATTGTGACAACAATTCAATGGCCTGTACAGGGTGTAACTTCTTAGGTAGGAATTTGCAGTGATTTTTTCCCTCCACTTATTGTTAACTTTTATTTTCACAGACATGTGAACATAGTTCTAAATTTAAATCAGTAGCTGTAACTATTTCTGTGCTCACTAAATGTAGTCATGTGTTTATTGATTCTTCCAGATCTTGCTTGTGGGTTGGAAGCAGGATGGGGCAAAGCACCCTAGCCCTCTTCTGCTCCATCGTATTATACTTGGATAAACAAAGATAAAGACTTATGTATTGTGTGGCCAACCTTAGTGCCTGTTTGTTGGTGAACACTCTGATACTTGTAAAAGCTCCCATACAGCCTTCCTGAAGAGCTGGCGGGTATACAGAAGGTCTCTAGAAATTGAAATCATACTTATGAGAGCTGGAACGTAGTATCTCCCTCTATCCATCAAGCTGGCAAGCTAGTCTTCTATTCTTGGCAAACTGATCACATTCTTTCCAGTTTGGCTCTCACTAGTTATCTTCCTAAGGGAATCTACAAAGAGAGTAAAGAATAGAAAGATTCTTTATCTTTCATGGAAAAAAAAAATCAAGTATTTTCTTTTTTTTTCAAGACCCTAACTCATTTATAAAGGTAGTATTGCCTAAGGAAGGAGATTCAAGTGACAACTGAAACTCACTGTAGTGAAAGAGACCATGCTTGAATTCAGGTAATATTTAGCTAGAAATTTCTTATTGTTGGTCTTATACCTTAAAGGTAAAGGACTTGAAGGGGTTTCAAAGCTCATATTTCATTATTAAATAATCTGGTCTCAGGTTTCTGCTAGAAAGTATTTCATAGATGAAAAGAATGGTGACCCAAGCACTGTTTAATAATAAAGCTGTTGGTGACAGTATTAAGTTTTAGATCAGTCACATTTCTAAAATCAAACTCTGGAAAGAGTGAATGGGATGAAGTATGGACAGTAGGTAGACCATTTCCTTTGGAAAGTACCCTCGGGCTCCTGTTTGGTCACTTCCTGCCTAGAGCAACATGTCAAACACCTCCACACCTTGTCTTTATAAATGGCGGCTTCAGGCTTTGGAATTGCTAATAGAATAAACAAGTTTTAAGGGGAATTAATACATACCTTTGATCACTAGTGATACTATGTGAAGACTGTGCAATTGTGTTACTGTTGATACTCAAACTAATGCTCAGTTTATTTAAAGGATAGCTTGCTGTTTTTAATTGGGCACCAATTTCTGCTTAGAATAGTTAGTTATCTTCTGCTTAGAACAGTCCAAAAGCCTCTTAACTCATTTCCCATTTTCCACTCTCATTCCCTAGAATCCATTCTCCATGCAGCAGCCATAGAACTTGAAAAAACAAACAACCCCCTCAAATACATCACATCCCATTCTTGCTTGTCTTAAAACTTTATAATATTTTGGGGCGCCTGGGTGGCTCAGTCATTAAGTGCCTGCCTTCGGCTCAGGTCATGATCCCAGGCTCCTGGGATCAAGCCCTGCATCAGGCTCCCTGCTCAGTGGGAGGCCTGCTTCTCCCACTCCCCCTGCTTCTGTTCCCTCTCTTGCTGTGTGTCTCTCTTTGTCAAATAAACAAATAAAATCTTTTTTAAAAAAAAACACCTTTAGGGATGCCTGGGTGGCTCAGTTGGTTAAGCGGCTGCCTTTGGTTCAGGTCATGATCCCAGCATCCTGGGATCAAGTCCCACATCAGGCTCCTTGCTCGGCAGGGAGCCTGCTTCTCCCTCTGCCTCTGCCTGCCTCTCTGTCTGCCTGTGCTCGCTCTCTCTCTCTAACAAATAAATAAAAAATTAAAAAATCTTTTAAAAAAATAAAAAAAAATTTAAAAACACCTTTATAATACTTTATCTTTGCAGTTAGAACAAAATCCAAACTTCTTATGTCGTGTGATCCCTAATTACTTCTCCAACTTTTCTTATACTGGTCTCCCTTTGGTCATATCATGGCAGCCCTGACAGCTGGCTTTGGCTTGTTCCTACCTTGGGGTCATTGCATTTGTTCCCTTGTGCCTGGAATCCTCCTTCCCAGATCTTCACGTGTTTCGGCCTGCATATATTTGGAATTCTCAGATTGCAAGATTTTATTTATTTATTTTTTAAAAGATTTTATTTATTTATTTGACAGAGAGAGATCACAAGTAGGCAGAGAGGCAAGCAGAGAGAGAAGGGGAAGCAGGCTCCCTGCTAAACAGAGAGCTGGATGTGGGGCTCGATTCCAGGACCCTGAGATCATGACCTGAGCATGAGATCATGACCTGATCATGACCTGAGGCAGAGGCTTAACCCACTGAGCCACCCAGGTGCCCCTAGACTGCGAGATTTTAGATAATACCTCATGTAGTACAAACTAAGTGCCATGATTATTTAGTTTTTGTTTTGTTGTTACAGTATCTATAACAGTGTTTAGTATTTTTGAGAGTCATAAAAAGTCCTAAAATTTTAAATTTTTATCCCTTTTGATAGTATATTTAAAAAATAATATATATTATACACATCTGATTTGGATAGATGAACATCTGCATCTTAGGGAATAGAATTTATTGGAATAAATGAACCATTTCTTGATGACTCAGGGTCATTAGTACATAAAATAGTTATTAGGGACTAATATAAGAATGTTCTCTGGGACTGCTGAGGAACTCTGCCCTTTCACTAAATTACCCTATGCATTTTAGGTATTAAGATTTATTTTTTATAGTTCTATTAAAAAACAAATCTATTCCTCCCTGTTTAGCTATGTCAGCTAATATTTTTATTTCCTTCCCATAATTCACCCCAGCTCTACTCCCCCTTCCTAGTTTTTTTGTTTTTATTATGTTATGTCTTAGAGAAACAGATTACCAAGCCAAATAAAATTGTGCCCAAAATAAGAGAAAGTGACTTGAGTTCACTTAAGTTCATTTTTACAAACTGAAGTACACACAGATCAGTGCAAGGAGTTGCTTTTATACAGTTTGGCTTTTGCAGGTGTTTTTTGTTTTACTTTAGGTTTTTGACTGTGTGACTATTTCATGGTTATATGAGAGCTGGATAAGAGCCATGTGACTATTGCTAGCTTTTTTTTTAAAGTTCTATATGATTTTGGTCCTGTAATTATCTTGTGCTTTTGATCAAGATCAGCTTGTGAATTTTATTTTATTTTTTTTCAGCTTGTGAATTTTAAAAACTCATTTATTTTTCCAGCTTTGTTGAAATAAAATTGACATATAAGTTTAAGGTGTACAGTGTGATGATTTGATATACATAAATATTGCAAAATGTTTAGCTCAATAAGGAAAGTTAACACATCCTTCACATAACTGCCATGTTGTTGTTGTGGTGAGAACGTTAAACTTTTACTCTCATAGTAACTTTAAAGTACACAATACAGTATTGTTAATTACCATGCTGTATATTATATCCAGGGAAGTTAATTATCTTATTCATCTTATATCAGAAATTTTGTACCCTTTGATCAGCATGTCTTATTTGCCCCACTCCTCAGTCCCTGGCAACCATCATTCTACTATCTATTTTTATGAGTTTGATGTTTTTAGATTCTACATATAAGTGAGATCAACTCATTTTATGAGTTTGATGTTTTTAGATTCTACATATAAGTGAGATCATGATGGCAACCATCATTCTACTATCTATTTTTATGAGTTTGATGTTTTTAGATTCTACATATAAGTGAGATCTCTTTTTCTGTCTGACTTATTTCATTAACATAATGCCCTCAGAGTCCATCCATGTTGTTACAAGTGGAAGGATTTCCCTCCTTTTCATGACTGAATAATACTCCATCATTTCACATCTTCTTTATACATGTATCTGTTGTTGATGAACATTGAAGTTATTTCCATATTTTGGCTATTGTGAACAATGCAACAATGAACATGGGAATGTAGATCGCTCTTTGAGATCCTGATTTCATTTTCTTTGGGTATATAACCAGAAATAGGTTTGCTGGATCATATGGTATTTCTGTTTTTAATGTTTTGAGGAACCTACATACCATTTTCCAGAGTGGCTGAACCAGTTTACCTTCCTACCAAGAGTGCCCCAGGGTTCCTTTTTCTCCACATCCTTGGTGGCATTTATTTTTCTCCCACTTTTTTTTTTTTTTTAAATATTTTGACAGATGTGAGGTTATAGTTCATTGTGGCTTTGATTTGCATTTCCTTCATGTTAATTGAGCATCTTTTCATGGGCTTATTGGCCATTTGTATGTCTTCTTTGGAAAAATATCTGTTTGCATTTTATGCCTATTTTTAAATCAGATTTTTTTTTTTTTACGATTGAGTTGTATGAGTTCCTTACATATTTTAAGTGTTAACCCCTTATCAGATGTGTATTTTGCAAATATTTTCTCCATTCTATAGGTTGTCTTTGCACTTTGTTGATGGTTTCTTTTGCTGTGCAGAAGCTTTTTAGTTTGATGTAGCCCCACTTGTGAGTTTTGCTTTTGTTGCTTGTGTTTCTGGTGTCATATCTAAAAAAATCATTGCCAAGAACAATGTCAAGATTTCCCTCTATTTTCTTCTAGGAGTGTTATGATTTTAGGTCTTATATTTAAGTCCTTGACCAATTTTGAGTTGATTTTTTGGGATTGGGTTAAGATAAGGTCCAGTTTCATTTATTTTGCCTGTGGAGATCTGGTTTTCTCAGCAGCATTTACTGAAGAGACTCTTATTTCCCTATTACGTATTGTTAGCTTCCTTGTCAACATTAGTGGAACATATTATCAGTGAGCTCATTTCTGGGCTCATGATTCTGTTCCATCAGTCTCTGTGTCTTGTTTTATTCCAGTACTATATTCTTTTGATTACTATAGCTTTGTAATATAGTTTGAAATCAGGAGGCATGATGCCTCCAGCTTTGTTCTTTCTCAAGATGACTTTGGCTGTTTGTGATCTTCTGTGGTTCCATACAAAGTTTAGAATTGTTTTCTTCTATTTCTTTGAAAAATGCCATTGGAATTTTGATAGGGATCTGAATCTCTGAATGGCTTTGGGTAGTATGGACGTTTTAACAATATCAAGTCCTTTGATCCATGAGCACGTATCTTTACATTTATTTGTGTCTTCTTCAGTTTCTTTCATCAGTGTCTTATAGCGTTCAGTGTATAGATATTTCACTTTCTTGGTAAAATTTATTCCTAAGAATTTTATTGCTTTTGATGCCATTGTAAGTGGGGTTGTTTTCCTTAATTATTTTTCAGATATTTCAAATATCATTTTTAGTGTATAGAAATGCAACACATTTTGAATTTGATCATATTTAGGATAAATACCCAGTAGTGCATATAATACAGTCTCATTTCAAAAAAGTATAGATTTGACCACAGTAATTATTCCTCCTAGAGAGAATATCTATAAAAAAGCATCAGTGAAATCTCTTGGAGCTTTATATGCATATGTTTTATAAATTAATTAATATTATTTGTGAAGGATGTGTCACATAATCAACCATTGCCCAACATCATATTATTTTACAGGCTAAAAATTTTTAAACACTGTGTTAGAATCTGGGCTACAGACATACTTTAAACTATTGCTCTAAAGTATGTAGGCCAATTTGGTGCTTCATTTGGAATTCATATACCATTTTTTTTTAACTGAAGATGTTCTTTACTTATCTTAATTTACCTGTAATGCACTGAGAGATAAAGCTGGTGGTGATATATCTGATTTCATAGAAAAGGAAAGTGGACTTAATATCAAATGATGGAGAAGCAGCACAGAAATTTTGTAGATATAATTGAAGAAAAAGAACTTTTAAAAACCATATTTTAAAATAATTCTCTTAAATATAAGTTAGTAGGCTTATGTGTTTACTTCTTGGTTTAAATTCTTCGTTAAAGTTGCAGTCAGTCGTAGTTGATGGCAGTACCTTAATGTTAATTCCAGAGTCCCAGAAAGGTCATTCTTTAAAAAAAAAAAACAAAATCTCTCTTAGGCCGTAAACACAGTAAGGTAGTCTTTGGAGTTTAAAGATAGAAGAAATAGAGGAAAAATAAATACAGTTTAAAAGTTTATTTAATTGTTCAGTCATGTATATTAAAAGAATTCTTTATCAGCTCTCATAAGTATTTTCTCAAGCCTTAAGCTTCAGTCAAAAGAACATCTAATTCCTTTCTTCAGCAAAGGTAAAATTATTCTTGGAAACTTTCCTGAGGAATGTTTTTTTAAAGAACTGTTCACATTTCCTTCCTTTTGCATTAACTTAAGGTAGGGAGTGGTGGATGAGGAGAAAATAGAGATCAAGTGTTGGATGACTCTCAGCTTAACTTTGTTATATATAAGGTGGAGGAGATGGGTCTCTACTGCACTTCCCGCTCTCAATGACCTGGAGGCATTTCTCTGTCTAGTTATCATCCTGTAACAGCTCCTTTCTTGCCAGGTCATTAAGATCCCCTGCAAGCCTCTTTGACAAGTTCTGCCTTTCAGGAGCTCACTATTAATACTTTAGGGAGAGTTTGGGAATTCCTTGTTATCAAATTGATCTCTGAGAGTTTTTCTTTATCTACTGGTGTCAGGAATGCAGGGTTGCTGTAAAGTAAGTCAAGCTAACATAAACACGCACATACACACTTTTTAAATTTATGCTTTCTAGCCTTTTTATTTTCTATATTATTTACATAAATGGTTAATATTCTTCCTGTGAGATTAGTTTGTGTTAAAGAAAAATAAAATGCTACTCTGTATTAGGCTCAGACCGATCAGTAATTTGAAGTAATATTTCAGTTTGATTTGGATAATGTTAATGTTACCCTTAGGTGATTCTTCTATCAAATCTCTAGAAATCTTCATAATTGACTGAAGTTATCTTTAAATCAAGTATTTTCCTTTTCTACATTTTGCCTTTATTAGTGGAGAGAACCGTGAATGGGTAGACATGATCTTTGAGAAAGCCACTTCACCTTGCTGGGCTTTGGTTACTCTCTCCTACGGTAAAATTTTGGCTTAGATGATTGCTAAGGTACTTCCAGTGGCCTGGGCTTCATGAACTGCCATAAGGTGAACTGTAAGTAGCATTTACATTCATTATTAGGTTTTTCAATATAACATGTATGCTGGCTATGCCCTTAAGCTCACGTAACACCTTAAAATATATAGGGATGACTGCTGAGACATTTGTTTGGTAAAAATCAGGTGATTTACTAACTGCAAGAGTTCCTTGGGATTTTCTCCCTTCTAGGTAACACTGATATTGGTATTTTTGATGAAAGGGAGGGAGAGGATGGCTATCAGGGTATGTAATTAACCGTCTTAGGCTAAAATTGTAATGATTTTTATGATAATCATTATGATTAAAAAGGGATTGGTAAGTAGAGGCTAGAATCTTGGTGACTTGGCCAGCATCTTGGTTGCTTCTGTGCTAACCTGTGAGAAGGTTTGTTTCAGTGAAGGGAGCAGAAAGCTTGCTGTCTTGACCGAAATAAAAAAGGTATTGGAGAAAAGCTGGGGAGGAAGAGGGAGATTTTTAAAAGTATGGTACTTGAAGAGAACAGATTTATTCTCTGCACTGGGAAAAAATTATCTTGACAGCGAGACTGGAAATTGTAGGAAGTATGAACTGTCACATTGTATCCGTTATTAGTTTGCCGCTGCTCCCACCAATGAGTCAAGCAAGAGACAGATATTCAAATAGAAGGTATTATTCCAATAGTGCTTCCAAATCCCTTATATTCTATTAAGTAAATTGGAGGCAGTGCATGGGGCCCAGTAGACCTGTAAGAAGGGTACAGTTATTATACACTAATAATAGGAGACAAAAGCCTTGTGTGGGAAGAATTGCGGGTGGGGGGTAAATAAGTCACCTTTTGGAGATGGATTAACTCCTTTAGGCCCCTAGGGTGCTCTTCAATACATACATTTTTTCACTAATTAACACCCTTGGGTCCAAGTATTAATGCAGGCCAAGAGGGGAATAGTGTGCTCCCCAGGCATCAGTAGCATAAGGCCCATTATTATTGTTTATAATAATATATTGTACTTACCACACATCTTTGATCAAAGACTTTTTTTTTCTTTTCCTTCTAAAAGACTCTCATTAATCCTAGCACCATTACTGGGATTAAGTGGCTAAAACACTGCATCATTATCTCCATTTTTGAGAGGAAGGAACTAGCCCAGGGAAGTGGCAACTTGCTCAGGCTTCAGTGAATCAGAAGTGGAGAAGGGATAAGAAATCAGGATTCCTCAATTTTCTTCTTAGGCTAAAAATATCTTAGCTGATGAAAAGATGTTAGGCACTGACTCTAGAAATCAGCAAATGCTTTTATTTCTCCCTCTCATCTTTTTGCCCACAGTACTTTCATTTGATAGAAGTGCTATGGGGAGTTTCTTCTTTCCCCAAGTTGATTGAAGAGGGCCATTAGTCCACCGGGCACCAGCATTGTTTTTTGTGTTTGTTTGTTTTGTTTTTTTGTTTTGTTTTAAGTATTGTAAGCTTAGTCCTCCCATGACATTTACACAATTAAAAAAATGATATGACGGTACATTCTATAGGGAAATCTAGAATTAAAATATAGAATTAAAAAGGAATCTCTTCTCTAGGTGTTGAATAAGACAAGGGTCAGTTCGGCTATGGGAGCAACTGAGATACAAAGATAAGTGAACACATAAACCTGTGAACACTCAACACCTGGGAGTCCCACTGAGTAGGCTGATGACCTCTAACACCTGTCATTTTGTGGATTGTCGTCCCTATGGATCTTTGAGATTTCCTCTCTGGTTTCCCAACAAAGTCCTTATTCCTTCAAATTATTGGATTTGTCTGAGAGCTGATGGTAGTTTAAAATATAAGACTGTACCTTCCATGACAAATTAGTCTATTACAGGCTCCCAAGGTGGGTAGGATTCACTGAAAAATGTTTAGGTTTCTTGTATTTTCAGAAGCATTGCAACTTCAATAATAGAGACTCAGTCATCAGAAATTGGGTGATCCAGTGTGATTAAAGAATCATTTTGGATGGAAATAAGTTTATTTCTTTTTTCTCTCGGTGTGACTGCAGGGTGACTACTGGATCTTTATTTATATCTATGGTACTATCAAATGGATTAAGAACATACACTTTGAAGTTCTTAAAACTTTGTATAACCATGGATATTTAACTTTACCAAGTCTTAGTTTTCTATTCTATAAAATGTGCTAATAATCGTACTTACCACATAGCAATCGATAACATAATGTATTTAAACTGCTTCACACACTGTCTGACATGTAGTAAGAAGTCAGTCAATATTGGATGTTATTATTAACCATTGGTACTCTTTATTTATAAATAAAGGAATTAAGGTTTAAGACTATTGAATAATGGGGCGCCTGGGTAGCTCAGTGGGTTAAAGCCTCTGCCTTCGGCTCAGGTCATGATCCCAGGGTCCTGGGATTGAGCCCCGCATCGGGCTCTCTGCTCAGCAGAAAGCCTGCTTCCTCCTGTCTCTCTGCCTGCTTCTACTACCTGCTTGTGATCTCTATCTGTCAAATAAAAAAATAAATAAATAAGAATCTTTAAAAAAAAAAAAAAAGACTATTGAATAATGTTTGACTGTGGCCACAAATTGCAAAGCCTGACTCAACTCCTTTTTTAACTTTGAAGGAATAAGAAGGGTTCTAACAGATCTGTGAAATCCTTATTTCTCTGGTTTATCTTCAGGGATTGTAAAGTCTACAGCTTGACTGTTCAGTTCTCTCTTTTTGTCTACAATAATTAAGTCACACCTCAGACAGTTTATTTGAGCTACTTTATGTCTCAGATCTTTGGGTTGCCCCATAAAATGAGAGAATAATTTCAACTTCTTAGCAGTGTCTTAGAAATAAGTCACAGAAATTTGCCTGTCTGATAGTAGCTATTTTCTGATTCATGTTTTATTTTTGCGTGAGTGGGAGGAAAAGACTGTTACTGGGAAGAGACTCTCCCACAGTAATTCTTAATTTTGCATCCAAGGATGATTCTTAAAAATCCCAATGTCCAAGCTGTATCCCAGAGAATTCAGCGGGATTTCTGGGTGTGAGACTGGGCTTTACTTTTAAAGCTCCTCATGTGTTCTCATATGCAGTTAAAGTTGGGGCCCACTCTCCTATTGGCCGTACACTTAAGCAAGCATCAGGATTATGGGAAATTTTAGGGCCCTACCCTCAGAGATTCTGTAGTTAGTAGTTCTAGGCTAAGGCCTAGAGGATTTTCATTTTTAACTAGAACCCCCACATGTCCTCCTCCTCTTGCTGATTCTGGCTGAGTAGTCTTAGGACCACATATTGGGAAACCCTGGTGTTGACCAGTATCTGCTTAATGATCCCAACCAAAGTAAAACCTCATTAGCAATACACATTATTCAGTCTCATCCAAGTTGCCACATATAGAACTTCAGTTTGCTTTCAGAAGTGTAGTAAAATTCAAAATTAGCTCCTAACCGATTTGGGGTTGGCTTTTTGTTCATCACTGAGAAGCTCCCTTAATTCACCAGACAAGGGGCCAGGAACTGCTTTTGACTTGTGGAGATAAATACAAGAAGGTTTCCAGAGACTGTGTTTGCTCTCATTGCTGGATTTACCCCCCAGGTTTCAGCCCATTGTTTTAGCTAAATTTATTTAACTTTAAAAACAAGCTTTTGGTAGAATTATGTTTTTCTTTTAGATTTTTAGCCATCTACTGAGATTGCTATAACTTTACCTTGGTTTTATTCAATGAAAGCCTTTCAAATGAGCCTCATAATGAGGCTGTTACATTTAATGTCAGACTTCCTATTTCTTTTGTAGTAAAATACAATTAAAATTCGCACATGTTTAATTTTTCTCAAGTTCCCTTTCAGCTTCTTGGATTTGACATCCCTTGGAGACACATCATGTGTTTCCCTTCTTGTGAAATCTGAGCTGTGAGTATACTTTGTGTTTAACCCCTGCCGTAGACCCCAGTATAAATTGTACTTGGAAAAGGCCAATGAGGAATAACCTTTATAAATCTTTCATTTTCATTGAGGTTGAAGCCAAGTATACCAAGTACCCATCCCTCCATATCCCCCCAAAAAGAAGGAAAACAAAACAAAACAAACCAAACCAATATTGTTAGCACTCTCAGGTTTTTAGGACAAAATAAATATGTTCACTAAAATATACAATAATATACAATAATGTAAATTGGCTTTTAAAAGAATTAGGGTATTTATTAAATACTAATTTATTTTAGGACAAAATAAATATGTTCACTAAAATATACAATAATGTAAATTGGCTTTTAAAAGAATTAGGGTATTTACTAATTAACATGGCAATGTGATGATACCACGGGCCCTCCTGAAGCAGCCAACCTTATAATTTATGGCCTGTGGGACAACATTTTGTAATTGGAAAATGATAAGGCCAATTGAGAATAGTCATATCAGCTCTTTATCCTTGATAGTTGATTTTAAGCACTGGTTACTCAAACAGCTGCTTTCATCTCTACCATTCACAGTATGAATGTTGTGAGCAATATTCTTGTCCTGAACATCACTGTCAGTGTCTAGTGCAGAGGTGCCTTGGTAAGAACCAGCTTGTAGACCAGGGTTGATGTATAACTCTGGAACAAAAATCTTCCTGGTGATCCATGGGCCCCGAAGGAAAAGATGTGCCACTGAACTGAGGTTGGGGCTCTGCTGTTGCAAGGAAAACCCAGCTGTGCCCAGAATATACAAGCATACCTTGGAGATTTTGCAGGTTTCTTTCCAGACAATGCAATAAAGCAGATATCACAGTAGGACAAGGTAAATGAATTTTTTGATTTCCCAGTGCATCTGAAAGTTATGTTTGTACTAAACTTTAGCCTACTAAGTGTATAGTAGAATTATGTCTAAAACAATAGTGTATATACCTTAATTTAAAAATATTTTATTGTTGGGGTGCTTGGGTGGCTCAGTAGGTTAAGTGTCCAACTCTTGATTTCAGCTCAGGTCATGATCTCAGGGTTGTGAGATGAAGCCCCATGTCAGGCTTCTTGCTGGATGTGGTTCCTGCTTAAGATTCTCTCTTTCCCTCTTCCCCTGCTCCCCCCTCCTCAACTCATGCTCTCTCTTTCTCTCTGAAAAAAATAATTTTTTATTGTTAAAAAATATCATCAATTGAGCTTTCAGTGTGTCCTAATCTTCTTGCAGGTGGAGAGTCTGGCCTCAGTGCTGACGGCTGCTGACGAGTCAGGGTGGTGGTTGCCGAAGGCTGGGATGGCTGTGACATTGTCTTACAATAAAGCAACAGTGCTGTTTGCTGCGCTGATTGATTATTCCTTTCATGAATGATTTCTCTGCAGCAAAAAGCATTTTACCCACAAAATTGGAGTCAGTCCTCTCAAACCCTGCTGCTGCTTTATCAACTAAGTTTATGGAATATTCTAATCTTTTGTTGTCATTTCAACAATCTTCACAGTATGTCTATCAGGAGTAGATTCTATCTCAAGAAACAACTTTCTTTGCTCATCTATGAGAAGCAACCCCTCATCTGTTAAGGTTTTATCATGAGCTTGCTGCAATTCAGTTACCTCTTTAGCTCCATGTCTAATTCTAGTTCTCTGGCTATTCCCACACATCTGCAGTTACTTCTTCCATGGAAGTCTTGAACCAACCCCTCAGAGTCATCCAAAAGGGTTGGAATCAAATTCTTGCAAACTCCTGTTCATGTTGATGTTTTCACCTCTTCCCATGAATCACCAGTGTTCTTAGTGACATCAGGAATGGTGAATCCTTTCCAGAAGGTTTTCAATTGTCATTGCACAGATCCATCAAAGGGATCACTATTGATGCCAGCTATAGTCTTACAAAATGGATTTCTTAAATAATAAGACTTGAACGTTGAACTTCTTCATTGACCCATGGACTACAGAATGGATGCTGTGTCAGCAGGCATGACAACAACACTCATTGATTTCCATCTCCATCAGGGCTCTTGGGTGACAGGTAATTGTCAATGAGCAGTAGTCTTATTTTGAAAGAGATACTTTCTTCTGAGCAGTAGGACTCAACTGTTGGCCTAAAATATTCAGTAAGCCCTGTTGTAAACAGCTGTGCTGGTATCCACGCTTTGTTGTTTCATTTATAGAGCACTGGCAGAGTGGATTTAACATAATTCTTAAGAGCCCTAGGATTTTTAGCTTCAACTTGAAATCACTAGCTGTGTTGCCCCTAACAAGAGAGTCAGCCTGTGTTTTGAAGCTTGAAGCCAGACATTGACTTTGCCTCTCTAGCTATGAAAGTCCTAGATGGCATCTTCTTCCAACAGAAAAACTATTTCATCTACATTGAAAATTAGTTATTCAGTAAAACTGCCTTCATGAATTATTTTAGCCGGATCTTTCACGTAACTTGCTGTAGTTTCTCCATCAGCACTTGCTGTTTTATCTTGCATTTTGATGTTACAGAGAGACGGTTTCTCTCCTTAAACTTAAGGAACTGACTTCTGTTTTCAGTTTTTCACCTGCAGCTTCCTCATCTCTCTCAGCCTTTATAGAACTGAAGAGAGTTAGAGCCTTGCTCTGAATTAGGCTTTGGTTTAAGGGACTGTTGTGGCTGATTTGATCTTCTATCCAGACCATTCAGACTTTCTCCATATCAGCAATAAGGTGCTTTCATTTTCTTGTTGTTCATGTGTTCCCTCGACTGGCCCTTGAAATTTCCTTCAAGAACTATTCCTTTGCCCTCACAACTTGGCTAACTCTTTGGGGCAAGAGGCCTATTGTTTTGCTGGTCTTGGCTTTTGACACACCTTAATCATTTATTGCTTTTGATTTAAAGGGACATCTCTTTGAGGAATGTGTGACACTTCCTTTCATTCAAACACCCAGAGGCCTTTGTAAGCGTTATTCATCAGCCTAATGTTAAGATTGTTGTGTCTCAGGGAACAGGGAGGCCTGAGGAAAGAGAAAGAAATGGGAGAACAGCTTGTTTGCGGAGTAGTCAGAACAAACATAACATTTCTTGATTAAATTTACTGTCTTCTGTAGGAGTGGTTTGTGGCTCCCCCAGTTAGAATAGTAATAAAGACCACTGATCACAGATCTTTATGACAAATGTAATAATGAAAAAGTTTAAAGTACTAAAATGTGATGCAGAGATATGAAGTGAGCAAATGCTATTGGGATAACGACACTAATGGGCTTGCCCCACGCAGGGTTGTCAGAGACCTTCAATTTGTAAAAAATGTAGTATTTATGAAAGCATAATAAAGTAAAGGACAATAAAACAAAGTATGCCTGTGTCACATTAGTGAATATTTAGCTGTATAACAAGAGGAGTTGGGTGGAGAGAGACTTATTTCCAATGCATCCATTCCTTTAACAAACATTTTAGATCACTTACTGGATGCCACGTGTTGTTTGGGCATGTAGTGGTGAACAAAAATCCCTGTTCTTGTGGAGATAACATTCTAGTGGAAGGAGGTGACAAAAAGTAAAATTAAAAAGCAAACTATATAGCATGTGGCCAGTGTCATGGAGAAAGATAAAGCAGCAAAGGAGGAAAGGAAAAGTGGTTGGAGGGGTAGGTGTTGCAATTTAAAAATTAGAAATCAAGAAAAGTCTTACTGTGAAAGTGGTATCTGAATAATGATCTGCGAGAGGAGACAGAGTCATCTGGGTATTTGGAAAAAGTACTCCATGCAGAGAAGAGAGTATGTGCAAGGATCCTGAGGTTGAGAGTACTTAGCTAGTCAGAGGCCAGGGATCTGTGTTGTGAGGGTTAGGTGGAAAATTAACACTGATTAGAACTAACCAAGTGGACCTAATTAGCCACTAGTTAAAAATGCTTATTTGCTAGGGTTGGAAATGGAGGCTCCTCATCTTCCCCTGCTTCTCCTCCACCCCTCTTCCTCCCCGTCTTTCAGACTTATTATCTTCTGTTGAAAGTTTTCTTCTTAAAGACCTTCCAGCAAAGAGACTAAAGATTTAGAATTAAATGACCATT
This sequence comes from Taxidea taxus jeffersonii, assembly GCA_003697995.1. Lineage (NCBI taxonomy): Eukaryota > Metazoa > Chordata > Mammalia > Carnivora > Mustelidae > Taxidea > Taxidea taxus. Next base: position 10,828 of record ML105083.1, on the reverse strand, counting down.
GCCTTGTCCCCCAAGGGAACATTCCAAAAGATGAACCTGACATCTTATGACCTTATATGAAGACACTTCTAGCCACATGAAAAGCACAAGAGATAATTGCTTTTGATAAACCAGCTTCATAGTGAAAACTAAAAAGTCAATTTGCAGTAGAAGATTGGCCTATAGTCTGGTCTGGTGAGGAAGGGATTAAGCTGGTTTGGACATCTCTAGGAAGTTCTGTGGTGGCGTGGGAAGCAATACTTGGGCCTTGGCCTCAGACGGATGTAGAATTTGAACTCTAATAATGAATTTCTGAACCACAGTTTTTTTCATTGTCATTATGAGTTCTCGTGAGGGTTAAAAAAATGGCAAATAGGGGCATTTGGGTGGCTCAATTGGTTAAGTGTCTGACTATTGGTTTCCACTCAGGTAATGATCTCAGGGTTGTGAGGTTAAACCCTATGTTGGGCTCAGTGCTCAGTGGGTAGTCTGCTTAAATTCTCTCCCTCTGCCCCTCCCCCCACTTGCAAGCTCAGGCACACACTCTCTCTCTCAAATAAATAGATGTTTAAAAAAAATATGGCAAATAACTCATTCATAATTGGAAGCCAATGAATTTTAAGAGTACTTTTACAACTGTTTAGGCATAAATAGTGAAAGAAGTCTGGTAGAGGAAGGAAAAAGAGAAGGAAGTGAAGTAAAGGGATTTCTTTGGGAGAAAGGGAGAGGAGGAGCCTATTTGTAGGATGAAGGCAAGAAGCCAGTGGAGATTAAAAAGGTGAGAGGTCACGCCCTTTCACTTTTGCACATTCCTGCAGGGACACTGTTGTCATCACTTCCTTATAGAGCTGCCTCTGTGCCTCCTGGCTGGTGAGGCAGTCATGAATAGAAGGGGGTGGAGTGAGTGACAGGGGCCACTGGGATCCTGGTAGTCCGTGTTTATCAATGATTACCTTCTGGGTGTGGACTCAGGATCTGATAACAACCCTTAGGTTTAACCAAAGTGATTTATGGCCTGTGAACGTGATCTGTCATGGGAAAGAATTAGTACATGTCAACTCTGGTGAAGAGGAGACTTTCAGTTTGACTCTTTTGAATCTTGATGACTGAAAAGACGTCCCCAGCTCTCTTACAAGGAAACGGGAGAATGAATATAAAGCCCACATGTCATGTCTGACACATAGGAGATGTTCAGTCAGTGACTACTGCCAGTTATGACAACTTCAGTACCATAGCATACACATATATTTAAAGTATTTTTGGCTTTATTCTAAATGTGGGATAATCTTAAATGCATTTCAAGCTCAAGTAGTATTTCATGAGGATGAAATTATTATAGCTAGAGATAGCAAAATTGATAAATGATAATTCATCTCAGTAGTTTTAGGCCTAGGAGAGGAAAATGTGTAGAAAACCAAAGCACACTGGTGATGCTTTGCTTAGATGAAAAAATGATTCTTGCATCATAAGCAACTCGTGACTTCCTTTGATTCTAGTCTCAAAATAAAAATGTAACTCTTTCATTTTTCCTCTGGTGTCTTAAAAAATACTGAAATTGTCCATTCATTGGTTGATGGCCATCTGGGCTCTTTCCATAGTTTGGCTATGTGGGCATTGCTGCTATAAACATTGGGGTGCACGTGCCCTGTAATGAGCATGGGATGTTATATGCAACTGATGAATCACCAAATTCTACCTTGAAACTAATAAAACACTATGTCTTCATTAGTTTAAATTTTAAAAAGTCTGTCCAACTACCAAAAGAATTACTGAAATTGGTTGAAAGTGTAGTTCATCATCACTCATGAAATGGAAAGCTGCTGCCTCTTATACTAGATGGAATGATCCTATAATCATGTACATGTGGAGATGGAAATGAAATCCAAAAAAGAAATACACCCTACTGTACTTGAGAATTCTGTGTCACTGGAAATCCAGTCAGGACATGCTGACATCACTCGCCTTGGCCAAGAAGGTCATGCTACTTAGCAGGGAAAATATAAAGGAATTTGGGAAAATTATCCAAGCTTTTCCTCTGTACTCCAAAATTCATGCACTTCTGTACAAGAAATTTTGTATTATTTTATCATTTTTTACTGTATGCTAGTTCCTTCAGTATATTTTCCACACTGAACACATAAAACAATCCCATGCGAAAAACATCATTATCCTTGTTTGCTGTTGAGAAAAGGGATTGAGAACACCTGTCTTGCACCAGACAGCATGATGCATGGCACCGGAGCTGAGATTTGAACATGAACCTGTGTCCATGTGACCAAAAAATAAGTGGTGTTTTTACTTTACCACTTTGTTGTACGTGCCTAAAATGTTTTCTCTTCTCTTTCTACTCAGCCTATGTCTATCATCTCTTCTTTCCCACTAATATGCTCTTACCTTCCAACCTAGTGTAGGATGTCTGTCATCTACTGCCCCAGGATCCCTTCTCTAAAGACATCTAAGGGTCAGGGCAGTTATTCAACAGAACTTCCTCTAGGGTCATGCAGAGTGTGGATCCTTGGATCGATTATTGTGGTCACTATTTGGAAATATGTGGGGCCTTCAAATTTAGGAACTATACTTGCCAATAAAAGCTGGTGACAAATATTAATTACTAAGGATCTCAGTTTTATGGGAAGCACTGAAGGGACCCAATACAATGAAAATCATATTTTTTAAGGAGCTGCATCATATCCAACTCGGTTTCCCTAAGTGTTCCTAGCTCATATACATGAATAAGGGGTTTTTCAGTCATTTGTTTTGTTAAAAAAAAAAAAAAAGGTATGTGCTTTTCATCCATGATTCATTTAGACCACCACAGGATGCTCATCAGAACTCCTTTCAGAGTAGGTTGTCATGATGAGCACTTAGAGATTTGTTCATGTGTAATATGAACCTTGATGCTTATGATAAAAGTTTATACTCTAGCCTGTACTGAGTATCTTTGGACATGTTCTTATAGCTTGATAGTCATAGAAAGCTGTCCTCTGTAAGTCCTCTCACCATGAGCCCATCACTGTCTGGTATTGTAAGGGGGGAGGGGGCTATTAACAGCAGCCATTTTGTATTTTCATGAAGTTCAGAGAAGGTTGGCTGTAGATGGTCCCATTTGCCTTTGAAAGATGCTGGTTAACTGAGAAGGTTGGCTCTCTGGTTGATTCTCATTCGTGGATGGTTGAAAGACAAGTCATCACATCTGCCTCTGGTTTTGTCTCAGCTCCCGCAGACAATATAGAGACGTACTGAGAAAACTGTCTCTCTCAATTCAGAGTTATTTATGACAACTTCAGATCCACAACTTGAAAAGACTTGAAAGTATGTGTGCTCTTAGAGAATATGAACATTTGACTTTTCTTTCTGGAAGAAATAAAAGATGAAAACAACGTTATTTCCATCTGCATCATGGGTTTAATTACTTTGGAGCCTTGTGCGCTTTTGGCCTATTTGGCAATCCACATTCATGACTCATCCGAAAAACAAGTGGGCAAGCAATTATAAATGACTTTGAAAAACAGAGATAGAGTTGTGAAGCATTTTTTCTACATATATTTTGATTTTAGTGTAAAATTTCTTGGTTTGGAACATTGCCATACATAAAAATGATGTAAGAAATGTCAAATTTTTTGTTTTTAATGATTAATTCTGTGCATTTCACATATTTTATAAACATTCTGGGTGCAATACTAAACACGATAGAGAACTGCTTTATGAGGAATGTCATTTTTCTAGTTCTTTTTGTGTGTTTTTCCTGTCTACCCTATAAAAATGTAATTGCAGCAGTAAGACTGTGTGTAATTTAGTGTAATAAATGGCACACTAAATGCATATCCTCAAATTTTAATGCACTTTTAATGTAATCTACTAAAGAATGGAAATATTTACAGAAGTTGGTTCTCCCATCCAAGTACTAACCAGGCCCAACCCTGCTTAGCTTCTGAGATCAGACGAGATCAGGCGCGTTCAGGGTGGTATGGCCGTAGACCAGAAGTTGGTTCTCACCTTTCTTGAGTGATAAAAGAAAAATCCATTTAGCAGATTAAAAAAAGAATATTCTGCTAATATGAGTCTAAAAAATCAGACAGCTGGATCAATGGGCGAATTAGGATCAAACCACAAATATCTAAGCAATGTACATAGATTTTTCTGCAGCTGTAAACATTTCCAGTGCTGGAGTGAAGACTGTAAATCAGATTTCCTGTGTTAGCCTTGGTTGCCTTTTTCTTTTTGATTTTGTAGCCCCCAGAGATCTAATCTTTGTAACTCATATATCCTAAAACTCCACAATAGGTTTCTCTTTCATATATAACAAATATTAACTGACCACAAAGAAAAATCCAAGACATTGTCCTGGATTAATACTCAGTATGTATGGCTAGAAAAAATTAAAAAAGTGTTCATAAGTATTCCTATCTACACAGAGAATGGAAATGAGTGAAAGCTGGGGAGCAATTACTAGATTTTTTTCTTTCTTGCTTTCCTGCCTGCCTGCCTTCCTTCCTTCCTTCCTTCCTTTACACTGAAATGCATTTTATGGTAGATGTTTCAGGAATCAAAAAATAAGAATTTACTTTAAATGAGTAAATCAGATGAGCTATGAAACTGCTATTGAGCTTATTCTCTCTGTGCTCTAAATGATGTTCAAGCTACATAAAGAAATGGTGCCAAATTTATTATAAATGCTGCAGTAGACTGAAGGTGGCTAAGGATTCATGAGCATATAGACTGAAGAGAAAAAAGGATGAGAATTTTTGGTGAAAACATAAATGGAAATTTTCCAAGAGTGCAATTTGAAAGAAGGATGAGAAGAAATGTGAATGACTCAGGGTTGTTGCTAGGTAATGACAGCTGAAATTCAGTGTGGTCACTATTTGCCAGTAATTATTCTAAATACATTAGATGCATTGTAAAATGGCTTAGTGAGATAGGTGGTATCAGCTGCCTTTTATAGGTGCTGAAATCATAAATCAATTGCTGGCAAAACCAGTAGAATAGAGTGGAGACTTGGGGACAGGTCATCCAGCTTCCAAGAGACAGTCTGGTAATCGTTGTGCCATGCTGCTTATAGGTGACAGTGTAGGGACCTGGAGGGCAAATCAGATCAAGAAAGCTAACATTTTTCCCTACTACTAACTACTCTCTTCCTTTTAAAGTCTGAAGCTTTGGTCTTCAAAACAAGGCCAAAGACCTTTATATCTGCGTTACAGACCTCATTGGAGCCCTAGGATGTGGTTAAAGGTGACAGACTATAAATGTTTATCACCTCTTCCTCCTGAGACCAGTTGAGTGGTAGTAAAGAGGTAAAAATGATACAGACCCAAACAGATGGAAAACTGTAGTCTGCAAAGGTTAGTGTTAATGTGAAAAGTGTTGATGTTCCTGGCAGAGCCATTGCAGGTTAAGGTTCTCAAAGAGGGCAGTACTGAAATACAAAGATTGTTTGAAAGTCAGTATTCATTGTCCAAAATACAGGCAGGCAGGCAGGCATCTAACATTCAAATTGTTCTTTTGTGGAAAGTTGAACTTCAGAGGCTGAAGATGCAAACCCTAGCTCCTCCCTGCTCTTCCCTGCTTGTGGAACACCTGCAGGAAGAGTCTGCCCTCCCCAGTCCTCCAAAAGGGGATCAGAAATCACTTTTTTTTTTTTGGAAATATTAAAAGGCCTCAAAAATAAATGGTACATTCAGGCAGTTATTTTCCAAATGTAACTTATAATTATATATGAGTGTGTATGGGCACACATACACACCTGTGAGGTGGGAAATACATATATCCTGACCGTTTTCCTATGGAGATGTTGAGATGTGCAGTCTCTGCACCTTCCCCTTGAATCTGGGAACCAGTGTGGTTGCTGTAACCAGTATGGCTAAAGCAATGCTCTGCAGCCACTGGAGCTAGACAACAAAAGGGATACAGCTTTACATCTTTTACCTGGAGACCTCTCTCTCTCTCTCTCAGTTCACATGCTTTGGGTGCCCTGAGCCAACACATAGGATGTCTGGCTTTCCTGAAACTGCCAAGTTGGAGAGATTACATGGAGAGATTGCACAGAGATATACAGGTGTCTGAGGAGCCCTAGATGTTGCAGCCCCCAACCCTTGAGCTGCTCTAGATGATGCCAAGGAGAGCAGAGACCAGATAGATGTCCCTGATGAACACTGCTCCAAGTCCAGATTCACAAACACAATAAATGTTGTTGTTGTTGTTGTTATAAGCCACTACATGTTGGAATGGCGTATTGTGCAGCATTAGATAACTAGAATACTTATACACTGACACTGGGAGCTCTTAGAATGGCCTAAAGGAAAATTCTACCCCAGAACACCTTGAGTTTCTAGTTAATGATCCTCATTTTTATCAGAAAATTTCCAATCATATCTTTGGTGCCTTAGTGTCTTATTGTTAAACATGAATGGACAATCCTGAACCACCGTCCACTTGAAGAAAGCTTCCTTTCAGAAATAAACAAGAATTAACAGATGAAATGAACCCAAAGAAACAAAGAAAAATCAGGAAAGAGAAGGAGCATTCCACTCTCTGCATGTTCAGAAATAGGCAAGGATTATTGTACTCAGAAAACAATAGCAGGAAGCTATGAAAAAGGAGAAATTAGAAAAAGAGATAAAAGTTTTGCAAGTTTGATATGTAATTGCTGAAATAAAGAATTAATAAATGGTTGGAAGATACATTAAAAGAACCCTCCCAGAAAGTGAAAAAAGGAGGAAAAGGGATTATTTAGAAAAATAATGAAAGACCAGAGTATATCTCTAATGTCCAAAATTGGGATGAAAGTGTTCCAGAAATAAAGGGCAGATAAAATGAAAGTAGAAAGTCATCACAAAATAGTAGAATAATACTTCTAGGGGCGCCTGGGTGACTCAGTGGGTTAAAGCCTCTGCCTTTGGCTCAGGTCTTGGTCCCAGGGTCCTGGGATCCGGCCCCACATTGGGCTCTCTGCTCTGCGGGGAGCCTGCTTCCCCCTCACTCTCTGTCTCTGTCTGCCTCTCTGCCTACTTGTGATCTCTGTCTGTCAGGTAAATAAATAAATAAATAAACAAAAAAAAAATAGAATAATACTTCTAAAAACAAACTGATATGACTCCAATGAGTTCCCAGTAGCATGACTGAAAAAGATTCACTCCAAACCACTTAATGAAGGGCCAGAGAGGAAAAATAAAATCACCTCACCTGTAATGGCAGAAACATGAGAGTATGCTTTTTGACAAAAAGTTATTTCCTTCTTATAATTCCATATGTGGTTATATGATCAGTAGAATGTTAGCTAAAGTAAAAACATTTTTACATATGTGAGGATTCATGTACTCATACATTCTTTGAAAGTGTCCAGTGAATGTATTTCATCATGAAGAAATAAATCAAGAACAGGAAGACCTAGTTTTCAAGAAACAGTGAATACAACAATATAAAATGTTTTTATATTACTTGACAGTAAATAATATTTACATAATTAATTTTGTAAACAATTATTCATTTAAGTAAAAATAGTAAAATAATTATATTAGGAGGAGGGAGAAGGGGGATCAATGGCATAAGAGCACTCAGTCCTATTCTATCATAATAAGAAAGGAATAGTATAGTGGTAAAATTGGTTAATCAAGAACTAGTCATAGAATTTTATTACTTAGAAAAATGGAGACATTTTCCAGGAGAAGTAGCTAAGAGTTGACAGTGATGAAAGAGAATAAGATCAGGTTTTGGGGTAGGTCAAGAACTGCTGTTTTTAAAAAAAAAAAACGAAATCCTGCCACTTGCATGACATGGATGGAACTAGAAGGTATTATTAAGTGAAATAAGTCAATCAGAGAAAGACAATTATCATATGATCTCTCTGATATGAGGAATTTGAGAGGCAGGGTGTGGGGTCGTGGTGGGTAGGGAGGGAAAAAATGAAACAAGATTGGACCGGGGAGGGAGGCAAACCATAAGAGACTCTTAATATCAGGGAACAAACTGAGGGTTGCTGGGGGGTGGGGAGGGAGAGGGTGGCTGAGTGATGGACATTGGGGAGGGTATGTTCTATGGTGAGTGCTGTGAATTGTGTAAGATGATGTTCAGACCCGTACCCTTGGGGCAAATAATACATTATATGTTAATAAAAATAAATAAATACATAAAAATTTAAAAAAAGAACTGTTCTTCACTGGAAGTAGAACAATAATATGTATTGGTTTACCCATGACAGTTCTGGTTTAGGCCTCATGTTCCATATCCCATTTAATTTAATATCTGTGCCAGACAAAAGTGTCCCCACTTGGGGAGGAGTCAAGATGGCGGAGAAGTAGGAGGCTGAGACGATATCAGCCAGCAGGAGATCAGCTAGATAGCCTATCAAACCATTCCGAACACCTACAAATCCAACAGGAGATGGAAGAGAAGAAAAACAACAATTCTAGGAACAGAAAATCGACCACTTTCTGAAAGGTAGGACCAGCGGAGAAGTGAATCCAACGCGACGGGAAGATAGACCCCAGGGGGAGGGGCCGGCTCCCGGCAAGCGGCGGAGCACAAAATCAGAACATTTAAAAGTCGGCTCCACGGAGGGACATCGCTCCAGAGGCTAAACTGGGGTGAAGACCTCGTGGGGACAGCGTGGACTCAGGTCCCACGGGGTCACAGAAGGATCGGGGGTGTCTGAGTGTCGCAGAGCTCACAGGTATTAGAGCGGGGAAGTCGGCTGCGGAAACAGAGCCGAGATTTCCTAGTGGTCTGTGACACGGACCGGTGCTCTGTGGCACTGGCCAGTGCTCTGTGCGAGGGGTCCCCACAAGATCCGGGGAGACTCCGACCCGGGAGAGCTCAGGGATCTACGGGCTCCGGAGACTCCAGGTGGGACTCTGCCAGAGACAGAGACGCTTGATCACAGGCTGGGTGAGCTCGGAGCACTCCCAGAAGCCAGTGAGACGGGACTGCTTACGCACGATTTTCTCTGAGCGCGGTCTGCAGGCGCGCGCGGTCTGCGGGTGCGCGCAGTGTCGGCGGGCCCGCGGGGTCTGCGGGCCTGCGGTGTCTGCTGGCGCGCGGTGTCTGCGGGCGGACTCGCGCACGCACTCTCCGGCGCAAACGTGGGCGAGGGAGACTGGAGGGATTAAACGCTTTTCCCTGAAGGCGCGCTGAAGACTGGGGCCCCTAGCCCTCGGCTCCTCTGAACCGGAGATTGGGAGGCCGCCATTGTCATTCCCGTCCTCCAGAACTCTACAGAAAGCACGTTAAGGGAACAAAAGCTCCTGAAAGCAAACCTGAGAGGATTACTTAGCCCGGCCCCTGGTAAGGGCGGTGCAACTCCGCCTCGGGCAAAGACACCTGAGAATCACTACAACAGGCCCCTCCCCCAGAAGACCAAAGAATTACAGCCAAGACCAAGTTCACTTAACAAGGAGAACAGCAGATTCTTATCTGGACAAAATGACAAGGCGGAAAAACTCACCACAAAAAAAAGAGCAGGAGACAGGACCGAAGGCTAGGGACATAATCAATACAGACATTGGTAATATGTCAGATCTGGAATTCAGGATGACGATTCTCAAGGTTCTAGCCGGGCTTGAAAAAGGCATGGAAGATATTAGAGAAACCCTGTCAGGAGAAATAAAAACCCTTTCTGGAGAAATAAAAGAAATAAAGTCTAATCAAGTTGAAATAAAAAAAGCTATTAATGAGGTGCAATCAAAAATGGAGGCTCTTACTGCTAGGATAAATGAGGCAGAAGACAGAATTAGTGATATAGAAGACCAAATGGCAGGGAATAATGAAGCAGACCAAAAGAGAGACAATCAACTACTGGACCACGAGGGGAGAATTCGAGAGATAAGTGATGCCATAAGACGAAACAACATTAGAATAATTGGGATTCCAGAAGAAGAAGAAAGAGAAATAGGAGCAGAAGGTATACTGGAGAGGATTATTATAGAGAATTTCCCTAATATAGCAAGGGGAACAAGCATCAAAATCCAGGAAGCCCAGAGAATACCTCTCAAGCTCAATAGGAATCGACCCACACCCCGCCATCTAATAGTAAAATTTACAAGTCTTAGCGACAAAGAGAAAATCCTGAAAGCAGCACGGGACAAGAAGTCTGTAACGTACAATGGTAAAAATATTAGATTGGCAGGAGACTTATCCACAGAGACCTGGCAGGCCAGAAAGAACTGGCATGATATATTCAGAGCACTAAACGAGAAAAACATGCAGCCAAGAATACTTTATCCAGCTAGGTTATCATTGAAAATAGAAGGAGAGATTAAAAGCTTCCAGGACAAACAAAAACTGAAAGAGTTTGTAAACACCAAACCAGCTCTACAGGAAATATTGAAAGGGGTCCTCTAAGCAAAGAGAGACCCTAAAAGTATTACCAGAAAGGAACAGAGACATTATACAGTAACAATCACCATACAGGCAATGCAATGGCACTAAGTTCATATCTCTCAATAGTTACCCTGAATGTAAATGGGCTAAATGCCCCAATCAAAAGACACAGGGTTTCAGAATGGATAAAAAAACAAAACCCATCCATATGCTGCCTACAAGAAACTCATCTTAGACCTGAAGACACCTCCAGATTGAAAGTGAGGGGGTGGAAAACAATTTACCATGCTAATGGACATCAGAAGAAAGCTGGGGTGGCAATCCTTATATCAGATCAATTAGATTTTAAGCCAAAGACTATAATAAGAGATGAGGAAGGACACTTCATCATACTCAAAGGGTCTGTCCAACAAGAAGATCTAACAATTTTAAATATCTATGCCCCTAACATGGGAGCAGCCAACTATATAAACCAATTAATAACAAAATCAAAGAAACACATTGACAAGAATACAATAATAGTTGGAGACTTTAA